>JASPKZ010007640.1:97500-690205 GCA_030220185.1 Diploptera punctata
TAAAGCCTGAGCGGAATCCGGCTTGTTCTGTTGGCTGGTTTTCGTCCAGGACTTTTGTTAGTCTTCTTGTTAGCACTTTTGAAAATAGTTTGTATAGATTGGACATCAGGCTTATGGGTCGGTAATTATTCATGTCATCTTTTGTGCCTTTCTTGTGGAGAAGAATGATTGTGCTTGATTTCCATTGCTCGGGTATCTCTTCTGTCTGCAGAATTTTGTTAAAGATGTTTGTGAGTGATGGTAGTATTTGATCTGAAGCCAGTTTTAGCAATTCGTTGTATATTCCATCCTCTCCGGGTGTTTTGCCATTTTTTCATTTCATCTATTGCAGTTCTAATTTCGCTGGCCAGTACTGGGGGAAAGGTGTCGACGTGGTTTTCGAGTTTAGCATCGAATATGCCTATGTGATTTGTTGCCTGGGTTGTTAGGGAGCTTGTATATAGGGATTTATAGAAATCTGTGGCTGACTGGATTATATCTGTTCTTAATGTGTTGCGGCCTCCTGCTTGGTTCTTAATTCCTAGCATCCATTGTTTGTCACCATTTCTTTCCCTCTTTGCTTTCCTTATCGATTTGGAGGTTTCTATTATTTGCCTAGTTATGGTTGTGCGGTACTCTCGCAGATCTTTCCGTATTTCCTTTTTCGTCAGTTTGTCCATTGCGGCATACTCGGTTCTATTCGACTCCGAAGCGTCTCTGGTTTGTAGGCATCTCCGATCGACGTTCGATTAAGGCAATGGTTCCTTGACTGAGTTTTGCCTTCTTTCTGAGCTTTCGTATTTTTGCTGGAGTCCTTGGTCGCCTGTAGTATACATTGTTCCAGGGAGTTGTACAGTTCCTGAGCACCTGCTTCTCGGTTGGGGTTGGACTCTGCAATTCTGTTGCGAAGATGTAGCTGGAATTTGTTGCTGTCTATGTTTTCTATATTTTGTCTATGTTGCTTTGTTGGATGCTTCCTTCTTCTTTCTATCTTCATTTTTGCCCGCACCATCCTGTGGTCTGTTACTGAATTTCAGGTTGGCTACTACTTGGATATCTCTTATGGTTCTTTGGTTATCGCTTAGGATGTAGTCAATTTCGTTCTTTGTGTTGCCGTCTGGCGAGCGCCAAGTCCACTTTGAGCTAGGCATTTTCTTAAAAAAGGTGTTGGCTATCTTTAGTTTATGTTCTTGTGCGAATTGAACGAGCTTTTCCCTTTCCCCTCTTTCATTTCTTGCCCCATACCCATATCTTCCCACTGGGTCTTCATCCTCGTGGCTGCGTGGGCCCACTTTGCTGTTGAAATCTCCTATGATTAGGTTTAGTGTAGATTTGTGCTGATCTATGGTAGTTCCCAGGTTCCAGTAGAATTGTTCTATAGTTTCATCGCTATAGGCTTCTGTTGGGGCATAAACCTGAATGATTGTTATTGTGGAGCCTCTAGTTGCTAATTTTAAGACTGCGATCCTTTCAGACACCCCTACTATTTCTTGCACCATATGTTTGACTTGTTTTCTGATGATGAAGCCTACTCCTCTTTGTCCGGGAGTTGTGCCTATATAATAAAATAGGTCTCCGTTTTGTTTTTCTATGATGGCTTCGCCAGTTCTTCTAATTTCACTAAGACCTAATACGTCGAATTTTATTTCTTTTAAAGCATGATCTAACTCTTCCTCTCTTTCGCTTGTTCTAAGTGTTTGTACATTCAGTGTTGATATTGTAATTGCATGGTCGTTGCTTGTTCTTGTTCTGGCATGTGGTAAGATAGTATGCTTTAGGTGTCTTGCTGTTGAAGGAGAGTAGTCCAGTTTACCCACTGATTGTTTACCAACATTTTTTGGTACCCAACTTGTACGGTGTTGCCTTTCTCTCGCTCTTCTCTTGCACGTTGTCTGAGTGTTTGTTGAATCTCTGTCTCCTGTCTAGTCAGATCAGAATCTATGTAGCAGTCTTGTCCTTTTAATTTGCTTTTGTTTTTCATTACGGCGATTTTATCTTCCATTGTCTTCATTTGTACTTTCACGAGGCCCCTGTCTAGTTTGTCTCTTCCTATGAATGTTGCTCTGGTATAGTCTTCTTTGCATTCGATTTTTCTGAGTATTGCTTTCACTTTGTCATCTTTTGTGTTGTTTGTTTCCTCGTCAAAGTCCTTGCTTTTTATAATTATATTGTTTCTCTTTTCACTGCGCTGTCTCTTTTCCTCTGCGTTTTCCAGTGTTTTTAGCCTCTCTTCTATTCGTCTGACCGAATCGTTTGTGCTGTTTTCCCTCCGCTGATTATTTTTTCTTCTAGTGAGCAGCATTTTTCTTCTAGTTTCTTGTCGAAATTCTTGATTTCGTTCTTTAGATCTGTGATGTTTTTCTTAGTCTCTTCTCTGAAATCCTCGTTCTGTCTTCTGATTTCTTTGATTTCGTTTAGTATGTCCGTAAACATGCCTTTTATACCTCCGCTGTTTCCCGCGCAATCTTCCTCGTCGCTTGTGCTTGTGCGGTTTGAGTGATTGTTCTTTGTGTTGTTTTTCCGGCCTGACTTATTACCCGCCATGGTGTATCTGTTTTCCGTAATGGATGATAGGAATTTGGAAGAGGGAGATTGGAATGATAGAGATAAATGGAAACTGAAGACGGCAAACCTATAAGTGGGGGAAAGCCGAAGAAGGTCATATTTATACTTTTTTAGGTCACAAATGCATATATATTTTCCATTTTTTAGGTCATAGAAATCCATCCCTTGGTCATCATCAATCTGCGGAACCCGAAATGAGAAAGTGAAGTGGGCGATAATAAAATGCACATACCTAAAAAATATGCTCTGAAGGATCAAATATACACGTAGGCTCTAAAGCAACTTTCTCCGCACAGTAAATTTAATGTTGGGTGTGAAAGGATAGGAGTAACAATCCATTTAAATGCATCGCAGTTGTAGGCATACTATAGGCCTTTACTAAATTGTATCAAACTAACTAACTAACTAACTAACTCATTGGCACTATCGAACCCGTAGGTTCATGGCTGCGCGGATATAAGCTCTCCATATATCCCTATCCTGAGCCAATGTTTTCCAATCATCCCCTCTATAATCTACTTCCCTCAAATCATACTTAATGTTATTCTCCCATCTCATTCTTGGTCTACCAACTGGCGTTTTCTCTCTGGGTTTCCTACAAAAAGCTTCCATGCACGTCTTTCATTCCCCATACGTGCCACATGTCCTGCGCATCGCCGTCTACGAGACTTAACTGTTCTTATTATATCTGGCTTCACTAATTTGCATTACTAAAAATTACTAAATTGCCTTTCTTCTTCTTCTTCTTCCTTCCAAGTATTAGGCCAAGGCCTGTTACGATCCTATAGAAAATTTTCCCTCCAGCGTTTCATAGGATGGCCCAGAGATCTTCGTCCTCTTGGTATATAATTATAAACAGCTTTGGGGATCCGATTTGAACTCATTCTTTCAAGATGTTGTTTCCAATTTAGTTGGTACTGTTTAATATATTCAAAAATTGGCGCAGTCTTCAATTCTTTTAAGATATCGGTGTTCCTTTTCTGATCCCATCTGGGGTAACCCGCTGTTCTGCGCATGAATCTCATTTCACAAGCCGTTATTCTGCTTTCATGTTGTCTTCTTGGTGTCCATTCTTCACTACCATAGATCAACACTGGTCTAGCCAAAGTGTTACATAAACGTAATCTGGTGTTTTTTGTACAAGGGATGGTTTCATAACTTGATTAATAATTCCCAAACTTTTATTATAACTAGTAATTTTTTCAGGGATATCCTTTTCATCCCAGATAGAGATAATATCCAAGATATTTAAATTAATTAGATCTCTCTAAAATTTTATTCTGGAGACAGATTTTACTTTGTATGGGGTCCTTCTCATGAAATGCCATAATTTTAGTCTTGTTAATTGATATTTCGATATTACATTTGGGAGCTATTTTTTTGTAAATTTACTAAATTTTATTACTAAAAAAATCTAGTTTTTCTTAATTTTTTAAAGATTAGTTTCTATTTTTGTGTCTAGAAGAGATTTGGCTATTTTCGAAGGTCACGATTCTTTAATGTGACACTTGCTATTGAAAAAATTGAAAGTGTGAACGAGGAAGTGTTAGGGTGACACGAGCCATGTGCCACTGTTGTTGTGAGTGGATAAGTGAGGTTATCTTTCTCCTGGGTGTCATGCACAGTATCGTCACATATTCTTCTTCTTCTCCCCTCGCGAAATAATAAAAACGAGAAGGTAAACATAACATAATGATAACAGCGCCACTGTGACCGCAAATTGTCATCAACATCAGCATTCAGAGCTCCCCTCTCCCCCTGCTTCTAAGTCACAACAATCAATATGCCACGTATGCAATCACAACTTTCTATTGTCAAATATGCTATCATTTATAAAGCCTCATATTTATAACTTTTGCATATCGTTTTTAATGTTTTTCTGGAATTTAGAAATTATAAATATTTAGAAATTATCTATATCAAGGATGTCCAATTGGCGGCCCGTGGTTGGCATTCAGGTCTCAAAGCCATTTCAAATTGCTCACGAAATTCACACTTATTGTGACGTGATGTAATATATTTATTTTTTCCATTAAAACATTTTTTCCAAAGAATTTGAGAGCTGCCATTTATTTTATGGCGGAGTTTTATTATTATTTTTTTAGTTTCATACCATAATAACGTGGCACGAATGGGAAGTGAAACAGTGAATTGAAGCATCTTGTAGAAAAACCAGAAGGAAAATGTCCAGTTGGTAGACCAAGAGTGAGATAGGAGAATAACATTAACCATGATTTGAGGGAAATGGATTATACCGGGGATGATTGGAAAACATTAGCTCAGGAAAGAGATGTATGGAGAGTTTATGTCTTCTTGGCCATGAACCAATGGATTCGACAGAGTCAGTGTGTTGGTTAGTTACTTCCGTCCATCCAAAGTAATTCTGCCCGAGGACAGGTCTTTCACTGCAATCTTAGCATTTCCATGCTACGCGTTGCAGCTTTACTAGGGAATTGTGGGTGTGGTAGCTTCCCGTTGCACACCGGTGAAGGATGATGATGATGACCGGATGATTTTTCGGGTACCGTTGAGCCCTAAGCTTCCTGACATTCGTCTTACAGGTGAGGAAAAACTCCGAAAAAACCCAGGAGCCTTTCCCGACCGGGAATCGAACCCGGGCCCTCTGCGTGACAAGGCAGCACGCTACCTCGAGACCACAGCGGTGGACACATGGAATATAATAAAATTAAAATGATATAAAATAAAATAAAGTAAATAAAGCTTCCTAGATGATCATTTATTTACAAAATAGTGAATATAGTTGTTAAGCAGTTAATGTTTTCTTTGGTCGAACTTACGATATCAGTTAATTTGGATTCAAATAAAGATAGTAGTAGGACTTTATTAGACAAAAAGTAAGACATTTACAATATTATTTACAAATATGGGTCGCACGGGCAGTAAGCCGTACGTGCTGTTGACAGTCCGTTACAATAAAGTAATAATTGGTAATAGCGTAAAAAAAAACAAAAAAAGAAAACGATAACATTACAATTACATAAAGAAAACACAATAATATTACAATTACATAATAATAAAAAGCATTATAATTAATTAATTTATATATAATTGTTAATAATTAATGGTATTGCATTTTGATAACATATATTTATTCATGAATGAGTGTTGCTCTTATTTTCCGCGTTTTGTCCAGAAATTTAGTGATGATATGACTGGGAAGTGAGTTCCATGCTCTAGTTATAGATATTGTGTAAGATTCAGAGTATAGACATGTCCTGTGCTGTGGTATCAAAAGTAAAGAATAGTCTTGTGATCTTGTTCTTAAATTGTGATGAGTCAATTTATCAACTGATTTGTAACTCATTTTTCTATCATTTTTGACTTAAATTGATATCCCATTATTTGCTTCTTTAGGAACACTCTGTATTTTACAGACTTTCATTTGCAAAAGAGTGTATTGATAACTAAATTGTGTTTATATGGAATAAAAGCTATAAATAAGTTATTTAAACATTTAAACAAAAGGGTCTGAAATGCAATTTTCGTTATTTTTTTCGTAATAGTAGATTCGCTCCAATCCCTGGAAGCATTTAATAACGAATGCCGTAATGCTTTTATTGTGATCCGATGGCATTATCATCAGAACGCACATTAATAGTAAAATTGAGTTATTTGGAATTCATGAAAAATTGATTAATCCCTCAGTAGCGCTCTTCGTTTCTTTTTTTCTCAATTAGGAGGGAATTATTACAATTGTCAAGTGAAACTGGACACGCACCAAATCTCGTTATTGCATTTGTCAAGTTGGATACCCTGCCTGCCCCTTTGTGAATACATTATCGTTAATTTCCTAATACTACTGTGTTGGTATCTATATCACACCATTGTGCTTTGTGGTTGAAAGAATAAAGCTGTCATTGTTTATTCCTTGCTATGTTTCTTTTTTTGTCGATGATTTTTTAGCGTCGTGAAAAAAAAAAAGATCGTGGATTCCTTCGGAAGCAAAATAAATCCAGGGGTCCCGTTTTGTACATTCCTTCACAGTAGCATCTGTCCGCTCCTGGAATTTCCTTCCTCAAGATATCAGGGGTTGCCGCACACTTGGCACTTTTAAGTCACTTATACAGTTACCTGTTGTCTAATCATTAATTTTTCTCTTTTTATTTAAATTTATGCTATGCCATTAGTAGTTTTTCTCGTTTTTTTATATCTTGCACATATTATATATTTAATTCGTTTAATCTAGGGTAAATCAAAGTACATTATAAATAATAATTGTATTGTATATATAACATGTAATCGTTTATGTATATTCAAATTTAGATGTAAGACTTTTTTTGTATTTTTTAAAACCTGGTTGAGTGGCAGACAAGACCTTAAGGCCTTAACTCTGCCAGGTAAAATAAAGCTATCATCATCATAATCATAGTACATTCACGAATTTAGGCCATTTGTTGACCTGTTTCGGCCTCAAGAGAAACACCATCCAGAAGTCTTTTGAGTGGACGTCCTGGTCTTCTTCTTCCTGCAGGTTGATATCTTAACATTTGTTTGGGTATTCTGTGATCTTCCATTCGATGAACATGTTGCATCCATCTTTACTTATAATCAGAAATTTTGTTTTCTAAAGATTCCATGTGTAATTCTTCTAAGATGTCTTCATTTTTTTTGTGATCTAGTAGTGTGTATCCTGCAGTCCTCCGAAGATATCTCATTTCAGCAGATCTAAGTCTCTGTATATCCTTCTGTTACAACGTCCATACTTCGCTACCATACAAAAGAGTTGGAAGAGCCATATTATTATTATTATTATTATTATTATTATTATTATTATTATTATTATTATTATTATTATTATTATTATTATTATTATTATTATTATTATTATTATCATTATCAAAATAAAAATTTGGGAAGACCAAAGAAAAGATGGAAACAGCAGCACTTTGGAGCCGGAAGAGGCTAGTAAATAAGCCTAAACCGTGACGAAGAAGAAGAATATTAAAATAAAGCTATTATTATTATTATTATTATTATTATTATTATTATTATTATTATTATTATTATTATTATTATAAAGGGACCACAATCTCGAAATTAAGTATTTTAAAAGAAGATATTATTACTTTTTTTTCCTGCAATTACCTCTTCAATTAAAAACATAGAAATCATCATCATCATTATCATCATCTTCATGGTAGGCCCTCGGCCTGTTCCGCTCTCAGAATTCATCTTCCCATCGTCTTCTAGGACGTGCCACATCTCTATAGCCATGAGGTTGGTACAACAGTGCTTGTTTTGTTAGCCTAGAAGAGTCCATTCTTAAAATATGCTCATGCCATTTTTGTTTATAGTTTTATATTTTTTCATTTAGATTAAAAATGTTGAGTTCTTGCCTAATTGTTTCACTAGGAATGTGGTCTCTTAGAGTACATCCTGCAACGTATCTGAGGAACTTCATCTCTGATGTTTCTAGTAATCACCTGTCTGATCTATTCATGACCCAATTTCCTGATCCAAATGTCACAATGGGAACTGCTATTACTTTATAAAACTTTAGCATTGTTTATTTTGTTGTTTTTGTTTTTAGTGTTCTTTTAATTGTCCCACACATACTTTGAAATTTATAATTTTTTTTTCATTTATATCATTATTCTATGTTTTTGTTAGTATTAGATCACATCATCATTGTATTTTGTTTAGTCTGTATTTTAATAATATCTTAAAATTGTAAAAAGTATGTAATTTTTGTATAATTCTACTATTCGCTGGTTGAATGGAAGAGAAGGCCTTATGGCCTTAACTCTGCCAGCTAAAATAAAGCATTATTATTATTATTATTATTATTATTATTATTATTATTATTATTATTATTATGGGGGCACGCCGTAGCGTAGTGGTTAAGGCACTGAGCTACAAGCCGGAGGGTCGAGGGTTCAAGTCCCGTTGGGGTCAGGATTTTTAAACTGGCCCAAACCCTCTGGCGGCACTATGGTCCTGGGGTCGACTCAGCCTCTAACGGAAATGAGTACCAGACGCTTGTTCTGGGGGTAAATGCGGCCGTCACGCAGGGCTGACAACCCGGCTGACGTAAAAGTGCCGATTGTCTAGAAAAAGTGGGAGCCTTAACCTCCTACTACCCCAAGGGCCTCCTGAGGCCTGTTGTGGGATCACTTTACTTTATTATTATTATTATTATTATTATTATTATTATTATTATTATTATTATTATTATTATTATTATTATTTTCTAATTGTAATGTATGTGACATCCTAAATATTTAAAACTTTGTACTTGTTCAATAATTTCATCGTTCAAAACTATTTTCGATCGAACCGCATATTTTCCCCAAAAGGCCATTGTTTTAGTTTTCTTCGTTGAAATCTTCAGATCATATTTCTCCATGGTTTTCTTGAGCAGTTGTGTGGCTTTTTGTAACTGATTGTCTGATTCTGCACATATGACCTGATCGTCTGCAAACATAATTGTGTCTACAGTGGTAGTTCCTAGTTTAAAATGTTTACTTAGCTATGTTTGCCGTACATATGGAAATAATCCTAAAAATGGTTAAATATAATAATTGTGCTTTGTGTTTGAAAAAAAAGCTGTCACCATTTATTCCTTCTAATTTTTCTTTTAACTTAAGATCATGGAAACAAATATCAACTGGGGGGATTAACTTAAGAAATCTAATAATAAAAATATTAGCCTTTGCAGACGATCAGATTTTAATACCAAAATCAGAAGACGAATTACAAAGGATGCTATGTAAATTAAGACGAAATAAAAAAAAAAATGCTTTCAAGGGCGCTCAACCAGTTCAGCATAATATTAGAAAATAAACCAACAGAACAAGTGACAAAATATAACTCCCTAAGTTGCGTAATATCATATACGACGGAAACAAATATAAATAACAAACAAATAGGTTTAATTATATAACAGGAACACTAAAAACAACTTTGAAAAAAATAAGCCAGAAAAGACTCTATAATGAAATTATACAAGACAATGGCAGTTCCTATTATTACTTATGGATCCGAAATGTGGACAGTGAAAACACAACAATTTGCCAGAATACAAGCTGCTGAAATGAGATTCCTCACACCAATAGCAGGATATCAAAGAACAGACAAAAAACATAACACAGAAATAAGACAACAACCAAAAGTAGAGGAATTAAACACAATAGTGAAATACAGAAGAAACTGGAAAGAACACTTGGCAAGGATGACTGAGAATAGAATACCAAAAGCAGCATACAGCTATTCACCACGAGGAAGAAAAAGAAGTTTGGGAAGACCAAAAAAAAAAAATGGAAATAGCAGCAATTTTGAGGCGGAACAGGCTAATAAAAAAGCCGAAACCGTGACGAAGAAGATGAAACAAATTTTCTTTCTTTTCTCAAGGTCTTTTTAACAAGCCTGAAACAAAAAACCAGTGTGTCATCTTAGGTACGGTTAAGGACCACCACGAGCCTGATTTTAGGAGGCGTTCAAGCAAATGTGTTGTCTGTATTTTGATCCCAGGTTTTTTTTGCAAAGCTAATGAACGTAAGTCTGTTAAAAGACATCGGTAAATGAAACATGTTAACCCAACTTTTAAAAATATCCTTTTTTAAAGACATTTGGTAGGACTGAATCATTTAATTCTACTCTTCTTCTTCTTCACTTCCTGGTTTAGGCAAGAGTTGTCTGTTCCGTCTTCACTAATAGATTTAAGACCATCTCTTCAGAGGTCACGTCCGACATCTCTCTTCTCGTTTTTCTCTCTTACCAGTAAAATAATGGAAGACTTTATTTGGTAATCTACTTTACTTTCCATTCTTTTCTGATACATGTTCTTTCTTTTTTCCACTGTATCTTGTTGTTAAATATCTTTTATTTTATGGAGTAGATCTGCAGTTCTTCACGGATATCCTCGTTTCTTATCTGGTCCATTATAGTGCAGCCTTTTACTCTTCTTAAAAATTTCATCTCGGCTGCTTGGATTTTACTTTCTTGTTTGGTAGTGGTAATCCAAGATTCACTCCCATACAAAAGGACAGGGACAGCCATTGTTTTATAAAATTATAATTTTGTTTGTTTATGGGCTTTATTATTCAATGTTCTATTTATTGTACCACAAATAGCTTGAAACTGATGTGTTTTGTGTTCAATATCTTTATCATACCCATAGCTGATGTCACATCCTAAATATTTAAAGTGGGATACTTGTTCAATAATTTCATCTCTAATTACTATTTTTGCACGCAGAGTATTTCTTCCACAAAATGTCATTACTTTTGTTTTACTTATTGAAATTTTAAAATTATAATCGCTACATATTGCATTTAGTTTTTAATTCTACTCAAGTACATTAATTATGACTTATAGACTTAAAATTTGATCGGAGGAACCATAATTTAGGCTTAAGGTTCTTTTACAACCTCAAAAATTTGATGACTCGGGAACCACGGCTTAATTCCCAGCCCCCCCAAGTACTTTGTCCCTTAGATATAGTGGTAGTAGTGTAATGGCCATTAGCGTGGATGTTTTCCATTTGCTTTCTTGCTTCCCAATAGAGTCCGGCCAGACTTCTTGTAGGTGACACCTTGAGAGCTTCACACTTAGTCAGGTGGTGCATTATTATGTTGACACAGTATACAATTTGGAGAGTTGAATATTCCATTTTTGTGTAGATGTGCTGCCAGATAGTCATGACTTGGTTGTTTTTATTCTACAAGATAGCGCCCATGATTTGTCATTACTTCTTTTTCACTTCATGGGTTATGCGAATTGCCTTTTCCGCCTCACAGTTGTTCTATACATCTTTTCACTGATATTCCTCTTGGCTTGCATTTAAATGCTGCTTTTGGTAATCTTGTTACATTAATTCTTTCTACATGTCTAAACCATTTATCTTTGCATTCCTTGATTTTATCATTGGATATATATTTAACTATGTTTTATACTTTCATTCTTTATCCGATCCAATCTTGTGCAACTTTTTGTTCTTCTAAGGAAGTTCATTGCTTGTCATTACTTGTCCCTTGAATATTTCCATTTACAAGTTCTACCCGGCCGAGTTTGAAGCCACGACCCACAGGACCAGAGGCGAGGAACTTAATCCGTAGATCATCGAAGCTGATATATAATTATATAAATATTTTTTTATTAGAATTTTCAGAATATTTTATAATTTTCAGTAGCATCTAATACATTTGGTGAACTTGGTAAAGCTAAAGTACGTCTCACTAAAATAGTTAAAGTGCTAAATTAACGAGCAGGATAATGGAGTGTGTCATCTAGACTGGATTTGAACCCCGGGCAGCAGCTAGTGGTGACATCTATCTCATACTTCACGTGAATAAATGTGATGCCATCAACACACTGTTTGTAACGCGAGCTAGTTCAGAAAACATATTAGACACATGCTATAGATTTTTTTAGGAAAATTTGGTTCTACAGGCCTACTAATTTCGAGCTAATTTCCAGTTGTACTGTAAATATACTTGCACAAGACACTTGTTACTCCGCCGACTCCGTCTATTGGGGGAATCGTGGTGATATTTTTACCCGCCATATGACAGAATTCTGTGCGGAACTGTCACCGACAATGACATAAATTTAGATAAACACACTAAAATACAACGATTCAATTATCTATGTGGCACAATTAAACGTGCTTTATTGAATAAAACTAGAAAAGAAACTATTTTAAAATTTTACAAAGTATTGGCAGTTCCACCTCTTATCTATGGATGTGAAACCTGGACATTAACAAAGGCAGATAGTAAACAAATAGAGGCTGCAGAAATGAAGATGTTGAGAGCAATAGCAGGATACCAAAGGACCGATAAAAAGAAAAACGAAGATATAAGAACAGAACTTAATATATTTAATCTCTGTGAAAGAATAAAATGTTATCAAAATGCTTATCTTCAGCACGTATTACGAATGAATGAACAGCGCATACCAAGAAGAATGTATAATTATAAACCAAAAGGGAGAAGATTGTTGGGAAGACCATTGAAGAGATGGAAGGACCAATTCGACCTATAATGAGATCGCAACTGGCCATTGGGCTTAATCCTTGTTGTTGTTGATGATGAACTGTCACCGACAGAAACGTTGTTCTTAGGCAATATCGAATTTTATTGGAGACGAGAAATAATACAAGCTAAGATAATACCAATAATTAGGAACTTCCTGTATTTCACATTTATTTATGAAATGAATTATATAAGCCTATGGATTTACCAAATGAGACGTTTACGCTTGTTCCTTGATGTGGATATATATCCTTGATTTGTAATTGCATTAAGAACATAATATATGCTCCATGCTGACTCACCTGTAAATTCTTCTGTTATTTTCACCACATCCTCAATGGTTAATGTAGGACATTTGTCACAAGTAATGCCACGAGTGATTTCCAATTTATCTAGAGGATTTGGAAATCAAGAGAGACATTTGTTAGGAATATTTAACGAATAAAATTAAGCTGTTTATTCACAAATCATTATTTAAATATAATCATCATCCGGTATCATGGCAGCTGCCGCCGTCTTCCGGTAACGAAACGCCATTCCTCTCTGTCCACTCATTGATCTTCCTCCAATCCTCTGATATTCATAGCTGCTTGTACCCCTTCTATCCAATATGTAAATATATTTATTTTAAAATATTTATATATTTAATATAAATGGCGATGTTTAAAAACAAATGAGAAATGCTTGGTCATGTTTTAGTTGTTCATCACTGCAACTTGATCATATTATTTATTGCAAAATAGGATCGCAATATTGTAAAATTGCACTCTAGCGGAGAAAAAATGAAACACATGAAACTGTATATTGTAACGAACATTATAGGTTATTAATTAATTTGTTTAAGAAACAACTCAGTTAAATCATTATTTAAAAATCTCAATTATTGAACATAAATAAATAATAAATAAATAAATAAAGCCTGATATGTCCCTTTAGGGCAAATGCCTCCCTGTACAGGGGGTTAACCCTTAAATTCGTAATGTATCTTTTTGGATACATCAGTTGGTTCAATTAATTTAATACCTTAAATAAATCAGAAGAAAACGAACAAAAAGAAACCACTTAAATATGTGTCTAATTATACAATATACCTAATAATAACAGTTATACAAGATTCCGTTTTCACTGCGGTCCGCCACATTCAAATAACTAACAGAGGAAATTTGAATCACCAAAAAAGAAGGAGAAGTTTATACTCCCTTACCATTATACATCCTGGAACTTCAGAACAATGATGCTGGTAGGGAAATATATAACTTAAACCGCCTCTGTTTGACAGTGGTGGCTGTGGAACCATACAGACCTAGAGCTGGCATGAAGCAGTGCTTCAGATGCCAGAAGTTTAACCATACTTTCATGGGGTGTTCCTTGACCCCATCTTGCGTAATTTGCGCTGGTACTCATAGTCATCGTGAGTGTCCGGTGAGAACCGAGGCACTCACGGACAAGAGCCTGCTGAAGTGCGCGAACTGTGGGGAAAAGGGACATCCCGCTTCCTACCGGGGTTGTGAAGAAGCCTATAAGAAAGCAAAAGAAATTTATGAAAAAAGAAAACCAAACCAAAGTCCAACAACCCCGGCGTCCCAACCTCGAACTTTCACATCAAAATCTGTTAATCCTACAGTCTCATATAGTTCTATGGTAAATTCTGGCATCACAGTTAAACCTACTACAGGCACTGTCCCATGCCAGCCGGGTCTGTGGCTGCTATACCAATGACGGATCAGGGACAACAACTTTTCCATAACATTCAGCCTCTGCTGAGTGGTCTGTCGACACCTATGGAAAGGTTTGTGTTCCTGACAAATCTAGTGAACTCATGTTTCATATCATCCATACCTGCTACGGTAATGAACACATAAGCAGCGAGACAGCAAGGCTAAGGAACAAAACCCCTACTGAATAAACACAATGGTGTTTGGCCGCCAAGGGACCTCAACTGGTTCCCAAAAAGCGGCACACTGGGCAATGCTAGTCATTGCCACAAAACAGTCAGTCAGTCAGTGTTTTGCCAATTTAAGGGTTAAGCTCTATTTGAGAGTGTCACCCGGTGAGCTACTCCGTGGTGAGAAGTTGACTTGGATGTAGCACTTGGTTTGTATACACTGTCTGTTCTGTGATTAGTTAATACACAGTTGGCTCTCCATCGTTCTCCAGCTTTTCCTGCATCTGGCGACTCTGGACCATTGCGCCCCTGCTCGTTCTTTGAAGATGTCAGCCCATCGTCGTCTTGGTCTTCCGCGCTGTCTCTTGCCTGTGTACGGGTCCCACATGGTTGTTTTTATTGTCCACCTGTCGTCCTGTATTCTTGCGACGTGGCCTCCCCACTTCCATTTTTTCCTGATGGCTTGTTGTGCGGGATCAGTTGTTGATGATATCGCTTGAAGTGTTGTATTCGAGATTCTGTCCTTCAGAGTTATGCCTAAGATTTTCCTCTCCATTTTCCTTTGGCATACTTGGAGTGTGTACTTCAGTTTGGCAGCCATATAACAGTGTTGGAAGAACACAGGTTTGTAGTGTTTCCATTTTGAGTTTCCGGTTGAGTGACTTGTCCAGCAGTATAAATTTCAGTGACCAGAACGCCTTCCAGGCGAGAGCTATTCTTCTGCTTATTTCCTTCTCTACTTTCTGATGGAAGGAGAGTAGTTGTCCTAAGTATATGTACTCGCTTACATATTGAAGATCCATTCCATCGACTTTGATTGGTTTTTCCGGATCATTTGACATAATTTGTGTCTTGCTTTTGTTCATCGAAAAGCCTGCAATTTTGCTAGTATCTGAGAGCTCTTGTAGCATTGATTGGAGTTGTTTAGGGGATCTGGCGAACAATACCACGTCGTCAGCGAATCTTAAGTTGGATAGCCTGCTCCCGTTTATATTTACTCCGTATTTCTTGTTCCAGTTTAGTTTTCGAAACATACGATTATCAAATGTGTAGTTCGAAGGAATCTGTTCATTATTTGCTACATTCAACGTATTTGTTAGAGAGTCAGTCACTGTAAAATAATGCTCTGACCTGTTCAGAATATTAAGAAGGAGGAGCTTTCTTTATTTTGGTGAACAAATTCGATAAATATCGACGTCAAACACGACTGTGATTGGTTGTAAAACAAAATTCGCTGAAACGTTATTGGTCATTGACTCCCATTTTAGGGCATGAGTTAAATTGTCACCAAAGTAAATATTTAATTTATCCCTAACTTTATTAAATTATTGTGTAATAATTATACGTTCCATAATGGTATTTCGTTCATAAATCGGGAAACAACTTTCTTGGCAAAGTTATTAGTAAAACAATTTAACTTAATTGTTTATTTAAAATACATCTAATATATAAAAATTAAAGTTGGTTTGTTCATTTGTTTGTTGGTTTGTTCGTACTTTATGCGCGGCCATACCGTTGATCCAACTGTGATGGAACTTCTTGCAAAATGTTCAGAAGTTTTCCGGGATGAACATACGCTATAAGAGAGTTGTGATACTCAACTCCTACGCCCTTAAAATCGCCCTTTGTAGTGAAAAACGTGAAAAAATAGTTCTTTGGACGCTTAAATGGCTTACGCTGCCTAAACCATAACAAATACACAAAATTAATGTACACAGAATTGAATATCTCGAAAAGCTCTACAACAAAGTCCGCGACAGCATATGTTTATCTCTTACGGATAACTCACAATAACCATTTTTGTATTTCATTGATCGAGACAAGTACGTAGATTCCTGTGCAAGCATAGCAGCACATGGCGGGTATTCTTTTACGGATAACTCACAATAACGAATTTTGTCTTTTAGCTCATTTATGCCAAGAAGATCAAGATAAGTAGATTCCCGGGCAACACCGGGTAATCAGCACGGGGTATCTAAAATAATTACGATATAAATGTTTCCTCCCACTTATTTAACTAAACATAAAACACATTAATTTTCGTATTTCAGCTCATTCATGTCAAGAAGATCGGGATAAGTAGATTCCCGGGGAACGCCGGGTAAACAGCACGGGGTATCTAAAAATAATTACAATATAAATGTTTCCTCCCACTTATTTAACTAAACATAAAACACATTAATTTTCGTATTTCAGCTCATTCATGTCAAGAAGATCGGGATAAGTAGATTCCCGGGGAACGCCGGGTAAACAGCACGGGGTATCTAAAAATAATTACAATATAAATGTTTCCTCCCACTTATTTAACTAAACATAAAACACATTAATTTTCGTATTTCAGCTCATTCATGTCAAGAAGATCGGGATAAGTAGATTCCCGGGGAACGCCGGGTAAACAGCACGGGGTATCTAAAAACTATAAATTTATAATTATTTTCCCATTAATTTTTATTTATTTAGGCGTAGCAGCGCACGTCGGGTATTAGCTAGTTAACCAATAAATCTATCTCGCATACAACGAAGCGTTAACTAGAAAGAATTGTTCCATTAGAGCAATACTACTTTCTAGACGTGAAAAATTCTACATATTCACGCACTTCATTACGCATTTAAAACTGCTAGGACCACTTTCTTGACATTGACATTGTCGCAACTGTACTTGCGGACAAATTTTGAAAGGAATAATCTCGGATCCAGAGGTGAGCATGGTTGCCAATAGAGCACCGGAACAAAATTATGGCAGCACTGTAATGTTTCTCATCCCAGAAATGCTTTCTGGAAATTGGAGATAATATTATTAACACAATTAATGGCATAGTGCTTTGTATTGTTTTAGTTGTGTGCATGTCCGAGGGATGGGGGTGGTTTATCCCCGGGGGTGCTTTGTGCCGATCTCTGATTGATGCGTCCCTGTTTCCTTCCCTCGGGGATACATTTCTATAAAAAATATTATCGTTAAATACATTTATTTACCCCGGGGTATTGTTTTATTGTATTTTCAACAAGATGGCGGATGGTAATCCATTACAACTTTTATAAAATTGACTTTATAGTGACAAGGGAACTGTTAACCATTGCATACCGAAACCTAGCTCTGAGTTTCTCCCAGAGAAACGTTATGATGTACTAAGACCATGTCCAAAGAACTATCTGCCTTTTTTAAACTACTTCAATATAATGGATAACAATAGAATTTCGAAATAAATTCTTCACTACAGGCCGCTTGGACGAAGAAATGTATGAAGACCCAGTAAAAGATGGAGAGACCAATCCTAATCCTTGATGCTGATGCTGCTGCTGATGGCGATAATATGAGAAAAACCGGACGAGTATACGATCGTTCTTTATTTTTTTTTGTATTAACCATAGATCTATTCTGGGTTATCGCTGGATGCAGACGTTTCTACGAAAATATGATCATTTCTTGGTTATGTTTACGTTAATTTCTCATCAATTTTAACGCATTTTGAAGATTTTTTATACTATTTAACTCATGCCCCAAGTGGGAGTCAATGACCAATCACGTTACAATGATTTTTTATTTACTACCAATCACAGTCGTGTTTCGCCTAGAATTTACCAACTAAAGTTTATCATAATAAACAAAGCACCTCCTTCTTAACATTCTGAATAGGTCATAGCATTATTTTGCAGTGACTGACTCACTAAGAAATGCGGCTACCAGATTGTGTATATAGTGCATGAATGTCAACACATACCGCATGCGGGAGTTAATATAAAACATTTGTAGCAATTGATGATACCACCAAAAAAATAAACCACTGTTTGCACTTTCTTAAATGCATTTTTTCCCAGAAAAATTAAATTGTCATATTTACATCATAGGACATCAGAAATGAATTAATATACAGTTTGATGTGTTTCATTTTTTCTCCACTAGAGAGCATTTTTATAATATTGCGTTCCTTTGGCAATTAGTAATATGATATGGTTGCAATGACGACCAAAAGAAGCAAATGAAGCGTACCAATCGTTTCTAATTTGTTTTCAAACATCGCCGTTTACATTAAATATATAAATATTTTAAAATAACTATATTTAAATAATGATTTGTGAGTAAACAGCTTAATTTTATTCGTTAAATAGTCCTAACAAATGCCACTCTTGATTTACAAATTTTCTAGATAAATTGGAAACCACTCGTGGTATTATTTATGAAAAATAACTTACTATATATTTTTGAGGTAACTACTAACATTTTTATAAGGAAATTTGTGTGTTTGCAAGTTCAAAAATAATGTAATCAATTGAGTTGGTGTTTACTTGATGAAAATCCATATTTATTAATTAAATACAAATAAAACGTAGTTTTATTTGATTTTCATATTTATTATATAATTCAGTGACAGCTGTTTCGGTACACTGTACCTTCTTCAGACAATTCATAATTTGTTAACATGTCTGAAGAAGGTATAGTGTACCGAAACAGCTGTTACTGAACTATATAATAAATATGAAAATCAAATAAAACTACGTTTTATTTTTATTTAATTAATAAAAAAATAATGTGTTTGCTCATCATTGCTAGTGTCCCCGTCTTTGTATGTGTTTTTAGCTGTGTTGGTTTAAATATAATGATAATATACAATGGGGAATTTGTATGCGCTTTGCAAGAAGTTTTTATTGTTGCTGCGCGCGCATGATTAACGAGCGTCCATCATTTTACCGCGGCGGCGGCGGCAGCTACAACATGACGCAACAATACAAATGACCCGGGTTAGTTCTTACAGCCGCCGCATGGTGCGTTGCATTTTTTGTAACGTGGACTTGCTCTATGAAATATCACTTAGTGGAGGGGAAAGTTTTGTGACAAATTAACGTGGTTTTGGGCCCCAGTTTGCCGTGATTGTCTCTCTAGAAAAAGGTGGTAATAGTTTTACTACATCTGTGACGTCATTGCATCCAGGCCAAACTAAGTTTAAGTCGTTATAATTGGGTAAAGTTTGTCCCTCAGCCACCGAGGTCTTCAGTCTGTTTCACAGACATAATGGAAATTTCTCTTAATTTTTACCACATTATCCCACAATATTCTTCTCTTCATACCCCTGTCCCCTACACTACGAGATCACAACTTATTTCGTATTGTACTTTATCAATAACACCCAAATCACCAAACTAAAATATTAAAATAGTCAACATGTTTCAATAGCGAGGCTATCATTATCAGTAACTAGTCTTGATGATGAGGAAGGCTTACAACTCAATGGTATTAATAAGCTGTTAGTTTATGCTGATGATGTGGTACTACTGGCCGATAGCGAGAAGATACTAAAGGACAACACGCACACACTATTGAGTAACACTAAGAAATTAGGACTGGAAGTAAATATCAGTAAAACTAAATATATGGTCACACGTAGAAATTCAGTATATAATGGAAATGGACAGCTAATGACAAATGAGGGAAATTTTGAGGAAGTGGCTGAATTCAAATATCTAGGAACAATAATCACAAATAGGAATGAGATGCACAAAGAAATTAGATATAGACTCAATTCTGGAAATGCGTGCTGTTATGCATTGCAGAGACTTTTGATGTCCCAACTCCTTTCAAAAAACGTTAACCAGAAAATATATAAAATTGTTATTCTAGCAGTTATATTATATGGGTGCGAAACATGGACTATTACTTTAAGGGAGGAAATAAGATTACGAGTTTTTGAGAATAAAGTTCTTAGGAAAATTTTTGGACCAAAGAGATATGAACAGACAGATGAATGGAGAAGACTACATGACAATGACCTACATGGTCTTTATAGGAAGTCAGATATAATAAGAACAGTTAAGTATCGTAGACTGCGATGGGCAGGACATGTTGCACGTATGGGGAATGAAAGACTTGCATGGAAGCTTCTTGTAGGAAAGCCAGAGGGAAAACGCCCAGTTGGTAGACCAAGAATGAGGTAGGAGAATAACATTATCTATGATTTGAGGGAAGTATATTATACAGGGAATGATTGGAAAGTATTAGCTCAGGATAGGGATGTATGGAGAGCTTATGTCCGTGCGGTAATGAACCTACGGGTTCGATACTGCCAGTGAGTAAGTAAGTAATTTGGTGTTCGTTTTTGCAGACGATGTAATTATATGGAAAAATTAAGAAAATAGTACAGACCACAGACTTGAATGTTGGAAAACAGTTGTAGAAGAATATGGTTTAAAGACATACATCGAAAAAATATGTAGAAACCAGAACGATGATTGGAATATTAATTCATCAGGCATAAATGTACAAAAATTAGAAACATTTACATATTCAGGAACAGAGATAAATGCAAATTGTAAAATACAGACTGAAATCAGTACGTAAAACAAGAAGAAATAGAATAAGGAACGACAAAATCAGGGAGACATTAAATGTAGAAAAATTAACAACAGACAAAAAAGACTAAAATATTAATTAAATAAAAATAAAACGTAGTTTTATTTGATTTTCATATTTATTATATAATTCAGTGACAGCTGTTTCGGTACACTGTACATTCTTCAGACATGTTAACAAACAGTTGGAACACAATTCATAATTTGTTAACATGTCTGAAGAAGGTACAGTGTACCGAAACAGCTGCCACTGAATTATATAATAAATATGAAAATCAAATAAAACTACGTTTTATTTTTATTTAATTAATAAATATGGATTTTCATCAAGTAAACACCAACTCAATTGATTATTTAAGACTAAAATACTTTGGACACTTAAAAATAATGGAAAAGGAAAGACTAACATAAAGCTGTTAAATCTCAAGATACAAGGAAAACGATCACGAGGTAGACCAAGAGAAGGATGGATTTGGATTGTATTTGTAATGTGCAATACAATTTTATTATCTCCGAGAATATCCTGTTTATTGATATGCAACTTTGTTCAATTTCTTTGTGTTATAAGAAACTTGTCTTTCTGTCTATCCCGTGCCTTAGCCGGACGATTTATGACATGCCGCCTTGATGAAGACCAATGGGACTTGCTGTGGTTCTGTTCCTCATAAATAACTAACTCACTGGCAGTATCGAACCCGTCGATTCATGGCTGCATGGAATAGCCTAACCATACATCCCTATCCTGAGCTATTTTTTTCGAATCATCCTCTGTATAATCTACTTCCCTCAAATCGTGGATAATGTTAGTCTCCAACCTCATTCTTGGTCTACCAACTTGGGTTTTTTCTGGTTTTCCTAAAAGAAGCTTTCATTTACCTCTTTCATTTCCCATTCGGTCACATGCCCTGCCCATCGCAGTCTACGAGACTGAACTGTTCTTATCATGTCTGGCTTTCTGGCCAGCCTCATGGGCTAGTGGTCAGCGTTTCTGACTACTGTTCATCAGGTCCCGGGTTTGATTCCCAGTCAAACCATAGGAATTTCTCCTTAAAGGCAATCATTCCTGTGGTTACTCATTTGAAAATTTAGGTTAAGTTTAGGTTAAGAGCTCTCCTGGCGCTTTATTATCATTTATCACCCATCATATCATCGGGGTAACGTAACTCCGCCTTCGAGGCGCCCCAACTTCAGATGTGAGTTACAATTAAGCTGTTGCCAAGAGATAACACCAGAAATGTCGAAATGACAACCTGGGGCATCGAATAAAAAAATCTGGCTTCCTATATATAACATGTAGCTCATAATTATCATAAACTTAAATAATAAGTCTTCATCTCATCTCATCCCATTCCTCTTCTTGACATTACACCGGATATGGAGTTTACTTCCAAGATTTAAAAAACATTAGGCAATGAGTGTTTTTATACAAATGCCCTATAAAATTACGTAAATAAGGGAGATTTGGTTTATGTAGAATAGGGGGGGGATGCAGTAACAATGGCATAAAACAATTGAATATGTCATGTCAGGAGCAGTGCTGGTAACCCATTAAAAATAAATATCCCTCGTGCCAGGAACTTGTTAACAAGGCAATCAATTTCCACACATTGATATGTTAATGCGTTTCCATGGTAACAAGCTCTGATATAGCCATCATTATTGTCTCTCATAGTGCATCCTCGCATGATACATAGATAGCGCAGGCTATCATAGCCTTGATAGGTTTTTCAGTTCCCTATGTACTCGGAATTACCTCAAGGTTTAGTTCTATATCCTACTCTCTTTTTTCCATTTTTATAACAGATTTTAGAGTCTGAAATTGGTTCAAATTTTACAGTATTATGATTTTATAATTTATACAGAGATTGGGTTATTATTATTATTATTATTATTATTATTATTATTATTATTATTATTATTATTATTATTGTTATTTTTCAAACGCACTTCAGTTAAATATTCAGCATGTGTTTTATAAGTCGTCAATATTCAGTGATGGTCAACGAATTGTTTTATTCTCATAGTATTCTTCTTTCTTCTTAGTAACATCGTGCAGCTCACTTTTATGTAATCTTCTCCATTCATGTATCTGTTCATCTCTCCTTGGACCGAACATTTTCCTAAGAACTTTATTCTCAATACTCGTAATCTTTTACCTTCTTTCAAGTAAGAGTCCATCTTTCTCATCCATATAATATAACCTGAGATTTTACCAGTTGTATATATTTTCATAAGTAATGCCACGAGTGATTTCCAAATTATCGATAAATTCACGACTCACGAAGTGAGGAGTGAATTTATCTAGAGAATTTGGAAATCAAGAGTGGCATTTGTTAGGACTATTTAACGAATAAAATTAAGCTGTTTACTCACAAATCATTATTTAACTACAGTTATTTTAAAATATTTATATATTTAATGTAAACGGCGATGTTTGAAAACAAATGAGAAACGATAGGTACGTTTCATTTGCTTCTTTTATTTATCACTGCAACCAGATCATACTATTTATTGCCAAAGGAACGCAATATTATAAGAATGCTCTCTAGTGGAGAAAAACTGAAGCACATCAAACTGTATATTAAGTCATTTCTGATGTCGTATGATGTAAATATGACAATTATATTTTTCTGGATTATTACCTGGGAAAAAATACATTTTAGGAAGTGCAAACAGTGGTTTCTTTTTTTGGCGGTATAATCAATTGCTACAAATGTTTTTATATTAACTCCCGCATGCGGCATTCATGCACTATATGTACAATCTGGTAGCCGTATTTCTCGCAGGCTCTGTCACTGCAAAATAATGGTCAGACCTGTTCAGCATATTAAAAAGGAGGAGCTTTCTTTAATATGGTAAATATAACACTGATAAATATTTCGTGAAACACGACTCTGATTGGTTGTAAAACAGAAATAATTGAAACGTGATTGGCCATTGACTCCCATTTGGGGCATGAGTTAATAGTCAGTATAATTTTTTTGTTTTTTACTATTTTTAGAAGTAGGGACGACAAGAGTCCCTATAATACATAACATCATGAATTTAAGCCTATGTTTAATTTCTTTGTGCATCTTCTTCCTGTTTATAATTACTGTTCCTAGGTATTTGAATTCAGCCACTTCCTCAAAATATCCCTCATTTATCATTACCTGTCCATTTCCATTAAATATTGTATTTCTATGTGTCACCATTATTGATTTTACTTCCAGTCCAAATTTCTTAGTGTTACTCAATAGAGTCTGTGTGTTGACCCTTAGTATCTCCTCGCGATCGCCTAATAATACTAACTAACTAACTCACTGGCACCATCGAACCCGTAGGTTCATGGCCGCGCGGACATAAGCTCTCCACACATCCCTATCTTGAGCTATCACTGACAAGCTTAATATCTTGGATAGCGGATAGGATCCTCCTTCGGACTAAAAAACCCGTTCCAAATTCGGGTCTTTCTTCACCTCCGTAGTATAATGCAAATCTTCCTGATTCCTGACTACCTTCTCCTGGCCATCTAACTTCCTGTAAAGCGACTATATCCAGGGGTGATTTATCTAATTCACGGGTTAATACCTCTAGCGCCCCGCTATTGTATAAACTTCTAATATTCCATGTTCCTAGGAACATGCCTTTGGCATGGGTTCCCTGAAGTAGTCCCCGCCCGGAGAACCGAATGGGGGACTATTTGACCTCCGGAAAATTTTACCCCAGTTGAACCTATGTCCGCATTTCTTGGCGGTTGTATTTTTACGGTGAAAGATCGTCACTCTTTCGACCAAGGTAATTTTTTAGTCTGGCTTATCACCTTCGACCAGTCCGGCGTGGGTAACCCTACCGGCAGCAATGCTACCGCCGGCACAGCCTAATAATACTACATCAGCATAAACTAACACCTTATTAAATATAACAGGAATAAAGATGCATTTTTATTAAAAAAATATAATAGAATGTAACATTAAGGGATTTATTTAATAAATAATAGTTTTAAAAAACTAAAAGAACACGCTTTATTAGAAAACTAAAAAAATGAAAAATAATTTTAATTTCCAATACGCTTGGGATAAAATAAAGTGGTCAACAAAAAAATCATCTCCAACACATATAGAATAAAATTAGAGTTATCAACAAAAATAAAATAATTTTACCATCAAAAGCGTGGGGTGCTCTATATCTTACTTACTTACTCACTGGCACTATCGAACCCGTAGGTTCATGGCCGCACGGACATAAGCTCTCCATACATCCCTATCCTGAGCTAATGTTTTCCAATCATTCCCTGTATAATCTACTTCCCTCAAATCATAGTTAATGTTGTTCTCCCACCTCATTCTTGGTCTACCAACTGGGCGTTTTCCTTCTGGCTTTCCTACAAGAAGTTTCCATGCACGTCTTTCATTCCCCATACGTGCAACATGTCCTGCCCATCGCAGTCTACGGGACTTAACTGTTCTTATTATATCTGGCTTCCTATAAAGACCATGTAGTTCATTGTTATGTAGTCTTCTCCATTCACCTGTCTGTTCATCTCTCTTTGGTCCAAACATTTTCCTAAGAACTTTATTCTCAAATACTCGTAATCTCCTTTCCTCCCTTAAAGTAAGAGTCCATGTTTCGCACCCATATAATATAACTGGTAGAACAATAGTTTTATATATTTTCAGCTTAACGTTTTTTGAAAGTAGTTGGGACATCAAAAGTCTCTGCAATGCATAATAGCATGCATTCCAGAATTGAGCCTATGTTTAATTTCTTTGTGCATCTCATTCCTATTTGTGATTATTGTTCCTAGGTATTTGAATTCAGCCACTTCCTCAAAATTTCCCTCATTTGTCATTAGCTGTCCAGTTCCATTATATAATGTATTTCTACGTGTTGACCATATATTTAGTTTTACTGATATTTACTTCCAGTCCTAATTTCTTAGTGTTACTCAATAGTGTGTGCGTGTTGGCCTTTAGTATCTTCTCGCTATCGGCCAGTAGTATACTACATCATCAGCATAAACTAACAGCTTATTAATACCATTGAGTTGTAAGCCTTCCTCATTCTCTAAAGATCTAATGGCATGCTCTAGTACAAAATTAAATAGTAGAGGAGATAGTGCATCTCCTTGCTTAAACCCATTCTGGATTTCAAAAGTGTCTGAAAAAACGTTTGCCTACACGCACCCTACTCGTTGAGCCATTTAGACACATTCGAATAAGTCTAACTAACTTTTTAGGAATTCCAAACTCCAGCAGGATACTATATAACTTCTCCCTCTTAATTGAATCATATGCTTTTTTGAAGTCTACATATAGTTGATGTACAGTACCATTATACTCCCATTTCTTTTCTAAAATCTGTCTTATACTAAAAATCTGATCTGTTGTAGACCTGTTTCTTCTAAATGCACATTGATGATCTCCTAGAATGTCATCAATATAGGGAGTAAGTTCTGCTTACTAATATATTCGTTAGAATTTTGTACGAAGTTGAAAGTAATGAGATGCCCCTATAGTTGTTGCAATCAGTTTTATCTCCTTTCTTATAAATTGGTACGATAATTGATTCCTTCCATTCGTCTGGAAGAGCTTCTTTTTCCCAAATCATACTAAGCAACCAGCGTATCTTGTCCATCAATTTTTCTCCCCCTGATTTTATCAGTTCTGCTGGGATCTCATCTGAACCTGATGCTTTATACATCTTCAATTTTTCAATTGCCATTTCAACCTCCAATGCACTTGGCTCTACGACTAGCATTTCTGCTGTCTGCAACTTATCCTCCTCAATGTCCTGTTCTGTATGTACATTTAATAGCTGATTAAAATAACTTTTCCATCTATTTAATATACTCTTGGAATCTGCAATCATATCCCCATTTTCATTCCGAATTATGTTTGTTCTAGCCTGAAACCCTTTCTTCTCTATACTAATTCCCTGATATAATTCTCTAATGTTCCTATTTTTTGCATTCATTTCAAGATCATTAATCTTCTCTCTCAAATATTCCCTCTTTTTACTCTTAGTAACTTGGTGGTTTCCCGTCTAACCACTACCCAATTGCCTCTAAATTTACCTCATTTGGCTCGTGTAACCATTTTAATTTTTGCTAGCTTTCTTTTCTTTACAATGTCGGCACATTCCTCATCAAACCATTTCTTGTTTTGCCTCTTTTTTAAACAAACCAATACTTTCTGATGCTGACAATTTAATAGTTATCTCTTATAGCCTCCCATTCTTTATTTATATCAGTTTCTTCTTCGGTTGCCACATTGTCATCAGAAGATTCCAGTACTTCAAATCTATTAGCAATTTTGATTTGGTATTATTCTTGCCGCATTTCATCATTTTTCAAGTTTTTTAATTCATATTTTACAGAATCATCTTTAGCGTTTGTTCCTCTCATAAGCGATAGCCGTTGTCTGATTTTCACCCTGACCAGATGATGATCTGAATTGCAGTCTGTCCCTCTAACTGATCTAACATCAATGATGCTACTGTGCCAGCGTTTATCCGCTAATACATGATCTATCTGGTTCCGAGTTTCTCCATCTGGGGACGTCCAGGTGTATTTATGAATATCCTTATGCTGAAATGTTGTGCTCTTAACAATGAGATTCTTTGATGTGGCAAATGTGACTAATCTAACCCCGTTGTCGTTACTATCTTCATGAAGACTGAATTTGCCTATTGTTGGTTTGAATATATCTTCCCGCCCCACTTTTGCATTAAAATCTCCTAAGACAATTTTCATATGATATCGTGAAAGGCTATCAAATAAGCATTCTAATTCTTCATAGAACTCATCCTTGATCTTGTCATCTTTATCTTCTGTGGGGGCATGTACATTTACAATTATAAAATCATGTCGTTTACCCTTTAGAATTATGTATGATATCCTATCACTAACAACATTAATATCTCGGATAGCGGATAGGATCCTCCTTCTGACTAAAAACCCGTTCCAAATGCAGGTCTTTCTGCACCCCCATAGTATAATGAAAAGCTTCCTGATTCCTGACTACCTTCTCCTGGCCACCTAACTTCCTGTAAAGCGACTATATCCAAGGGCGATTTATCCAATTCCCGCGTTAATTATCTCTAGTGCCCCGCTATTGTATAAAGTCCTAACATTCCATGTTCCTAGGAACATGTCCCTGTGTTTGAGCCTTTGGCATGGGTTCCCTGAAGTAGTCCCCGCCCGGAGAACCGAATGGGGGACTATTTGACCTCCGGAAAATTTTACCCCAGTAGAACCCATGTCCGCATTTCTTGACGGTTGTATTTTTACGGTGAAAGATCGTCACTCTTTCGACCAAGGTACTTATTTCGTCTGGCTTATCACCTTCGACCAGTCCGGCATGGGTAACCCTATCGGCAGCAATGCTACCGCCGGCATAGCTCTCAGGATCATTTAAGCACACAAGCCACTCCACTACGACAAGGTAAAGATACCATGGAGGGTACGTAAAGTAAAGTGATCCCACAACAGGCCCGGAGGCCCTTGGGGTAGTAGGAGGTTATGGCTCCCACTTTTTCTAGACAATCGGCACTTTATGTCAGCCGGGTTGTCAGCCCTGCGTGACGGCCGCCTTTACCCCCAGAACAAGCGTCTGGTACTCATTTCCGTTAGAGGCTGAGTCGACCCCAGGGCCATAGTGCCGCCAGAGGGTTTGGGTCAGTTTAAAAATCTTGACCCCAACGGGACTTGAACCCTCGACCCTCCGGCTTGTAGCTCAGTGCCTTAACCACTACGCTATCAATTAATATATTTGATATTAAACAGATATTGGTAAAAGTAAGCTCTCTAAGAAGAAAATGTAAAAATCATAAAAAGCACCCCACGCTTTTGATGGTAAAATTATTTTCTTTTTGTTGATAACTCTAATTTTATTCCATATGTGTTGGAGATGATTTTTTTGTTGACCACTTTATTTTATCCCAAGCGTATTGGAAATTAAAATTATTTTTCATTTTTTAGTTTTCTAATAAAGCGTGTTCTTTTAGTTTTTTAAACTATTATTTATTTTTTATTTTTTAGTTTTAATATTTTACAGAATAAGATAAAAATGTAAATATCTTTAAATTCGATACTATTGTAGTATGAGCTAAAAGTAATTCTCTTCTATAAAAAAAAACCCTCCCAGCCGGGTTTGATCCAGCGGCGTATGGATTACTGAAATTATATACCACTAATAGTTCACTGATCTACCAACTGAGCTCTTACAACGATTGGCTAAAAACTCAACAAGTCCGCAACCTATTATACCAGTTTTAATTTTTTTGATTTTCGGATGATTCTGGGCAGGATTTTAGAAACAAAATATGAAATTATTTTATTGTCACGGGTCCTCTACACGTATACAAAGTTTCAGGTCGATCCAATGTTCCTAAGCGGGTGAAAATCGCGTTGAAAGATTCCCGTTACATTGATACAAAAACACGTTTTTGATTTTCTGATGATTATGGCCAGGATTTTAGAAAATAAACATGAAATTATTGTATTGTCACGGGTCCTCTACAAGTATACAAAGTTTCAAGTCGATCCGATGATTTTAAGTGGGTGAAAATCGCGTTGAAAGATTCCGTTACATAGATAGATAGATAGATAGATATATAGATACAGGTCAAGCTAATATAAAGCGTGTAAAAAATAAGATATTTGGTCTGTGTATTCTTAACTCTTACGGTTATTTTTGTTGAACATATGTTTCAAGGCTTCTGAGCCCCATCTTCAGCGATTACAGAGTCTGTAAAAAACAACCATAACAGATAAGAATACACAGACCAAATATCTTAATTATGCATTTTTATGTTAAAATCATCTGTTATTACAAACTACGCTTCGTTTCAAATATAACATATAAGCCCTCCCTTAAGTACTTTTTGCATAAATAACATTTTAAACCATGATTATTGGCAGATAGACGATTCGTATCCTGAGTTACCAAAATGAGGGGAATGTAGTGATAACGACCCTAAAAAAAGGGGGTTGTACAGTTGTGAAAATGAAAACAAATTCTTTGGTGATGAAAACTGGCAGAATTGATGATCAATAATTCAGAGGGTTCAAAATGATTGATGAAATTGAAACGCAAAAGTGGTTGGATGGGTAAAACCTCATTTCATCCCCCTTCAAACTTGCTGTAGGGGTGGAAAGTGTTTAACCGCTATTTATCATATAAAATAACCACTTTTTAAATTATACAATTTTGATAAAATACCACTTTTTAAAATGAATAATAAAATCCCCGAGAAAATGATAAAGTTCATAATTGTACAGGTTGAACGCGTCTGGAAGATTATAGATTACACTATTTGATCAGACATATACATTCAATTGGACCGGAATAGCGTTTAATAAAAGTTTCATAGCTAAATATTACCTGAACCTACTACAGTCCCAACTCCTTTCAAAAAACGTTAAGCTGAAAATATATAAAACTATTATTCTATCAGTTATATTATATGGATGCGAAACATGGACTCTTACTTTAAGGGAGGAAAGGAGATTACGAGTATTTGAGAATAAAGTTCTTAGGAAAGTGTTTGGTCTAAAGAGAGATGAACAGACAGGTGAATGGAGAAGACTACATAACAATGAACTACATGGTCTTTATAGGAAGCCAGATATAATAAGAACAGTTAAGTCTCGTAGACTGCGATGGGCAGGACATGTTGCACGTATGGGGAATGAAAGACGTGCATGGAAGCTTCTTGCAGGAAAGCCAGAGGGAAAACGCCCAGTTGGTAGACCAAGAATGAGGTGGGAGAATAACGTTAACTGTGATTTGAGGGAAGTAGATTATACAGGGAATGATTGGAAAGCATTAGCTCAGGATAGGGACATATGGAGAGCTTATGTCCGCGCGGCCATGAACCTACGGCTTCGATAGTGTCAGTGAGTAAGTAAGTAAGTAAGTTAAATATTACCCCAAATATTAGATACAATTGTAGGACTGTATTATTATGCGATAGCGAGGAGATACTAAGGTCGAACATGCAAACTGTATTGAGTAACACTAAGAAATTGTAGCTGGAAGTAAACATTAATAAAACGAAATATATGGTCACACTCGATGACATCTGTAGTGAAATAAGCGTAAGTAAAGTAGTATGCTTCCCACACCGTGTCCCCGCTGTGTAGTAGATAAAAATTAGATCCAAATACCTAGGAACAATAATCACAAATAGGAATGAGATGCACAGATAAATTAAACATAGGCTCAATTATGGAAATGCATGCTATTGTGCATTGCAGAGACTCCTGACGTCGCAAATCCTTTCAAAAAACGTTAAACTCAAAATATATAAAACTGTTATTCTACCAGTTATATTATATGGATGCGAAACATCGATTCTTACTTTAAGGGAGGAAAGGACATTACGAGTATTTAAGAATAAAGTTCTTAGGAAGTCTTTTGGACCAAAGAGAGATGAACAGACAGGTGAATCGAGAAGACTACATAACAGTGAACTACATGGTCTTTATAGGAAGCCAGATATAATAAGAACAGTTAAGTCTCGTAGACTACGATGGGTAGGACATGTGGCACGAATGGAAATGAAATACTTGCATGGAAGCTTTTTGTAGGAAAACCAGAGGGAAAACGCCCAGTTGGTATACCAAGAATGAGGATGGAGAATAACATTAAATATGATTTGAGGGAAGTAGATTATACAGGGGATGATTGGAAAACATTAGCTCAGGATAGGGATGTATGGAGAGCTTATGTCCGCCGGGTTCGATAGTGCAGTGAGTTAGAATTAGTCAGAAGTATGGATTTTGGTGCTGAATATAGAGATAAGATATAAACTTTACAATGAGAATTTGCAGCTTTGCGGTATCGAACTCGGAACGGTAGTCAGAAGACAGGTGTGCTACTACTTAAGCTATCATCATCGTCATATATGACATAACAGCCCATTTTGGGCCCTAGCCTTCCTCAGAATGTCCATCCAGACTTTTATATTTGCTTCTAAATTCTTCCAATTTCTAATTTTACTAATTCTAATATCCTGCAAGACACTATCCTCCCATCTTAATTTTGGTCTTCCAACTTTTCTGGTTTGTAATGGTTGTGCCATATAGAGCTTTTTAACAGTTTTATTATTGTCTATACGTATGAAATGTCCAGCCCAGGCCTGTCTATTAAATTTTATATACTTACTAAATCGGGTTCATATATGTTATATGTATATATATATATATATATATATATGGCATGATAAGAAAAATAAATGCCTGGACGGGATTCGAACCAGGAACTCTGAGTCTTTACCTTATATATATATATATATATATATATATATATATATATGTATATATCAATGGATGGATGGAGGGGAATGCCATTTGGTTTCCGTAAGACGGCAGCATGCTATGCTTTGCAGCTTTACTGAGGAATTATAGGTGTGACAGCTTCCCGTTGCTTTCCACACCGGTGAAGGATGATGATAATAATGATAAGGATGATGATGTTGATGGCCGGATGATTTTTGGGGACCGTTGGGCCCTAAGCGTCCTGACATTTGTCTTACAGGTGAGGAAAAACTCCGAAAAAAACCTCACCCAGGAACCTGTCATGACCAGGAATCGAACCCGTGACCGCTGCATGACAAGGCAGCACGCTACCACGAGACCACAACGGTGGACTTACATATATATATATATATATATATATAGGCTATATATATAGCGAGGAACAGAGAAAGGAAGGAAGAAAGAAATCATTAAGATAACGTAATTACCATCATGATATTGTAGTGAGAGTTTGTATCTATATTTTATGAAGTTGTGGGTTCGATTCCCGGGCAGACTACGAGAGGTTTTCTTGTGGTCGCCTATGGGCTGAAATTTGGGTTAAGTTAGGCTTAAGGACTCTATTGGAGCCTCGTTTTCATTTATGCCCCATCATATCGTCGGGGTAAGTAAACGCCTTCCGCCGACCCCACCTCAAAATTAAGTTACAATCCCGCCAATGCTAGAAGAAACTTTTAACAATGTCGTAAAATAACTTACTGGCATTGGACGAAATAAATCATTTTTATAATTTTATAATATATATTTTGAATGTAAAACTTGATACAACTCTATATATTCGTACTTATTTTCTGCATTTAGGACATCCATGCATATTTTTATGGTCACAATTTATGTTGTATTGTGTACATTTTGTTTTATGCGTCTTGTAACAAAGGAAATGCCTTTTTAACAATTTAAATAGGAGGAGGAGTTGAAGTTGTGACCAGCGGTGACATGTAAACAAAAGAAGTAAGACTTGGTCGCTAATTGATGACAGCAGGGCCAACCAACTCCGGTCTCCCCTATGTAATTACAACAAAAAGACAAAAGACAAGGGCGGGGCGCGCAAAGTGCACGTAAAGACGTTACTTCATAATTGTTACTACTGCATAAGTGCTTCAAGTCACGTTTATCTTCTTTAGATAATCTACCCTACATGCTTTGGCTTGTCTGTTTACTGATTAATATTTTTAAAACTAGAAATGAAGTAAGTAAAAATAAAATTCATACTAATCAAGGAGTTAAACAAGGATGCAGTATCTCTCCAGTTTTATTTAACCTATACATCAATGATATAATAGAAAAATGGAACGAAGAAACAAATAAAGGAATAAAATTAGATAAAACACACTACTTGAAAACATTATTATACGCTGATGACCAGGTAATAATAGCAAATACAGAAGACGAACTTCAAAGGAATATTTTTAAACTACATAATATATGTGAACAATATAATCTCCAAATATCTATAGAAAAAACTAAGGTAATGGCATTCCAAGGGAAAAATCAAATCAGATCCAAAATAGTAATAGGATACAAAATCATAGAACAGGTGAACTATCTCAATTATCTAGGATGTGACATTTCATTTAATTATGATAATGATATAAATAATAAAATAGCAAAATTCCAGGGAATATGTGGTACGATAAAACGATCACTAAATAACAAAACAAACAAGAGAGACCCAATTGAAATTTTATAAAACGTTGGCAGTACCGGTACTGCTCTATGGTTCAGAAGCCTGGATACATAAAAAACAAGATCTAAGTAGGATAACGACGGCAGAAATTAAATTTTTGAGATCTGTTAAAGGGTGCACTAAGGAAGACAGAATCAAGAACACAGAAATAAGACAAGAACTTGAATTATTTGCAATAACTGATAAAATAGATACATATAGACAAAAATGGAAGCAACGCATAGACAGAATGAATGAAGATAGATATCCAAAACAAATAACAAAATACAAACCTAACGGCACCCGAGATGTGGGCAGACCTAGAAAGAGATGGGCTGAAGTCGGAACGGGTCAACAGACCTAATCCATGAATGCAGATGATGATGATGATGATATTTTTAAAAATCATTGTCAATCACGGTTGGTGTTACTGTATACACTATTATAATTATAAAATTGTATTTGAGATTTCAATCATCCCCAGCCAAAAATTTAATTAGAAATGATGCGGATTCTATACGATCAGCCTACAGGAATTCAAATATAAAACAAAAAATCGGAAACTAAATTATTTTTGCAGCATCTCAGGGACCCTCCATGGTATCTTTACCTTGTCGTGGTGCAGTGGCTTGTGTGCTTAAATGATCCTGAGAGCTATGCCGGCGGTAGCATTGCTGCCGATAGGGTTACCCATGCCGGACTGGTCGAAGGTGATAAGCCAGACGAAAAAAGTACCTTGGTCGAAAGAGTGATGATCTTTCACCGTAAAAATACAACCGCCAAGAAAAAAAAAAAAACTTTATAGGAAGCCAGATAATAAGAACAGTTAAGTCTCGTAGACTGCGATGGGCAGGACATGTGGCACCAATGGCGAATGAAAGACGTGCATAGAAGCTTCTTGTAGGAAAATCAGAAGGAAAACGCCCAGTTGGTAGATCAAGAATGAGGTGGGAGAATAACATTAACTTTGATTTTAGGGAAGTAGATTATACAGGGAATGGTTGGAAAGCATTAGCTCAGGATAGGGATGTATGGAGAACTTTTGTCCGCGCGACCATGAACCTACGGGTTCGATAGTGCCAGTGAGTTAGTTATTAGCATCTCAGGGAGGGACTTTAAGCTGTGGGTCCTGAGTCTGAAGATTTTTTTACGCTCGTTAAAGATCCTTAAGCCTGAATAAAGAGGCCTGTAAGCATAATTTACCGACATCAATGTCCTAGTAATACCTTAGTTGCCTGTTAGATGTCTCATTGGGTCGGTGTGTTGACCACATGCCATCCATGACATCTATGAGCAAATAAGGTAACTAAAAATTAACTTTATCTAGTAACTCCTTACAAAGGAGAGGCTATGGCTTAACAATGGTCTACGTCATTAGGGATGTTGATAATTAAAAACTAAACTCCACAGCGCGAGAGGCCTTAGAAGGCCTTTTGCTTACCAATCGGCTGCTGGCCTCCCATCCACATGTGTTAATCACAGAGATAGACGATCATCCAACCAGTGATGGAGTTACATGTAGTCCAAATGACGGGTACCAGCCATTATAACTGGCTTTCTCAACCTGGAACCGCTACTTATTGTAGCTACCTAAATTCCTCACGATGCTGGGTGGACACCGTTTCCACACTGGATGAAATTCCATGAAAAAAATTCTTACTCCATGGAGACTCGAACCAGTGCAAGTCCCGTAGCTCTGCCCCAGAAGACATACCAAACATGTATATATCATCATCATCATTCGGCACGGATTAGATCTTTGCCTGTTCCGATCTCACTTCTGTTGAGACCAGCGCTTTCTTGGTCTTCCTACCGATCTTCGTCCTCCAGGATTATACATCAGTGCCATCTTTGGTATCCTATCCTCTGTCATTCTTTACATATTTCTATCCAATTGTTCCTGTGTTTTTATGTTTGTTGAAGAAGTGGTTGTGACATATATATATATATATATATATATATATATATGTGTGTGTGTGTGTGTGTGTGTTGGCTCCGGTCATCTAGTGCTTATGTTCCTAGCGTCTAGTCCCGAGGGTCCTGATTCAAAACTCACCGGAATCGATGGATTTTTTATGATGGAAAAATCAAAGGAACAAGTTCTTCGAAAGATACTTTAGGCCGTGGGTCCTGAGTCTGAAGATTTTTCAGGCTCGAAAACAACTTCTAGCCCGAAAAAAGAGACTCTACGCAAAATTTACGAATCAATTTACCTGCAGAATATAATTAAATATCATAGAGCTTTGCAATATAAATTTATTTGAACTCTATAGGTCTATAGGGTGTACATGAATGACCTCATATATTTTTAATTCTTTACAGAATGGTGTTATCCAGCATGGGGGAAGCAGCGGACTTCATGTAAGGTGAGTAAGTTAAATCTGATACTTCTTAGATATGAATCAGTATGGAAGTTAAGTAGGGGAAGGTTGTACAAAACAGGATACTTTCTTATATCTTCGTGGTTACAGCTGTCATCTTTTAAATGATTGTCGACCTATGTTGCATATGGTACCTAATCGTAACACATTTCAGTTGGTACCGACATTTTTTTTGTTTTGTTTGCCACTGAGCAAAAATTGCATCACGTGTTCGTATTTGTCAGCAGTGAATGTGAATATTTCTGCGTTAAAGGGGGCTTTAATAATCTTCTTCTGAGCGATATTTTCACAATGTAAGTTAAATTTGAAGAGAAACTTATATGCCCAAATCGGGATTTGAACCCAATATCTCTGGTTCTCCACACCAGTGCTTTAACGATTTAAGCTATTAGGCATCACGATTTAAACATAGATTTTTTCTTATACTAATACGACTCCCGTGCGCCAGGTAGCAGTGGACTTTTGTTCCACTAACGCCATCTAGCGGTCTCTTAAATATGAGAGCTTTAAAATGGAAATTATTAGATTCCGAAGATAGCTTACAAATATTCGGAATGAGATTCCGAAGATAGCTTACAAATAGCAGCGTATCAATTATTAAAAATTGCCAGCAAATATAATATGAAAATTTCCACTTCAAAATTCAAAACAATGGCAATGTGTGGAAAAAACATACAACGGGTGAAAATTGAGATTGATGGAAAAATTATAGAACAAGTGTCAGATTTCTCTTACTTAGGAAGTGTATTTGCAGAGTATAAGAGTGACATTGATTCAAAATTACAAAAATATAATAAAATGAATCGGGTAATACGAAGACATTTTGGTAAACAGATGAGGACAGTGACAAAACTAAGATTACATAACATCACATCAAAAGCTGCTCTAAAATACGGAAGTGAAATTTGGATTTTAAATAAAAGAAACTCTCATAAACTTCAAGTAAGCCAAATGCGCTTCTTACGATCATTGTTAGGAGTTAATAGACTGGATCACCAAAGGAACACTATTATCAGAGGAAAACTTGGAGTAACAAGTTTAAATGAAGATATACAAAGATACCAACAAGAATGGAAAAATCATCTGAGGAGAATGGCAAGAAATAGACTTCCAAAATTGGCATTCCAATATACCCCAACTGGACATAGGGACCAAGGAAGACCAAAACATTGGTGGAAAGATCAAGACCATCTTCGCTAGGTTTACCGTACAGGTCACATGGCCTAAAACGAATTTGTTCATGATGATGATGATGATGATGATGATAAAATGGAAATTAACATATTACATTTCTAGCAAGTAAAGGTAATATTCGGTATTTAATATGAAATATCAATGTAAGTTTACATTATCATTTATATATATATATAGACGATATTTTAAATAAATGGAAAGTTTTAGTAAATCCAGGAATAAGAATGGATAATAAAGTGTGCATAAATAATCTTCTATTTGCTGACGATGTAATCATAATACAGAAAAATGAAGACGACTTAACAGAAATCAATGCATGCATTAAATGAAATATGTAAATTATACGATCTAAAGATTTCTGTAAGGAAAACGAAGACCATGGCTTTTAGAGGAAGAGATCCAGTGAGATCCAAAATTATTTTAGAAAATCAACGTATAGAACAGGTTATATTATTTTTGGTCTGGACATCTTACCTCAATATTAATGTTGATTTGTTCTTGGACATGTTTCAAAACAATTCTGTTTTATCGTCAGCTTTCCCAGACTGGTTTTATTTATGTTGCATTATGTTGCACCACCTGGATGTCGATGTCAGCTGCATCCTGTGGTTGGCCAAAGAACCTCCAAACAAGGTCACCCTCCATCGGATTCCATCAACATTAATATTGAGGTAAGATGTCCAGACCAAAAATAATATAATTAAAATAACCTCAAAATATAACTTCCTAAAATTAAATATTTATAGAACAGGTGTCTAGTTTCAAATATTTGGGCTGTGATGTTGGCTACAATGTGGAAAGAGATATTGACTCCAAAATAAATAAATTTCAGACGGTGTGTGGAACAATACAGAGACCATTCAAAAATAAAATTAGAAAAGAAACCAAGATAAAAATGTATAATGTTATGGCAGTTCCCACAATATTGTATGGATGTGAAACTTGGGCTCCAGTGAAAAGACAGAAGGATAGAACACAGACGGCGGAGATGAGGTTCCTAAGACAAGTAAAAGGATGTACAAGACTTGATAGAATAAGAAATGAGGATATAAGAGAAGAATTGAAAGTACAGCCTTTATTGGATAAGGTCACGAATTACAGACAGAAATGGATTGATCACATGGATGGAATGAGTAAGGAGAGATATCCATTGTTAGCAAGAAATTATCAAGCAAGAGGAAGGCGTGATGTTGGAAGACCTAGAAGACGTTGGGCTGATGCATTATGAAGTCGGAACGGGCAATTGCCTAATCCCTGGAGTGATGATGATGATGATGATAGATATATTTTTATATTCATTCACAATAATCATGGTTCTAACCTCTGAATTCCATGCATGTCATTGTTTTAAAGAACAATTAACGTGGTTGTACAAAACGGGGTAGCAAACACTTCTCTAAAATGGGGTACTCCAATCTATCCTCCATGTCCCGCGCCGTAGCATAGCGGTTTTTAGGCACCATGCTTACAGCAGAGTTATGGGTTTTATACTGGTTCCAGTCCCCATGGGGGAAGACATTTTCTCATGGAATTTCGGCCAACCCTATGGAACCGGTGCTCAACCAACATAGTGAGGAATTTGGGTAGATACAATAAGTAGCGGCTCCTGCTTGAGAAAACCAGCTTCAACTGCTAGGGAAACTGACGTGATGTTCAGATGTCACTCCTAAACTGGTTGGATAATCGTTAATTCTGTGATTTACATGTGAATGTGAGACCAGCAGCAGGATGGTAGGCCAAATACGTCAAGAACTGTCATGCCATTGAGTTTAGTTTGGTTTTATCCTCTCCTTTAGTAACATGTTTTTTTTTCTGTTCATATATCAAGAAAACACTCAATGAGTTTTAGATATCAAAGAAAAATTAACAAGGCAATAAGTTCATTCCAAAACTTACTTACTTATTTACTCACTGGCACTATCGAACCCGAAGGTACATGGCCGCGCGGACATAAGCTCTCAATATATACCTATCCTGAGCTAATGCTTTCCAATCATTCCCTGTATAATCTACTTCCCTCAAATCATAGTTAATGTTGTTTTCCCACCTCATTCTTGGTCTACCAACTGGGCGTTTTCCCTCTGGCTTTCCTACAAGAAGCTTCCATGCACGTCTTTCATTCCCCATACGCGCACCATGTCCTGCCCATCGCAGTCTACGAGACTTAACTGTTCTTATTATATCTGGCTTCCTATAAATACCATGTAGTTCATTGTTATGGAGTCTTCTCCATTAACCTGTCTGTTCATCTCTCTTTGGTCCAAAAATTTTCCTAAGAACTTTATTCTCAAATAACTTACTGTTACATTTTGGCCTCTTCCAAAAATCAATAGCTAAAGTATTTGAATATTTATTGCAACATGAAATTACGCATAATTTATAATTAATGCCAAGGTATGATCAATTATGATTAATTAATATGTTGGTACCCTGTATTATCCTACAGTCCTACAAAACAGGGTATTATGCTTCAGTTAAGAAAACTTTCGTTTTAGGGGAAATATCTGTTTTTTTTTAAATTCTAATACGGTGTATGGCTTAACAAAGTATTTTATATAGAACTGCAAAATATTACTTTCTTGTGCAAACTTTATCATAAGTAATTTCCAAATTATCGACAAATTCACGACGAAGTGAGGAGTGAATTTATCTAGAGAATTTGGAATCAAGAGTGTTAGGACTATTTAACGAATAAAATTAAGCTGTTTACTCAGAAATCATTGTTTGAAAACAAATCAGAAATGTGAGGTTATGTTCATTCACTGCTGCTTGATCATATTATGTATTGCCAAATAAGATCGCAATATTGTAAGAGTGCACCCAAGTGGAGAAATAATGAAACACATCAAACTATATAGCATAATCAACATTACGGGTTATTCATTACATTTTTTAGTAAACAACTCAGTAAAATCAAGGAATATTTTCATTATTTGCTGTATTCAATGTATTTGTTGGAGAAAAATAATGCTTTGACCTGTTCAGAACATTAAAAGGAGGAGCTTTCTTTATCACGAAAGCAGGAGCTGATAAAGAGAAATCGATAAAGAGTGAGGTAGAACACGACTGTCATTGGTTGTAAAACAACTTTAATTGAAACGTGACTGGCCATTGACTGGCATTTGTGGCATGAGTTAAATAGTCTTTCAGAATAACTTAAAGCTTAAAGCTTAGGTACTCTCTTGTGTCCAACTTGGTAAATTCAACTTTTTTTGGGCACTTTAACTATGACTATTTTGTAGTTTTCCATTGACCTTCTGTTCATCTCTTTTTGGCCAGAAATTTTCCTAAGTACTTTATTCTCAAATACTCGTAATCGTCTTTTTTCCCTTAAAGTAAAAGTTCATGTTTCGCACCCATATAATATAACTGGTAGAATAATAGTTTTATATATTTTCAGTTTAACGTTTTTTGGAAGGAGTTGGGACGACAAGAGTCCCTATAATGCACAGGGCCTAATATCATGCATTTCCATAATTGAGCCTATGTTTAATTTCTTTTTTATTGTGTTTTCTTCTGTTCATAATTATTTCATATAAATATAAAGTGTAAACCTCGGGAACTTCCCTTATGGAGATACTTCCTTCATGCTCCAAGGGCATCCCAATGAATATACATAAAATGATGACTTTAAATGATCACAAAGCTGCCTGCTCACCACGCCCTGAAACAGGATAATGTAGAGCACTGCATTTTTTTAAAAACAAGTTATGATAATGTCATTCTTCAGAAAAAAGTACCTATTTAAACAGTATTAGCATATACGAAATAGAACTAGGGTCATTCAAGACAAAAAATACCTGTAGCAGTAGACCTAATAGACAAGAACTTAATGGGTATTAACATTTATCATAAGTAATGCCACGAGTGATTCCCAAATTATCGATAAATTCACGACTCACGAAGTGAGGAGTGAATTTATCTAGAGAATTTGGAAATAAAGAGTGGCATTTGTTAGGACTATTTAACGAATAAAATTAAGCTATTTACTCACAAATCATTATTTAACTATAGTTATTTTAAAATATTTATATATTTAATGTAAACGGCGATGTTTGAAAACAAATGAGAAACGATAGGTACGCTTCATCTGCTTCTTTTGTTTATCACTGCAACCAGATCATACTATTTATTGCCAAAGGAACACAATATTGTAAGAATGCTCTCTAGTGGAGAAAAATTGAAACACATCAAAGTGTATATTAATTCATTTCTGATGTCGTATGATGTAAATATGACAATTATATTTTTCTGGATTGTTACCTGGGAATAAATACATTTAAGAAAGTGCAAACAGTGATTTCTTTTTTTGGTGGTACAATCAGTTGCTACAAATGTTTTTATATTGACATCCATGCACTATATATACAATCTGGTAGCCGTGTTTCTTACAGGGTCAGTCACTGCAAAATAATGGTCAGACGTGTTCAGAATATTAAAAAGGAGGAGCTTTCTTAATATGGCAAATTTAACATTGATAAATATTTGGTGAAACACGACTGTGATTGGTTGTAAAACAGAAATAATTGAAACGCGATTGGTCATTGACTCCCATTTGGAGCATGAGTTAAATAGTCTAGAGAATTTGGAAATCAAGAGTGGCATTTGTTAGAACTATTTAATGAATAAAATTAAGCTGTTTACTCACAAATCATTGTTTAAATATAGCTATATTAAAATATTCTGCGATGGACATGTGGCACATAAGACAGATGAAAGAGGTGCATGGAAGCTTGTGGTAGGAAAACCAGAGGCAAAACTCCCAGTTGGTAAACAAAGAAAGAGGTGGGAGAATAACATTAACTATGATTTGAGGGAAGTAGATTATACAGGGAATGATTGGAAAAACATTAGCTCAGGATAGGGATGTATGGACATCTTATGTCCATGTGGCCATGAACCTACGGGTTCGTTAGAGCTATTGAGTTAGTTAGATAGTTTAATAAGAATTAGAAAGGTAATGTTTTATTACGAGTTCTTTTTACCCTTGTTTTTAACCCCTGCCCTTAATAATTTAATTTTCTTTGAAACCGGACAAGTTGGAATCCTCTAATCTCGGAACCAGAGACGTCCTTGGTAATCACTATTCCCCCAGGATCGACCCCACCGGGAATAAAAACAGGACCGCTGATTAATAGATCTGGTAGAAACATCGTAAATAAACATAATCAAGTTTTGACTGTGTGGTGCAGCAAGATGTGGGAGACTAACAAGGTCTGACACGCTCAGATATGCTAATAGGGTATATGGGGCTAAGTGATACTGTGGCATGATAGCTCCCTTGTGACCCAGGACACCCGATTCTCGCAGCCATCCCACAGCTCGTACAGGCTTTCACCTGCTAGAAACTTTCACCTGATATCCCCTCGACACCCAGTTCCTCCATGTCCACGCCATGACAACCTAAATTACAATCACTGTACTTGGATATTCATTTTAAAATATTACATACATACCGGTAATGGAAACTGACAGTTAGTGAAAACATGAGGGAAAATTTGAAAAAAAAATGTTTGAATCCACACACCAAACTAACTCACTGGCACTATCGAAACAGAAGGTTAATGGGCCGCACGAACATAAGCTGTCCATACATCCCTATCCTGAGCTGTTTTCCAATCATTCCCTGCATAATCTATTTCTCTCAAATCATGGTTAATGTGTCCACCGCTGTGGTCTCGAGGTAGCGTGCTGCCTTGTCACGCAGCGGGCCCAGGTTCGATCTCTGGTCGGGGCAGGTTTTCTGGGTGAGGTTTTTATCGGGGTTTTTCCTCACCTGTAAGACAAATGTCAGGAAAACCTTTAGGCCGAAACGGTCCCCGGAATCATATGGCCATCATCATCATCATCCTTCACCGGTGTGGAAAGCAACGGGAAGCTACCACACCTACAATTCCCTAATAAAGCTGCAAAGCATAGCATGAAATTGCTATGATTGCAGTGGTTGGTCCAAACATTTTGCTAACAACTTTATTCTCAAACACCTAGGAATGATAATTACAAATGGGAATGAGGTGTTAAGATAAATTAAACATAGGCTCAACTCTGGAAACCCATATCATTATTCATAGAGGTATCTTATCATAAGTAATGCCACGAGTGATTTCCAAATTATCGATAAATTCACGACTCACGAAGTGAGGAGTGAATTTATCTAGAGAATTTGGAAATCAAGAGTGGCATTTGTTAGGACTATTTAACGAATAAAATTAAGCTGTTTACTCACAAATCATTATTTAACTATAGTTATTTTAAAATATTTATATATTTAATGTAAACGGCGATGTTTGAAAACAAATGAGAAACGATAGGTACGCTTCTACTGCTTCATTTGTCTATCACTGCAACCAGATCATACTATTTATTGCCAAAGGAACGCAATATTGTAAGGAGGAGCTTTCTTTAATATGGTAATCATAACACTGATAAATATTTGGTGAAACACGATTCTGATTGGTTGTAAAACAGAAATAATTGAAACGTGATTGGTCATTGACTCCCATTTGGGGCATGAGTTAAATAGTCATCTCAACATATACATAAAATGTTCATTTTTCCAGTTATTTGGATGCGAAACATGGTCTCTTATTTTAAGGGAGGAGAAAAGATTATGAGTATTTGAGAATAAAGTTCTTAGAAAACAAAAAAGTGAACCAAAAGAGATGAACAGACAGGTGGATGGGGGAGACTACACAACAGTGAGCTGCTTGGTGTTAATGCACACCAGATATAATAAGAACACTTAAGTCTCTTAGATACGATAGGCAGGGCATGTGGCACTAATGGGAAGTGAAAGAATATCTTGGAAACTTCTTGTAGGAAATCCAGAGGGAAAGCGCCCAGTAGATGGGCCAAGTTTGAGGTGGGAAAAATAAATTAACCACGATTTGAGAGACGTGATTTATACAGGAGTTGATTGGAAAATATTAGCTCAGCATATGGATTTATAGACGGCGTATGTCCACGCGGCCATGAAACTACTGGTTCGATAGTGTTAGTGAGATGAGTTAGACAGTTATTTGCATACATATTTCAGAAAACACAGAGCATATAAATGCGGTTCGTAGCCATCACTTGTTCTTAACCGAAGTCGAACCCAGAAATCTTCTTTTTCGTCGTCACGGTTTAGTCTATTTGAGAGTCTATTCCGTCTCCAAATTGCTGCCTTTTCCAACCTTTGTTTGGTCTTCCCAAACTTCTTCTTCCTCTTGGTGAATAGTTGTATGCTGCTTTTGGTATTCTGTTCTCAGTCATCCTTGCTAAGTGTTCTTTCCAGTTTCAAGGCTTCTTTAGAGAACTCGGCTGGTATACCGTCTAGACCAGGAGCTCTTCCATTTTTCAAGGATCGAATCGCATCCCTCACCTCTCTTTTTGTTATCTCCGAGTCTAGCATTGGTACGTCATGACCAACTAATAATAGCCGCGGTCCCTCCCAATTCCCCCCCCCCCTCCTGTAAACACCCTTTCGAAATGAAGTACTCATGTTTCTGGATAAATTTGATTTACTCTTTTACGATATTTGTAATGTAAGCCCATGTTTTCAATTTACAGAGATTTAGACACTCTCCCCCTACAGGGAAGAATTTGAACCATACTAATTTAGTTACACTTCTTTTCGTATAGATGCCATTTTTGAGTGGCCCGTGGTCAGCGTTCCGCCTCATACTGACATCTAGGAAACCAAGGTAGTACTAGGACGGGAAAATTCGGTAAATTTTGCTTAGAGGCCTTTTCATTCAGGCTTAAGCATTTTTTACGAGCCTGAAAATCTTCACATTCGGGACCCACGGCTTAAAGTCCCTCCCGGACGACTTGTTCCTTGGATTTTTTCGTCCTAAATAATCCATCGAACCCAGCCGGGTTTGAACACGCGACCCTCGGGACCAGAGGCAAGGAGCATAACCACTAGTCCACCGCGGCCGATTTTTTTACGATATTTAATTTCTCTAATTACTTTCCAAATTTTGGTAACATCCCGTTCCTTCATAGCCTGATTAATTCTCTCCAAGATTTTCCCCTCCCAATTCTCCTTGGTTCTAGCCGTTATCTCTTTATATCGTCTCCTCATCTCTATGTACACCCGCCGATTGAAGTCGCCACCCTCCTTTCTGAACCTCACTAAAGCCCTCTCCGCTCGTCTTTTTCCTTCCCTACATGCATTATCGTACCAGCCTCCATATTGTTTTTGCCCTGTTCTGTATAATTCCTCAACGGCAGAAGGCGCAAGATGCAGCCCTACTTGTGGGGATAAAACACAAGGAAGCAAGTCCAAAGGTTTTAAGGAGGCAGCCCCCCTCCAAAGGACTAACCCTGCAGAACGTTATTAGCGTACTCAGAGGACAATTAAATATACTACAAGTTCCAAAGAGATAGCCGGACTGTCCCACAGTTCTTGTGATCCCAATATGCACGAGTTAATCCTAGATGACAGCTTACTTCTCTGTTGACCGAGTATTTTGTTCAGCCCTCATGTTGTTGACCTGATTGCCGCGTTATAACACATGACAATCGTGTTGGTAACAATGTTGTTAACAAGTGCACTAGTGAAACAAATGAAATGCGATGTCAGCTGCATTCCCCTATTCATCCCTCCATTACGAATTGTCGAGTTTCAACTGTTTTCCAGACACGATGCTCACATTGCTGCACTGACTCAAGAACCTGCTGTGTGTTGCAGGTTGCATAATTAGTTTGTTAAAATATGAATTATTTTAGCTATTTTCTGTCAGTAAATTTCAGCAAATTTTAATTAGAACAATGCAGTTTAAATATCCAGGATATAATGTAGAGTATAGAAAATTTGAAGTACTACAAGAATAGACTAACAGCTCTAGAAATGGATTATTTACGCAGAAGTGCCAGAAAGTCAAAATTAGAACATGTCACAAATAAGGAAACTAGAAACATAATGGAAGCAGAAGAAAGCATAATTGAAAGAATTGAGGAGAAGGAATTAAAGTAGTTAGGACATGTTTTAAGAATGGAAGATGAGCCATGGACAAAGCAACTATATCAATGGCAAGCGACCAGAAAGAAGAAAAGAGGGAGACCAAAGTTAACATAGAAGGAAAACATGAAGACATTAATGCGAGCAAGAGGGCTAAGCATCGAAGATGCCCAAGATCGTAGGCTTTGGAGGTTTGGCACAGGAAGACAGCAGCTGCTGTAAAAACCCGAAGATAGATAGATAGATAGATAGAAAATCTGCATCTATATCTATCTATAATTTTCTAAATCTTAGAGCCACAATGGCCTTAGGGTATTGACAAGAAAGATGAGAGATGTAAACACATGGACATAAGCTCTCCATACATCCTTATTCTTAGCTAATGTTTTACAATCATCTACTGTATAATGTACCTTCCTCAAATCATGGTTAATTTTATTCTCCACCTCATTATCGGTCTAACAACTGGACGTTTTCCTCTGGGTTTCTTTCAGTAAGCTTCCATGAACCTCTTTAACTCCCCATAGTGCCACATGTCCTGTCTATCGCAGTCTACGAGACTTAATTGTTCTTTTTTATCTGGTTTCCTATGAAGATCATCTAGCTGACTGTTATGTAGTCTTCTCCATTCGCCCCTCTGTTCATCTCTCTTTACTTAAAAATCGTTCCTTAGAACTATCCCTCCTTACTGTGTCTATCTATCTATCTATCTAATTACACTTTTGACTGATGAGTACCAATAGTTGTACTTAATGCAGTTTTTTATCGTGTTTTGAAATATGCATTCGGAATTTCTCCATCACCCACAGTTTCTTTTTTATTTTAATTTAAATCAATGGATTCAAATAATAATTTTTTTAATAGACGTTTTTTCGTCCATTTGGCGCAGTGAGCGATGAGTACGGGGAACACTTTCATCAGGAGATTTCATCTATGGAAAAGAGATATCAAGGCAAATGGAATCCTAATATGTTGGGCCATCAAGAAGGATGCTCCACAGGCGAAATATAGCAGAAAATAACATTTCTTACTTTTTAGGCGAGTCTGAATGTTCGAATATGTGTAGTTACGAATGTAGAAAATATTAAAGTGTTTGAAATTATAAATTCCTGTCTCTCGGAAACCTTGCGTGATGGAGAAAAACCGATATCATATTTGAATTCAGGAGAAAAAATACTATTACAACAACATATTTTTCTGTCTGAGATAAAAAAAGTTTATCTTTTTGCTCAGTGCTATCTATCTATAATGGCTTAGCCCATTGTTGAGCCACAGCCTCTCCTTTGTAAGGAGTTATTAGTCCAAGTTAATTTTTAGTTATCTTATTTGGTCATAGATGTCATGGTTAGAAACCGGTCAATACACTCACCCAATGAGACATCTAACTGGCAACTAAGGTATTACTAGGACATTGATGTTGGTAAAATTTTCTTAGAGGCCTTTTTATTCAGGCTTAAGGATCTTTTAGAAGCCTGAAAACCTTCAGACTCGGGACCCACAGATTAAAGTCTCTTCCGAAGGACTTGCCCCTTGGATTTTTCATTCCTTAAAGAATCCATCGATCCCGGCCAGGTTTGAACCCGCGATCCTCGGAACTAGAGGCAAAGAGCATAACCACTAGTCTACCGCGGCTGATAACAGGTAATCTGAAGACGTCCAAATAAAACTAAATAGATGTAAACAAAGAAAACGTATATTTTTATTCAATGCCATGAGGTTGTCATATTACATATTGGAAATCGACAGCAAGTGAGGGAAATTTTGAGAAAGTGACTGAATTTAAATACCTAGAAATAATAATCACAAATTGGAATGAGATGGACAAAGAAATTAAACATAGGCTCAATTCTGGAAATACGTGCTATTATGCATTACAGAGACTCTAGACTTCCCAACTCCTTTGAAAAAAACGTTAAACAAGATATTCTTTAATGGATAAAAAACGGAGTGAAGATATCCGTAAAGAACTATAAATATTCAGTTTGACAGATAAAATAGAAAAGTATATTAGAAAATGTTATGAACATGTCTGCAGAATGGATACCAGCAGATTGCCTAGCAAAACTCTGAACTATCAACCAAGAGGAGGAATAAGAGTTCGGGGACGCCCGCGAAAGAAATGGACACACCAGCTATAATACTTGGAGCCGGAACGAACCTAAAATATCCAATCCTTGCAAGAGGAAGGCATGGCCATGTACCTCCGAGTTGGAGAGCGCCAGTGAATTAGTTAGCAATTTTAATGTTTTGAAGTTGATTTCATTAAAAAATGAAATAGTGGAGAGAAAAAGCTTGATAAATGCTTTATTGTGCAAAGCGTGGATGTTACAGCGCTTAGAGCTCACTTTGTCCGTAATTAGAAAGTAATATAGACCTTAATGGACGTTTCAAATCACGAAATAATTATATTATTTGAACAGCGTGCAAGAGAATGCAGGCGTATGGACAGATGGAGGGGGTGAGTACGAGAGGGTGGAATCATACCAACATTTCGTTTATTTTTCATGTTTTCCACCCTGTCCTCGCCCTCTCTGAGCCTGTGGTAAAAACTGCGATACACAAAAGCTACTAATTTTGTGCTTACAAGGGTGAAGTTTCAAGGGTAATGATTAGTGTGTGTTCTTTAAACCAATGCCGAATACCTGTTGAGGTTGTTCTTACTACAAATATGGATCGCACGGGCAGTAAGCCGTACGTGCAGTTGTTTGGAAATACTTATTTTTTTTACTTTTGAGGGTATCTCCACTTTTCAGCCGTTACCCTGTATTCCCATTCGCCATTCTTGCCGATCACGCCATTCATCCTCCTCCAGACCTCGGTCGTTCATCAATCTATGGATCTCTCCTCTCCAAGTTGTTCTTGGCCTGCCCCGTTTCATTCTACCAGAAGGTGACCATTCCAAAAGAGTTTTGGGCCACCTATCATCCTCCATTCTCCTGACATGGCCATACCACTGAAGAGCTCGTCCTTCGATCCTTTCCACCACTGTCTCCTCCATATCCATCATCTGCCTCACTTCTTCATTTCTTCTTCTTTCCAACCTGGACACCCTGGCACCGCGTCTTATTCCATCCATCTCCACTGCCAAGATCTTAGTTTTTTGTCCCTCTACCAAAGTCCATCCCTCAGCACCATAAGTCATTATGCTTTCCACAAAAGACTTCAAAATCCTCTTCTTCGTGTGGTTTGACATGGTCCTACTCCACAGTACTCCATTTGGTAATAATACAAAAAAATATTTTTTTCTTGGTGCCTGAAATTTTTCACCCGATTCTGGGTATTTCGGCACTGCTGATTCCAAAAATGTCATCCATTTTGTTGCAGCAGCTCTAGTTTGCAAGATATTGATGATACTGCTCTTATGTACCACCATTGTAAATCGATTGTTTGCATAATACTAATTGATTTAATCCAAGTTATATTCATGTTGTTGTTGCCGTTTGCATATGTAATTTTACTAATTTGACAATTGTTTATCCTTTTTCTAGACTGACATGGCTTCAACACGAAGAAAATGTGTGAATAATCCTGATGTGTTTTGTTTCATCTGTGGGGAGTACACATTCACTCAACAAAGAAAACCTATACTGACTTTGTAAGAAGAGCTTATTTGGCCTATTTCAAAGTACAACTGGGAGATCAAGATAAGCCTTGGGCACCTCACATTGTATGTAAAACGTGCACAGAGCATCTACGACAATGGACAAATGGGAAACGGAAATGCTTGAAATTTGGGGAACCAATGATCTGGCGAGAACAAATTAACCATAGTGATGACTGCTATTTTTGTTCAGTCAATGTAAAGGGCATCAATAGCAAAAACCGGAATAGATGGGTATATCCCAATCTACGCTCCGCAAGACGCCCTGTTCCACATTCAGAGGAGATACCTGTTCCAATTTTTACCAGTCTTCCAGAGTCACCAGAAGAAGAGGATGATTCAACTGAAAGCTATTCTGAGGGAAATGACAGCGATTTCCCAGGACCTTCATCAGTTTCATCCGGTTTTAGTCAAGCGGAACTGAACGACCTCATAAGGGATCTAAGTCTTCCAAAGAAGTCATCTGAGTTGTTAGCTTCCAGGCTGGCAGAGAAACAATGTCTGTTACCGGGAACAAAGGTCACAGTCTATTCGCAAAAGAGAAACAGACTTCCTGCCATTCTTCACAGTAGAAAATCAATTTGTTTTTTGTATGAATGTTGAAGGACTGTTAATGAAGCTGGGTGTAAGAAATACACACCAAGTGAATGGCGGTTATTTATAGATAGCTCCAAACGCAGCATAAAATGTGTTCTTTTTGCATAATGGGAACATATACAGGTCAATCCCAATTGGTCACTCTCAGTTTCTATGCGTGAAAATCAACATACAATAGCTACAGTGCTAGAGAAGATCTCTTACCGTGATCACCAATGGGTAATGTGTGTCGATCTCAAGATGGTGAATTTTCTTCTAGGACAACAAGGTGGGTACACCAAATACCCATGCTTTATATGTTTATGGGACTCTAGAGCCAAAGATCAACATTGGGTGAGAAGGCATTGGCCTCTTAGAGAAAGCATGACCGTTGGAGAAAAAAACATCGTTGCAGAACCTTTGGTTGACAGAAACAACATCATCTTCATCTTGCCACCACTGCATATTAAACTTGGTTTAATGAAACAGTTCATCAAGGCGTTGAATAGAGATGGAACATGTTTTGGCTACATATGTACAAAATTTCCTGCACTGAGTAAGGAAAAAATAAAAGCAGGTATATTGGATGGACCACAAATCCGCCAACTTATTAATGACCATCAATTTCAAGACTCAATGAATGATACTGAAGCAGCCGCATGGTCTTCGTTCTGTATGGTAGTGAAGAATTTCCTTGGAAACTATAAGTCTCCTAATAGTGATGAACTAGTGGAGAATATGCTCACTGCTTTTTGTGCACTAGGTTGTAACATGAGCATCAAATTACACTACCTACACAGTCATTTGGATCGATTTCCAGACAATCTTGGAGATGTAAGTGAGGAACAGGGTGAGCGTTTTCACCAGGAATTAAGTACAATGGAAGAAAGGTATCGTGGACGGTGGGATATACATATGATGGCGGACTACTGTTGGAGCATCCACCGAGAATGTCCAAGATCATTGCATCGGAGGAAATCACAGAAACGGGGATTCTGCGACCTGATGGAGGAAAATTAATGATTCTAACGAGACTAATGTGTAAATAAATTATGGTAGTTATATAGATACAGTTGTTTCATGAAAAAGAAAGTATTTGTTCTTTTGTATTTAATTGTATGCGAGTAATATAGTTGTATATGTGGACCAGTATTTTTGAACTGGTATATAATTTGAATAAACTCTATCTCAAAAACTAGAGCTGATAGGACGAAACTGAAATCATCTTTGGAATCAGTGACCCAAATATACCCATAAATAGGTGAAAACATTAAGGCACCAAAATCACTGTTCCCCAGTGATATACTTAAAACAAAAAACAAAAAAGAAAACACAACAATATTACAATTAGATAACAATAAAATTACATTATACATTAACTTAGTTATGTAGAATTATTAAGAATTAATGGTATTGCAATTTGTTAACATACTCGTATTTATTTATTTCTAAATAAGTGTTGTTATTTTCCGCGTTTTGACCAAAAATCTACCCGAATTTATCCAATTTTCTGGGTTTACCAGTAACTCGTAGCATGTCAATCTTTCATGATTTGAATTTAGAAATCTTTCCGGTAATAACTGATGCCTCCAATATCCCAAATCGTTACATTTTCCTAATATATGTATCTCGTCTTCAAAGCTCCCGCACATTGGACATATTCGCATATCGTGATCGTCGCTAATTTTTAAAAATTTCCATGCCCCTAACCTGAACCAAGCAAGCCCTGATCTCTCTTTAAATCCTAGATTGAGTATATAAGATTCTTTTCCCCAAACTTGTTTTAGGTCTAATTAATTCACTGGTGACTATCGAGCCCGTAGGTCCATGATCGTGCGGACATAAGCTCTCTACACATCTGTATCCTCAACTAATATTTTCCAATCATCCTCTGTATAATCTACTTCTCTCAAATAATGGTAAATGCTATTCCCCAACTCATTATTGGTTCTAACAATCAGGCCGTTTTCCCTCTGGTTTTCATTCGAGAAAATCTTACATTTCAGAATTATGTTCTTTGGGAACATTATTGGACTTAAAGAGAGATGAATAGACAGGTCAATGAACTATATTATCTTTATGGCAAGCCAGCTGTCTATTCCATTCTATAATGCTCTGCCGGAAGACAGATCTTTCATTGCAATTATAGCATTGTCATGCTATGCTTTACAGCTTTACTAGGGAATTATAAAAGTGTAGTAGCTTCCCGTTGCTTTCCACACCGGTGAAGGATGATAATGATGATGGTCAAATGATGTTAGAGGACCTTTTGAGTCTTAAAGCTACCTAGCATTTATCTTACAGGTGAGGAATACCCCCGGAAAAAACCTCACCCAGGAAGCTTGTCCCGACCGGAAATCAAAACAGGGCCCGTTGCGTGACAATGCAGCACGCTACCTCGAGACCACAGTGATGGTCAAGCCAGATGTAACAAGAACAATTACGTCTCGTAGATTGCGAAATGGCAGGACACGTGGTACAAATGGAAGATGAATAAGGGTCTTGGAAACGTCTTGTAGGAAAACCCTAAGGAAAGCCAAGGTAGGCCATGAATGAGGTAGGAGAATAACATTAACCATGATTTGAGGGAGGTGAATTATACAAGGAATGATTCGAAAACAATTGCTCAGGATAGGGATGTTCGAAATGGATGCGAAGCATGGACTCTTACTTTAAGGGAGGAGAATATATCACTAGTATTTGAGAATGAAATTTCTTAGGGAAATTTTTGGAACAAAGAGAGATGAACAGACAGGCGAATAGAGAAAACTATATAACAGTGAACTACATGATCTTTATAGGAAACCAGATATAATAAGAACAGTTAAGTCTCGTAGACTGCGATAGGCAGGGTATGTCCCCTGAATGGTGAATAGAAAAGGGGCATGGAAACGTCTTATAGGAAAGCCAGAAGGAAAACTCCCAGTTGGTAGACAAATAATAAAGTGGGAATATAACATTAGCCATGATTTCAGACTGACCAACCTCATGGGCTAGTGGTCAGCGTTTCCTGACTACTGTTGGTGAGGTCCGGAGTTCGATTCCCGGTCAAACCATAGGAATTTTTCCTTAAAGGGAATTATTCCTGTGGTTGCCCACGGTCTGGAATTAGATAAAAAATTGTACTGGATAACAAAATAATAGAACAAGTATCACATTTCCAATATTTAGGATGTGATATAACTTATAGAGAAAATAAAGATATAGAAAATAAAGTAAATACATTTCAGGCTATTTGTGGAACCATAAAAAGAACCTTAGGTCGGAAAACAAGGAAAGATACGAAACTTAAATTATATAAAACAATGGCTGTTCCTTTGTTGTTGTATGGAAGTGAAAATTGGATAATGAAATCAAGGGATAAAAGCAGGATACAGAGTGCAGAAATGCTGTTTTTACGTAATGTGAAAGGATGCACAAGAGCGGATAGAATAAGGAATGAAACTATACGAGAAGAATTAAGTATATATAAAATTGAAGATAAAATCAGCGAAAATAATAAGAAATGGACAGAACACTTAATGAGAATGAACAACGAAAGAATACCAAAAAGAACCTTGCTGTATAATCCCAGAGGAACAAGAGATGTTGGCCGAGCACGTAGAAGGTGGACTCCACTTTTAACTTCGCCGGAACAGGCTGCATAGCCTAAATCTTGTAGTAGAAGAAGAAGAAGAACTCTCCTGGTGCTTCATTATTATTTATCACCCATCATATCATCGGTGTTACGTAACTCCGCCTTTTAGGCGCCCCAACTCCAGAAGTGGGTTACAATTAAGCTAAAGCCAGGAGAGAAACCAGAAATGTCCAAATGGATATGGATGAATAAATGGAATGTATTTGCCTTTTTTTTTTTCAGAAGAAAGACAACCTGGGGCATTGAATAAAAACAAATGAGTTGAGGCTAGCATATTATTGGAAAACATTAGCTCAGGATAGAGTGGAGAGCTTATGTCCGCGCGGCCACGAACCTACAGGTTCGATAGTGCCAGTGAGTTAGTTTGTTGGGGATATTTAGAGCTTTATGTTTTTGAGGCCATGAACCTCGAGGTCCGATAGTGGTGGTGAATAAGTTAGTTATAGAGTAGAAGGTTAAAATGAAGATACAATTGAGTGCACGAGAAGAGTGAGTGTTGAAGATAATGCAGCGAGATGGAAGAGACTAACTGGTGGATAGGGAATAGGGGATGGTTTTAATGCTTTAATTTTTATTTATTTGTGAGAGCAGCAGAGATGCGCCCGTTAATAGGCCACCCGCACAAACACGTCGAGTATGACGCATTGTCCCGGGGGACTCTAATGGCTATTATTTCTGTCCCCGTAAACATGGGAGTGCATTAAATCCACGCTGTACCCAAATTGAGATTTTTAATTCCTCTCCCTACAGTCAGGATTTCAAAGGGACCAGAATAAGGGCTTCTGTTCCTGTGCTAATGTGGCTTTGTGTATAAAAAAGGAATGCGTACAGTGTTTTTTTTTGTACAGTTGTGTGTTTTTTATTTGTTGCGAGATAAAATTGTATTTTATGTGCATATACTAGCGAGAGTGGGCAAAGCGGGCCATAGCCAACTTATTACTGTATACAAACTGAACTTAAGATACCATGTTTTAGGGCATTTTAAAAGTAGTATCAGTGGAAATTTATTGACATTTTTTTAAAAGAAAGGAAATAACATTTTCAATGACATTGCGCAAGGGCCTGTTTGGGCGTATATGCATATTACCGTCCCGCGAATAAAGAAAAAAAGAAATATAGAAATATATAAATAAGTAGGTCTATGTACATGGCTGTAATATCTATATACCTACAGTCATATATAGCTATAGAGTCCACCGCTGTGGTCTCGAGGTAGCGTGCTGCCTTGTCACGCAACGGGCTCGGGTTCGATCCCCGGTCTGGACAGTTTTTCTGGGTGAGGTTTTTATCGCGGTTTTTCCTCACCTGTAAGACAAATGTCAGGAAAACTCTAAGGCCCAAACGGTCCCCGAAATCATATGGCCATCATCATCATCCTTATCATTATCGTCATCATCCTTCACCGGTGTGGAAACCAACGGGAAGCTACCACACCTACAATTCCCTAGTAAAGCTGCAAAGCATAGCATGAAAATGCTATGATTGCAGTGAAAGACCTGCCCTCGGGCAGAATTACTATGAGTGGATATATAGCTGTAATTCTTCTGTACGTGTGTGTCACTGAACTCTTCCTGAACGACCGGACCGATATTTATGAATTTGTTTGTTTGTGTTTGAGTGAGCCCCTGGATGATTTACATTCACATTGGACCCACTGCGATCGGGTTATATGATTTTTTATATATTGACATTTTTAGTGGGTCCCTCCTGGATGGTTTAGATTCACAATTGGACCCGGTAGGTAGCGCTGTCATAGAGTTGTAAGACATTTTTGACAAAAATTGTCTTTTATATTTTTAAGATTTTCGCATATCAGAACATATAGCGCCTAAAATTTCATCCCTACCACCCCCAATATTTTTTTTAAAAAGAAAAAAAGATCGTTGAATCCTTCTGAGAAATATATGAATAATTCGAGAATATTTTTTGAGAATAATTCGGGCAGGGCAATGTCTGTGGGGTCCACTAGTGTATATATATATATATATATATGTTACATTGTAGATTTTCGCGGATATCAGTATGATTAAAAAGAATTCTGGTTTTCCGCATCAAGAATTCAAGGTCGGCCTCTGTCCACTGATTCCGACGTTTAGGCATGATCCTACATGTCATTATCAAGGAATCTATAATTTCTTAATAATGACATGTGGGATCATGCCGAAACGTAGGAATCAGTGGCTAGAGGCCGAACTTGAATCCATGACGCGAAAAACCTAAGAAAACTTTCTTAATCATATGTAAATATGGGCTATACATTACAGACAAGAATGAGCTGCAGAAATAAACAAAGGCTCCATTTTGGAAATGCACGACAAGGACTCTTGTCGTCCCAACGTCTCTCAAAAAAGTTACATTTAAAATATTTAAAACTATCATTATAAGTAATGTCACGAGCGATTTCCAATTTAACTAGAGAATTTGGAAATCAAGAGTGGCATTTGTTAGGACTATTTAACGAATAAAATTAAGCTGTTTACTCACAAATCATTATTTAAATATAGTTATTTTAAAATATTTATATATTTAACGTAAACGGCGATGTTTGAAAACAAATGAGAAACGAATGGTACGCTTCATTTGTTTCTTTTGTTCATCACTGCAACCAGATCATATTATTTATTGCCAAAGGAACGCAATATTGTAAGAATGCACTCTAGTGGAAAAAGAAAATGAAACATCAAACTGTATATTAAATCATTTTTGATGTCCTATGATGTAAATATGACAATTATATTTTTCTGGAATATTATTACCTGGGAAAAAATAAATTTAAGAAAGTGCAAACAGTGGTTTCTTTTTTTGGTGGTATAATGAATTGCTACAAAGGTCATCATCATCTTCATTCATGGATTAGGTCTGTTGACCCGTTCCGACTTCAGCCCATCTCTTTCTAGGTCTGCCCACATCTTGGGTGCCTTTAGGTTTGTATTTTGTTATTTGTTTTGGATATCTGTCTTCATTCATTCTGTCTATGTGTTGCTTCCATTTTTGTCTATATATATCTATTTTATCAGTTATTGCAAATATTTCAAGTTCCTGTCTTATTTCTGTGTTCTTGATTCTGTCTTCCTTACTGCACCCTTTAACAGATCTCAAAAATTAATTGCTACAAAGGTTTTTATATTAACTCTCGCATGCGGTATGTGTTGACATTCATGCACTTTAGGCTATATACAATCTGGTAGCCGTATTTCTTAGAGAATCACTCACTGCAAAGTAATGCTATGACCTATTCAGAATGTTAAAAATGAGGTGATTTCTTTATTATGATAAACTTTAGTTGGTAAATTCTAGGCGAAACACGACTGTGATTGGTTGTAAATAAAAAATCGTTGAAATGTGATTGGTCATTGACTCCCATTTGGGGCATGAGTTAAATAATCATAATAAAATATACTGAAATACTCGTTAGAAAAAAAATGTTTCGCGTCCCATAATGTAAAGTATTTCAAAAATTCTTCCGGAGGATTTTTTCCAAAGATATAACCATCAAACTCAGGACCACAATCAATTCTTTACAGTTTCCAAGCTGTTATTAATGCTGCAAGTTTTGTCTTGTAATGCATGGGGATTATCCAGGGTTTGAAGCGAGGCTTCCGGCTCGAGATAAGCAAGAAAGGAAGCCGGTCTCCTAGGGGTTGTTTAATATTTACATTTCGGGGGCTGTATGATAATGTCCTAACAGTTCTGGGAGTACGTTACAATAGTGAGATTCTAACCCTCACCCTGTGGAAGGGGGTGATATTGCGGTTTCATTTCAACCCTGCATCTGACAGCCCTTGTCCCTTGCAGTTAGAACCCTACGGCATCGCGTATACCACCTCCCACCCTTTCCGACTTTTCAAAAAATATAACTTACATCTTTCAAAATAGAACTTTTGTTAGGGTCAGCCCGCTTTAACCCCTGGGACAAGGGAGGGTAACATTGTAAAGTGTCTTTGTTTTATATTGTGAAGAAATTCTGACTTAAATATTAACATACATGAAATATTGTAGTGGGTTCAGAAACTGTTTAGCTAAAACAGAAACATGAAGAGATGGACTTTATTTCAGGAGGGAAGTGATATGTTCAAGGAATGTGTGGTTAATTGACCAAGTCTCATGTCTTACGGTCACAGCTTCAAAACAATACTCCACGTGGTCATCGATTCCATTCTCGGTCAGACCACAGGAATTTTTATTCTTCATCTTTATTTATTTATTTTACCTGATGGAGTTAAGACCGTAAGGTCTTCTCTTCCACTTCACCAGGTTAAATTATATATATAATAAAAAGGTAAAGGGATCCCACTACAGGCCTCAGGAGGCCCTTGGGGTAGTAGGAGGTTAAGGCTCCCACTTTTTCTTGACAATCGGCACTTGATGTCAGCCGGGTTTTCAGCCCTGCGTGACGGCCGCCTTTACCCGAGAACAAGCGTCTGGTACTCATTTCAGTTAGAGGCTGAGTCGACCCCAGGGCCATAGTGCCGCCAGAAGGTTTGGGTCAGTTTAAAAATCCTGACCCCGCCGGGACTCGAACCCTCGACCTTCCGGCTTGTAGCGCAGTGCCTTAACCACTACGCTACGGCGTGCCCCATACATATAATAACAATTATGAATTATCTACATGATTAATAATACATAATATATATTCAGAGCATTTTAACATATGCTGCTGAAAAGTCTGGCAAATTCCTACCAGGGAAATGAAAAGAATTTTAAGTACAGAAATGGATGTTTTAAGAAGATCAGCTGGAAAATCTAGAATGGATAGAATACGAACTAAAGAAATAAGGGAATTATGGGTGTACAAGACGAGCCGGACATCATAGACATTATAGAAAAGAAAAGATTGCAGTGGTATGGTCATGTCAAAAGAATGCCAGAGAAAAGATTGCCAAAAATTGTTATGGAATGGATCCCAATGGAAAGGAGGAAGAGAGGAAGACCGAAGAAAACTTGGATAGAAGGGTACAAGCAGCTATGAATATTAGTAATATTCTAATATTCTATTCTATTCTATTCTAATCTATTCTAATATTATTCTAATATTCTAATAACTAGCAAAATTCTGTATTTCTGGAGGGAAGTGAAATCTTCAAGGAATGTATGATTTATTGACCAAGTCTCATGTCTTACGGTCAGACCTTCTAACAACTATCCATCTGGTCCTAGACTCGATTCTCGTTCACGCAACTAACTAACTCACTGGCACTATCGAACTCCTAAGCTCATTACCGCGTGGACATAAACTCTCAATACATTCCAATCCTGACCTAATATTTTCCAATCATTCCCTGCATAATCTACTTCCATCAAATCATGGTTAATTTTACTCTCCCACCTCATTCTTGGTGTACCAACTGGGCGTTTTCCCTCTGGTTTTCCTACAAAAAGTTTCCATGCATGTCTTTTATTCCCCATTCGTGCCACATGTCCTGCCCATCGCAGTCTACGAGACTTAACTGTTCTCTTTATATCTGGCTTCCTGTAAAGGCCATGTGGTTCACTGTTATACAGTCTTCTCCATTCACCTGTCTATTCATCTCTCTTTGGTCCAAAATTTTCCTAAGAACTTTATTCTCAAATACTCGTAATCTCCTTTCCTCCCTTAAAGAAAGATTCCATGTTTCGCACCCATATAATATAACTGGTAGAATAATAGTTTTATATATTTTCAGTTTAACGTTTTTTGAAAGGGAGTTGGGACATCAAGAGTCTCTGTAATGCATAATAGCACGCATTTCCAGAATTGAGCCTATGTTTAATTTCTTTGTGCATCTCATTCCTGTTTGTGATCATTGTTCCTAGGTATTTGAATTCAGCCACTTCCTCAAAATTTCCCCCATTTGTCATCAGCTGTCCATTTCCATTATATAATGTTTTTCTATGTCTTCTTCTTCTTCTACTACAAGGTTTAGGCTATGCAGCCTGTTCCGCCTAAGTTAAAAGTGGAGTCCATCTTCTACGTGGTCGGTCAACATCTCTTGTTCCTCTGGGATTATACAGGAAGGTTCTTTTTGGTATTCTTTCGTTGTTCATTCTCATTAAGTGTTCTGCCCATTTCTTATTATTTTCGCTGATTTTATCTTCAATTTTATATATATTTAATTCTTCTCGTATAGTTTCATTCCTTATTCTATCCGCTCTTGTGCATCCTTTCACATTACGTAAAAATCAGCATTTCCGCAGTCTGTATCCTGCTTTTTTTTCTATGTGTGACCACATATTCAATTTTATTGATGTTTACTTCCATTCCGAATTCTTTAGTGTAAAATAAGTTAGTATTTTTAATTAAAATAGTGAATTATCATACAAGAACAAATCATATACGATTAGGTAAGTGTACAGTGATTTGTTCACCCCTGATGTATGGTGACTGAGCTGATGTTGGAAAAAGGAAATTACATTAATATGACTATTTAAAGCTTATTTCCACCCTCGCCTGAGGGCGACTGTGTCGTTCATTATAACTTTTATTATTATGACAGTAATTCATAATTATCACTGACAGATGGTTGACAACCTGTGGCCTGCGAAACAGTTTGTGCTTGCTACTTTACTTCTCAGTGAATATGTCCAATGTGCGGGAACTTTGAAGATGAAATACATATATTAGGAAAATGTAATGATTTAGAATATTGGAGACGTCAGTTATTACCGGAAAGATTTCTAAATTCAAATCGGGAAAGATTGGCATGCTACGAGTTATTGGTAAATCCAGAAAATTGGATAAACCTCGGTAAATTTCTGGACAAAACGCGGAAAATAAGGACAACACTCATTCATGAATAAATATATGTTATCAAAATGCAATACCATTAATTCTTAACAATTATATATAAATTAATTAATGTATAATGCTATTGTGTTATTATTTAATTGTAATATTACTGTGTTTTCTTTATGTAATTGTAATGTTATTGCTTTTTTTAGTGTATAAAGCTATTGTATTATTATGTAATTGTAATATTATTGTGTTTTCTTTATGTAATTGTAATGTTATTGCTTTTTTGTTGTTTATTTTTATAGTAGCAATTATTACTTTATTGTAACGGACTGTCAACAGCACGTACGGCTTACTGCCCGTGCGACCCATATTTGTAAATAATATTGTAAATATCTTACTTTTTGTCTAATAAATTCCTACTACTACTACTACTCAGTGGCCATATAAGTACAAACGCTTCAAAATTAAAAAAAATCGACATAACTATATTAATTTCGAACTAAGGCCCAGTTGTACTGCACACAAACTTGCATAAGGTATTACTCCTTTGACTGTGTTTATTGGGGGAACTGTAGTGCTACTTTGACCCGCCATATGACTGAATTTTTAACGCAACTATCAAAAATAAAACATTTACATCCACCGACGTAGTCTAGAGGTAGCGTGCTGCCTTGTCACACAGCGGGCCCGGGTTCGATTCCTGGTCGGGACAGACTCCTTGGTGAGGTTTTATTCGGGGTTTTTTTCCTCGCCTGTAAGACAAATGTCAGGACGCTAGGCCCAACGGTCCCCGAAAATCATCCGGTCATCATCCTTATCATTATCATCATCCTTCATCGGTGTGGAAAGCAACGGGAAGCTACCACAACTGTAATTCCCTAGTAAAGCTGCAAAGCATAGCATGAAGGTGCTATGACTGAAGTGAGGGACCTGTCTTCGGGCAGAATTACTATGGATGGATTCTTAGACAATGTATTTTACGGGAAATAAAACTGAAAACAAGGTAAGATGGTACCAATAATTACAAACTTCCTCTCTTTGTTATTTATTTATGATACAAATAAATTTCTTCTTCTACACCTTTCTCCCACTTATAGATTTGCCTTCTTCAGATTCCATTTATTTCTACCATTCCAATCTCCTTCTTCCAAATTATTATCATCCGTTATAGTTCTGATATAGATTTTCCATTTTCACCTTGATCTGCTACGTTTATTTCTTCCATGGAGTGACCATTGGTATCCTATATTTTTTGGCCATCTTTCATTTTCCATTCTTTGTACATGGCCATACCATTTAAGAGTTAGATTTTCAATCCTCTCAACAGATGTGGTGACATTCATTTCTCTCCAAAAGAATTCATTTCTTATTTTATCCTGTCTTGTTTTTTGGAGGCTTCTTCTAAGGTAATCAAATTCAACTGTTCTGATTTTATTCTTTTGTAATTCCGTCAAAGACCAAGTTTCACTTCCACACGACAAAATATTCTCTATTATGCCCTTATAATCCACCGCTGTGGTCTCGAGGTAGCGTGCTGCCTTGTCACGCAGCGGGCCCGGGTTCGATCCCAGGTCGGGACAGTTTTTCTGGGTGAGGTTTTTATCGGGGTTTTTCCTCACCTGTAAGACAAATGTCAGGAAAACGTTAAGGCCCAAACGGTCCCAGAAATCATATGGCCATCATCATCATCCTTATCATTATCATCACCATCCTTCACCGGTGTGGAAAGCAACGGGAAGCTACCACACCTACAATTGCCTAGTAAAGCTGCAAACATAGCATGAAAATGCTATGATTGCAGTGAAGGACCTGCCTTCGGGCAGAATTACTATGTATGGATGACCTTATAAATTTTCATTTTAGTTTCCTACAATTTTAAGACAAAAATTATATATGGGCCTACCTGATAAGATGTTTATACTTTTTCCTTGGTGTCGATTGATACCCTATGTTTAGAATTGTTTTACGAGCAGAATTTATGCTCCATTCTGAATCACCTGTAAACATTTAGGACTATGCTATTTTCAGCATATCCTGAATGGCTCAGCCAACAAACAGATTGAAGAAATTAAAACAATTTACCTTAGCTGTAATTCCACTAAAAGAGTCAACAATGAATCTGGAATGAAATCTTTAATAAAACCACAGATTAAAATATAAAATTATGGAATATTCACCTGAATGGTTCGTCTCCTCATCTTAATTCATTATTTAATACCCTAACAGTAATGCACAAAGAAAATAATCCAGCAAAGATAAACGTACTCGAAGAGATGGAAATCATGAAAGCAGCTCACAACAACGACAATCTGATAAACGAAAACGAACCCAATACACGTAACTCCCTCTACCAGATCTTCAGTGAAACACCAGTTTTGAATCCTGCCGATGATGGGAGAAGTCCCGAAAGCGCTACAGTTAAATAATTAATTAAGTTGAGGTGACGGACCTTTCAGGTGAATATTCCATAATTTTATATTTTAATTTTGAATAATACCTCAACGGAACACATCATGAATCTTATAAAAGTTGAAAACCACAGATACCAGTTAAAGTTATAAAACAAAACAAGAAATACCGAAATTGGTTCCGACACATGTTACGCCCTGGAATAGGGCATCGACACACTGATAGCTACACTGTGAAACACTACAGTGAGTCGATTTTTTTACTTCGATATAATCGCCTTGATGATGCCCTTTTCAAGGCCACAACACGTTTCGGGATCAATTTGGGTGTGTTTCTTGTCTTGTTTTGTAACTTTTATTGGTATCTGCTGTTTTAATTGAACAAATTTGCATCCCAGATTAATGATAAGGTGAGAGGTTAAGCTAAGTTAATGGAATGGAATTGTAACTGTTAAATTAATTACGTTTAATTTTAGAGCCTGCCTTAAGCAATGCCTTACAGTAATGTGCGTTTTTTTAGGTACGAGGGCAAGAATGAACATTATGATTGTCGCTTGTTTTGAGAGAGTAAGAAAAGCTGACAGACAGTCGGATGGACATGCGCAATGGGGTGGGTGGTGAGGGCTTATCACTTTGACAAATGCATCCCCCAGGCAGGACTTATCTCTGAATTTATGGCACAAAACTAATACAAATAAACAGCTATGTTAAACACAGTCTGCGTTAAATATCTGCTCGCTGCTTCTTTGTTTTGTTCAAACGACAGAAATTTTATGGAGCGAGGGATTAACAATCACAAAACAAGTATTACTTGTATTAAAACTCGTAAAACAATAACTATAACAATACTATATATAGAATATCCATCCATCCATAGTAATTCTGCCCGAGGGCAGGTCTTTCATTGCAATCGTACCATTTCCATGCTATGAATTATATGTGTGGTAGCTTCCCGTTGCTTTCCACACCGGTGAAGGATGGTGATGATAATGATAAGGATGATGATGATGGTCGAATGATTTTCGGAGACTGTTGGGCCATAAGCTTCCTGACATTTGTCTTACAGGTGAGAAAACACCCCGAAAAAACTCACCCACGAGCCTGTACCGACCGGGAATCGAACCCGGGTCCGCTGCGTGATAAGGCAGCACACTACCTCGAGACCACAGCGGTGGACTTTATATATATCACCTATCGTCTGTGCACTTTCTCTCTGGTTTTCCTACAAATAATTTCCATAGCTCTATTTGGATTCCCATTCGTGCCACATGTCCTGCACATCAGTGTTAACTCTGGTTATTTCATCTGTTTCCCATAAAGGTCTCGTAGTTCTGTCTTCTCCATTCGCATGTCACTCTTTAGTCCAAAAATATTTCCTAAGAACTTTATTCTCAAGTACCCTGATCAAGTGGAAAAGATGATCTTACGGTCTTAAGTCAATTACGTAAAATAAGTAAGTAAATAAATATTTTCTTTTCTCCTCGCTTAAAGTAAGGGTCTATGTTTCACATCCATGTAATATAACTAGGAGAATAACTGTTTGATATATTTTCAGTTTAATTAGTTGATAATAATAATAATAATAATAATAATAATAATAATAATAATAATAATAATAACAATAACAATAAAAATAACAATAACAACAAGTACAATAATAATAATAATAATAATAATAATAATAATAGACATCTCATGAGAATGGAAGAAGAGAGAATAACAAAGAAGATCCTTAATTGGAAAGCTAATGGAAGAAGTGGAAAAGTGGAAGAGGCAGATCTAGAGATCGTTGGATAGATGGAGTGAGGAGAAGTATAGAAGCTAGAGATTTGAGGGAAGAAGATGCTTTAGACAGGAACATCTGACGACAAATGACTTTGAGTTGAAGGAGAAAGACTGTATTGTGGAATATTCCTAAATAAATGATAACAATAAAGTAAAAAAGACAAAATTGGCTGATATTACTCAAAAAAGGTGTAATAAACAGATATATCTTTAAAATTAAGATACACAAGTGGCAGATTGATCAGGAGGACAAAACCAAGAAAAAAAATTGGAACAACATGGACAGAACAGAGAAACAAAACCCCATAGCCAAACCATGAGGGGCATATGCAGTAAAGGGAAACGCATCTAAGTAACTTGTGTAGATGTATGTGGGCTCATTCACAATAAAACAAATAAATAAATAAAAAAATAATAATCCTTCTTTGGGATATTGGTGCGAAGAGGGTGCTGGAGCATTTTGTGTTCCTACTCTAACATTTAAGTTAAAGGTAGTAAATCTGGTAGTCAAACTAGACTCGGTTAAAGAAAGAAAATACGCGAATTTAAAACCACAACATTGAAAACTCTTTAGGTTACGAGTACTGAAATTAGAGTTAAATATTTCACTTGCACTCTTTTTTCTTTCTTTTTTTTACGATTTCGCATTTCATTTAATCTGAAGTGGGGTAAAAGATTTGTTTCCTACGATAGTCATTACACTTCAGTTTTTTTTAAATAAAAGAACATTATTTTGTACAGCTGTTTAATTTTTCCGTAAGATCAGCAATGTGTATATGATTTGTGCGTCGTATGTCCGGAATAAAAAAAAGGTAGTGTAAAGAATTTATTTGGTTGCATTTAAAATTCAATTGCTCAGGTTACTGGATGTCGGGGGTACATTGCGAGAGGCCATAAATCAATGGTATGAAAGCGCTGACGAAACTCGAAAGACAAACATGTAGAAATGCTCGTGGCTTTTACAACTCCCTTTTATTATACATACTTACAGCCAGGGGTGTCAATCCAGTTCAAATTAAAGATGAACCTTTACGAATATACGCATGCTCTAAAACTAAGTTTTCCTTCTAACTGAATAACATAAACTTACTGCAGCATTCGATAAATAATAGCATATAATTAACTAACTAACTAATTCACTGGCTCTATCGAACCCGTAGGTTCATAGCCGCTCTCTATACATCCATATCCTGAGCTAATGTTTTTCAATCATCCTTAGTATAATCTACTTCGGGTTAATGTAATTCTTCCACTTCATTCTTGGTCTACCAACTGGGCGTTTTCCCTCTGGTTTTCCTACAAGAAGCTTCCATGCACCTATTTCATTTTCCAGTTCGTGCCACATGTCCTGTCTATCGCAGTCTACGAGACTTAACTGTTCTTATTTTATCTGGCTTCCTATAAAGTTCATTCAGCTCATTGTTATGTAGCTTTCTCCATTCTCCTGTCTGTAAGTAAAGGGAACACTGTTGTAAATCATTGATCCTAGTGGTGACCATTGTAATCTTGTAGTATATTGTTGAGTAGTCTTTGTTGTATAAATCTGTAATATTGAAAGTCTGGAAATATCAATATTTTGTGAATACATTCACTGTTTCTTACATGTAATACGTGATAACGCCCTAAAAATGTTCAGTAGTATTTGTTTAGAAGGTGGAATTGGGAAGTACTCGAGCATCCATCAAATACACAAGACAGGAGCCTTTGCAACTATAATTTATTCTCAAAGATCAAAGAGCATCTACGAGGCATTCGATTTGAATCAAAGGTTGATATCCAGAAAGCTCTATATCGGTCAGATGAGATAGATATCCAGAAATGGTGCTATAGATGGAGTGCACCATCTTCCAAGGATTTGACAACGTATAGTTGACTTGCAGGAGACTATATATGAAGGTTGTAACATCAAAAGTAACCTAATAAATATTTTGTACCGGTAATGCTATAGCAGTGTTCCTATTACTTATCGAATGCCCCAGTACTTTTAACTGACCAGTCTCGTGTTGTTGGGATCAGAACTACGGACTACAGTTAACGAGGTCCCAGGTTCGATTCCCACTCGGACAGTAGGAATTTTTCCTTAACCCTTTGAGCCCCAATTTAATTGTTTTTTTTATATACTACACACTAGATGCTATTACTAGAACAGCTGATGAAATGTCAGAATAGAAGTTCCAAAATCACCGCTTAACAGCAGCACTGTGCATAACATTTCTTAGTGGTATTGCACAAATACCACCAATCCATTACAGCCAACAATTAGAAAATGAAAACAAGGCGCATTCCTAAAAAAAAAAAACTTCCTGTAGAAGGGAACTTTGAGCAGTTGCTTGCCGAAATATACCTTGAAGTTTCTACTAGACAAGCGCCGTGATGTACTAATGCTATGTAAAAAAAAAAAAAAACCTGCCGCTTTTAACAGCAAGGCACTAAAATCCAACGTCAAATCTCTCACTTAAACTATAGGGGAATAACACAATTTCTGACTTGATGGCTTGAATAATCCTGATAACGTGCAATCTATGGCCACGCCCTGCCTCACTCCACTCCGCTCTACCCAAACAGGGACATCCATCTGCTTCGCATAGTGGGTTGCCATTGGTGGATTCTGGCTTCGATTTCTGTGCCTTAGAGTCAAAAGTGTCTTCTTCTTCTACTACTACTTCATGAAAATAGGCTTTTCGACCGTTTTCATATAAAGTGGGATTTAATGAATCTTCCCATCTAGTAAATGGACGTCCAACACTTCTATGTCCTATTGGGTTTGTACTTTAATAACAGCTGAGGCATTCTATCTGTAGCCATACTTTCAACATATTCATACCAGTTGTTTCTCATGTTGTCATTTCTATTTGTTAAATTAAAAATATTTAACTCTTTTCTATTATCTTCATTTATTTTTCTGTCCGAAATTGTCACACCTGCTACTGAACGTAAGAACTTCATTTCTGCAGTTTCTATTTTCCTTCTGTCTGAACGGTTAAGAGTCCAATTCTCACTTGCATATGTTAAGACATGCACTGCCATAATTTTGTAAAATTTTAATTGTGTACCCCTCAAAGTTTTATTTTTCAGTGTCCGTTTTATAGCGCCACACATTCTATAAAACTTATTAAATTTAATATTAATATCTTCCTTCTGGCAGTATGATACATTAATCAGTTTCCATAAATATAGTCCAGTTCTGGTAACTGTAGCCGTCTTGCTGAATCCTAAGGCACGTGGCAGGAGGTAACATTACCGAGTGGTAGAGGGAACTATTAACCATGCAAAAAGCTTATTATTAATAATAATAATAATAATAATAATAATAATAATAATAATAATAATAATAATAATAATAAAATAAACTGTTTAAAAACAACACTATCCTACAATAGACACTGCAAACACATGAGAAAACATAAGTATTCACTAACACAGAACTAGTAGATAAAAAAAATTCAACGTGTTTTCAAAACTGAGTGCAGTTGCTGGCAGTACCTGGAACTAGCCCTCCCCTCTTAGCGCACCATATACATAGACCCCTCAAATGCGGTTACAGAAATCAAAAATGAACTATATAATGTAGCTCATTGTTATTTAGTTTTCTCCATTCTGTTGTCTGTTCGTTTCCCTTTGATTCGAATAATTTTCCAAATAATTTTATTCTCAAATAGTCGTACTATGAAACATGGCGAGCACAACGCATGGTGCAATTGAGTCACTCTGTATTATGAATACGGCTAGGATTTTTATGTACTAAAAGGTAAGATTGCAACATAGTATAACGAGAATTAGATTTATGACTGTCTTTTGTTTTAATTCCACACACAAATAATTAAATAGTATAATGAGAAGTTAGACTTCTGACTGCCTTTTGTTTTTGTTCCACACACAAACAATTGAATAGTATAATGAGAAGTTAAACTTCTGACTGTCTTTTGTTTTGGTTTCGGACACAAATAGTTGAATAATGTATACTATCTGCATTGCAGTCTTATATTTTATTACATAAAACCCTACCCTTAATTATGAGACATATTGATCACAATACATGATGTAGTTGGGTCACTCTGTATTATGAGACATATTGATCATAATACATGACGTAGTTGAGTCACTCTGTGTTATGGGACACATTGAAATTAAGACTTGGGATTTACCGTTAAACTAAAACCAATCCTCCCCAACCCCCTCAATCATGTAATTCATTCCCATAATTCAGCGCGCGCGTGATAAGCTGTGACGTAACCCACTTCATCATTCCCTGAATCGAATTAATCAAACGCTGCTGTCCATCTGGACACATGACGGAATCCATCATCACAACAGATTCAATCACAGTCCTCGTAACTAACGTCAGTCATTACTGCCCGTCTGTTCACATCAAAGAATTCAACAACTACAGCCAGTATAGTATTTGCCTCTGTAGGGATATAGGTTGAGACAATACTTAATGGGACTGGAATACTTCCTTTTCTACGTACACGAGTATGTACAAGAGTACACTTTCCTTGAGAAAGTCAAAGAACTAAATAAAAAAAAAACTGCAAATATATACGATTGAATGATAGCAACGGCTGACTCTAGAATTAAATGGGAATTTGAGTAATTGACAATAATTTAAATAAAATATTGGTCTTGTAAACCAAATATAAGGCAATCTTTTAGTACTTCAAAGAGGAAGTACATCTCTTCATAAGTCTCCAAAACTTATATTTTAAATAAACTAAAATTAAATTCCGACAAGATGAGACAGACTCTTAGCAATAATAAAGCCCCTACATTTTGAGCCTATCGCCTTTTGGCATAAATGCAAAAAATCTGAACATAATACCAATTACTTGAAATCAGTTACCTTGGAAACTATCTACACCAGATATCCTACAGAAGACTGGCTGCACTTCTACACTGATGGCTCACTCACAAATGCTGAGCAGGAGAAACATGCTCCCTTTTTCGTTTTACTGTCATGCTTGACGAGGAACTACCAATTTTGATGATGAAATTCATGGTATAAAAATCTCTCTCCAAAACCTGTTAACACTAAAAGCCATGCTTTCCACATTAGTGCTCCTCTGTGACTCCAAAGCAGCTACACAGGCAATTTACTGGTCAAACAGTTTTGACTGCAAAGAATGATATGACATTATTACTGACCTACGAAATTGTGGCAAAGAAGATGTCCTCCAATGGCTACCCTCCCACTGTGATATTGCCGGTAATGAAACAGCCGATCTCCTCGCCAAAAAGGGATCTCGTATTGAACAAATGCCTGGATCTGAACCAACACCTTACTCCTCAGTGAAACGCCACATAAAGTTAAAATCCAAAATTATGAATGACAATAGACTTTAAACAGTGGCTAGAAACACAAAATGGCTAATAAAAAATATTGATATGCCAGACATACCAAGAAAAACATAAGTAGCACATTTTAGGATGACAACTGCCCACGACTGTCTGGCAAAGCTCCTTCACAAAATCAATGTTCTGCCTTCACCGAAATGCATTTTATGTAATCACCCTGATGAAGAAATGGACGAAGGTCATCTGAACAACTGTATCGCTGTCAAACATGAAGATTCTAAGACCACAAAGTATTGGAGAGCAAGACTGCTAATGACTTCACTGTTAGATGCAGCACATTAGACAACAACAACAACATACACGGGTATGGTAACCACAGTCTAATGGAACCGTCTTTCTAGTTGTTTATTGTATATTTTTTACATAATAACGCCTGAGATATCTTTACATGAAAATTCAGAAAGCTTTAGAACAAAACTGTTAAACAAGAAGATATTATCATCATCATCATAGTACATTCACGAATTTAGGCCATTTGTTGACCTGTTTCGTCCTCAAGAGAAACACCATCCAGAAATCTTTTGAGTGGACGTCCTGGTCTTCTTCTTCCTGCTGGTTGATATCTGAACATTTGTTTGGGTATCTTGTGATCTTCCATTCGATGAACATCTTGCATCCATCTTGAGAGAAGATATTAAATTATGATTGATATCATCCTGTGATGGGCAGGTCTGTTTATACAAGCGTTTGACATCAATTTGATTACATATCTATGAGGCTATAACTCATAAATTTCAAACTATTTGGTTCCGATATGCAATCAAATTTCTGTAATATAAGATTGACCATTTTTAGAGTTAGGGTAGCCTACAATGTTTTAACAGTTTAACTTTAAGGTCCGAATGATCCCCGAATAACATATGACCATCACAATCATCTATCTATCTTCGGGTTTTTACAGCTGCTGCCGTCTTCCCGTGCCAAACCTCCAAAGCCTAAGATCTTGGTCATCTTCAATGCTTAGCCCTCTTGCATTACTGTCTTCATGTTTTCATTCCATGTTAAGTTTTGTCTCCCTCTTTTATTCTTTCTGATCGGTTGCCATTGGTATAGTTGCTTCGGCCATCGCTCATCTTCAATTCTTAAAACATGTCCTAACCACTTTAATTCCTTCTCCTCATAATCATCATCATCATTTATATTCGGCTTTTATTAAGTTTAGGTTCTAGGACTCTTCTGGCACACACTATCATCATCATCACCCATCATATCATCGGGGTTGCGTAATTCCACCTTCGAATTACACCAATAGCACGAGAGAACACCAGAAATATCGAAATGACAACCTGGGGCATAGCATGAAAATAATAATAATAATAATAATAATAATAATAATAATAATAATAATAATAATAATAATAATTTGAATGTAGGGCATAATCATCATCATCATTTATATTCGGCTTTTATTAAGTTTAGGTTCTAGGACTCTTCTGGCACCACTATCATCATCATCACCCATCATATCATCGGAGTTGCGTAATTCAACCTTCGAATTACACCAATAGCACGAGAGAACACCAGAAATATCGAAATGACAACCTGGGGCATAGCATGAAAAATAATAATAATAATAATAATAATAATAATTTGAATGTAGGGCATAATCATCATCATCATTTATATTCGGCTTTTATTAAGTTTAGGTTCTAGGACTCTTCTGGCACACACTATCATCATCATCACCCATCATATCATCGGGGTTGCGTAATTCCACCTTGGAATTACACCAATCGCACGAGAGAACACCAGAAATATCGAAATTACAACCTGGGGCATAGCATGAAAATAATAATAATAATAATAATAATAATAATAATAATATAATAATAATTGGAATGTAGGGCTAGCCATCTAATTTTCATTTTATGTTACATTAACTGCACTCATTATTGTTTGCTAACTAACTAGCCAACTCACTGGCACTATCGAACCCATAGGCTCAAGGCCGCGCGGACATAAGCTCTCCATATATTCCTTTACTGAGCTAATATTTTCCAATCATCCCCTCTATAATCTACTTCCCTCAACCCAGTTGAACCTATGTCCGCATTTATTGACGGTTGTACTTTTACGGTGAAAGATCGTCTCTTTCGACGAAGGTACTTTTTTCGTCTGGCTTATCACCTTCGACAAGTCCGGCTTGGGTAACCCTATCGGCAGCAATGCTACCGCCGGCATAGCTCTCGGGATCATTTAAGCACGCAAGACACTGCACCACGACAAGGTAAAGATACCATGGAGGGCATTATTGTTAGCAGATGATCAAATAATTTTTGCAGGGGATGAAGATGATATGAGATATATGATACATAAACTAATGGAAGAATATACAAAATGGGGACTGAATATAAATTTACAGAAAACAGAATATATGTGTTTGGGAAAGGATGTGGATGACCTCATACTTAAAACAGGGAAAATAAAAAAAAAGTTAAATTTTTTAAATATCTTGGGTCAATAATTACAAGTTCAGGTACCTGTGAAAGAGATGTACAGACTAAAACTGGAATATCAAACAATGCAACTAAGACATTACATGGAATAATTTGAAATAAAAATATTATAAAGGAAACTAAAATCAACATTTATAAGATCCTCATACAGAATATTTTGTCATATGGAAGTGAAACTTGGTCTTTGACGGAATTACAAAAGAATAAAATTAGAACAGTTGAATTTCATTATCTTAGAAGAAGCCTTGAAAAAACAAGACAGGATAAAATAACAAATGAATTCCTTTTTTAAAATAATAATAATAATAATAATAATAATAATAATAATACTTTATTTATTCTGGCAGAGTTAAGGCCATAAGGCCCTCTCTTCCACTCAACCAGTACAAATACAAATAAATATTCGACAAATATAGATATACACTATACTAATTATAAACACTTAAAGATACAATAAATGTAACAATGTAAATGTCATGTACAAACAACATTTTATAGGGTAATAACAATAATGATACGATAATAATAATAATAATAATATAAATATGATACATTATACGGGAAACACCAATTAATATATATATCTTACACTGGATAATAATGAAGTCGAGTTTAGAGCAAATATAAATTTAGATTTCTTTTAAAAGATGCCAATGTCCGGCAGCCCTTATTTCTTGTGGTAGGGAATTCCAGTTGCGAGAAGTGGAGATGGTATATGACATGGAGTGATGTGATGTCCTATGTTGCGGTATATTAAGTAAGAGACTATGTTGTGATCTTGTGTTTAAGTTATGGTTTGAGGATAGATACTGGAAACGGGATGATAAATAATTGGGAATCGAGGTATGTAGGATCTTAAATAGGAGAATTAGACAGTGCGATTTTCTTCTCTCTTTTAGATGTAGCCATGACAATTCGTGGAATAATGGAGAAATGTGATCGTATTTTCGAACATTAAATATGAATCTGATACACATATTATGGACACGCTGCAGTTTGTCCGACAATCCGTCACTTATGTCAGTTAGTAGAACGTCACAGTAGTCAAATGCGGCATCACTAAAGTTTGGATTAAAATTCTTTTAAGAGCTGTAGGAAGAAAATGTTTAATTCGCTTTAGGGAATGCATTATGGAGAAGATCCTTTTAGATGTTTGTTTTACTTGCTCATGCCAATTTAAATTAGAATCTAAGTAAAATCCCAAGTTTTTAACGACGTCGGTATAAGGAATTTGTTCATTATCTAATATGACAGCCGGCATATTGCCATTGTTTATGAGGTGTAATAGCCTTGGATGTCCGATAATTATTGCTTGCGTTTTGTTTACATTTAGTTTCAGCCCATATTGTCTGGACCATAAAGATATATGCCTGAGGTCAGTGTTTACTTTGTCAATATATTCATTAATTTCGTCAGGCCTAAAGTGTGTGTAAATCTGTAGGTCGTCGGCGTAAAGATGATGCTTGCAGTTTTGTAGTTTCTTGGTCACGTCATTAATATAAATCGAGAAGAGAAGAGGAGCGAGGACGCCGCCTTGAGGTACCCTTTCCTCACCAAGCGCCAGGAAGAAATGCGATTATTAACAGAAACTGATTGCTGACGATTAGTGAGGTAAGATGCAAACCAATCAAGGCAGTTTTCCGACAGATGTAGTGTCTTTAGTCTCGCTAGCATTAAGTCTATATCTACTGTGTCAAAGGCTTTGCTGTAGTCGAGTAGGACTATTGCGGTGAGTTTGCTTTTGTCCATTGAGTCTCTTATGTCCTCTACAATGTCAAAGTAGTGCAGTACTTTGGAGAGAAATGAATGTCACCACATCTGTTAAGAGGATTGAAAATCAAGTGCTTAAATGTATGGCCATGTACGAAGAATGGAAAATGGAAGATGGCCATAACATATATACCAATGGTCACCCCCTGGAAGAAATAAACGTGGCAGAGCAAGATGGAAATGGAAAACCTACGTCAGAACTATAATGGATGATATGAATTTGGAAGAAGGAGATTGGAATGATAGAAATAAATGAAAACTGAAGACGGCAAACCTACAAGTGGGAGAAAGTCGGAGAAGAAGATGATCTTAAATTTATATGTCTTGACATCTCCCACGAGGTCTTCAAGGCTTGTTAAGAGGGTACCTTAACCTTTTATCAACTATATCCCAGACGGCAACGAATTAGTTTAGATATCTTTGCTACTTAAGCTCTCTGGAATAAAACAAGTGACTGGAGTAGAGTTGGCACTTACTGTTAGCGCGTGTTGCTAATTCAAAGCTCGGCCACCAGGGAGCAGTGCATCCTTATCCACAAGCCAATTCAACACATTAATATTCATACAAGGGATGCTTTAAAGATCGGAAGGGATGTTGTGTAAATATCCACCCTTTACTTCCCCATGGGCCCATACATGTTGCACGCAACACAGCCAGGGGTCCGCGGACCACAGACATCTTCATTCTATGATTACATTGGGTTTTAAATGAGAAATAAATTATTCAACAGTCAATGAAAGATAAAACGTCGCTGGGTAATATCAACATTATTATTATTATTATTATTATTATTATTATTATTATTATTATTCTTTATTATTATTATTATTAATATTATTATTATTAATATTACTTACTTACTTACTCACTGGCACTATCGAACCCGTAGGTTTATGGCCGCGCGGGCATAAGCTCTCAATACATCCCTAAAATGCTTTCCAATCATTTCCTGTATAATTTACTTCCCTCAAATCATAGTTAATGTTATTCTCCCACCTCATTCTTGGTCTACCAACTGGGCGTTTTCCCTCTGGCTTTCCTACAAGAATAATAATAATAATGAATGTCTTTTTCATTCATTATTATTATTATTATTATTATTCATCCAGGGATTAAGCCTGTTGGCTCGTTCCGGTTTCATGAAAGCTAGAATTGTTAAAATTGTTCAGACCATCTTCTGTGTGGGTGTCCAACATTTCTCCTTCCGTGCGGTTTATAATTTAGCAATAATTTTGGAAATCTTCCTTCTGTCTTTCTATCAATATGTTCTTTACAGTCGTTCCTATATTTAATTATTCAGTCTGTAAGTTTGAAAATATTTAGTTCCTTTCTTATACCTTCATATTATTATTATTATTATTATTATTATTATTATTATTATTATTATTATTATTATTATTATTATTATTATTATTATTATTATTATTATTATTATTACTGGGGCACGCCACGCCGTAGCGTAATAGGTTAAGGCAATACGCTACAAAGCGGAAGGTTGATGGTTCGAGTCCCAGAGGGGTCAGATTTTTAAACTGACTCAAACTTTCTGGTGGCACCATAGGTCTGGGGTCGACTCATCCTCTAACGGAAATGAATATCAGACGCTTGTTTTGGGGGTAAAGGCGGCCGTCACGCAGGACTGACATCAAGTGCCGGTTGCCTAGAAAAACCTTAACCTCCTAGTACCTCAAAGTTTTCCTACGATCTGTTGTGGGATCACTTTACATTTATTATTATTATTATTATTATTATTATTATTATTATTATTATGAAAAAATGAATATTGGTTTCAATAGTAGATTATATACGGTATAAGCAATTAAATTGGTATGGGCACGTACGACGAATGCAAGAAGAAAGATAGAAAGATTACCCAGGAAAACATTGGAATAGTGTCCACCTAGAAGAACGAGGAGAGGAAGACCTCGAAAATGGTGGATGCAGGAAATAAGAACTGGAATGAGAGCAAGGGGACTGGAGGACATGGATTGGATGGAGAGAGACGAGTGGAAAAGAAAAATAAAACTTTAGGCACAGGAAGATGTGTAAACATAAAAATTTTTGTATATAAATAAAAATTATTATTATTATTATTATCATCATCATCATCATTACTATTAAAATATGCTCAACTCGAATCAAACTCAAGGTCTCGGGTCGAGGAATGAGATGAGATGAAGCCCCTATTTTTATAGAGATCTGTGAACGAAAAGGGAGCCGACCGGCCACTCCCGACGTACCTTCACTGAAGCGGTTAAACGAAATGATACGAATTGGATGAGATGAGTACGGAGAAATGGTGGAAAAAAATTTGTGGCAGGGGAAAGCGGGGGAAACTCCGAGAAAAACCTGCCCAAGTTCCACTTCATTCACCATGAAACCCACATGGAGTAACCGAGACTCGATCTCGGGAGAGCAGAGATGAGAGGCGAGCGTCTAACTACTTTGCGCCACGGAGCCACTATTACAGCGAGCAACAAAAAATAAGCTTTTCTTTTTTTTGTCTCAGAAAGAAAAATAAGTGATTCTGATAGTATTTTTCTCCTGAATTCAAATATGATATCGGTTTTTCTCCGTCTTTTCAAATCTGGACTCCAGGAGTGTAGGAATTCAGAAGCTTGAAAAGAAATGAAAGAGAGTGCAATTTATATCTGTCAGTAAGACGGAGCCAAGAGAGGTTATTGAAGTGTTCGGAAATATGATCATAAAGTTTTCTGCCTCCTGTATCAATTTGAACGAATAGCTTCGGAACACTCTGTATATTTTCAGTTTAACATGTTTGAAAATATCCCCCATAACAAAATATTAGCTTATTTACAGTTGTTTATAGATATAGCAACGAGGATGGTATAACATTAAACAACCCTTAAGCAACTAAACAGAAAATGTTACCCTAATATAATTAGATGCATGAATAATAAAAGCTGTATTAATTAACTGCACATTTGCCAAAACAATAAATTATTTATCGAGACATCAAACAGGATGGTCATGCGGCCGCGCGACCTTGTTTAAAACACGGTTGTGTACACGGTTCATAGTTCACAAATGAAAAATATGAACCGCTAGATGAATAAATAATTAACCAATCAGAATTCTTGCTCGGGGCTGACACGTGTCTTCATCATTTGACGGTTAATGTTTAATCACTTCATTAAGAGAGTGCGCGCATTCTTGCCTTATCAGCTGCCGCTAGGAACTGCACTAATCCATAAGCGTGGAGCGTGCGGAAATTAAGGCACTGGGTCGTAAAACATGGTAAATAACATGCGTGATTTGGAATTAAGCAAAAAAAAAAAAAAAAAAAGAAAAATGTTTCCCAGAATATTAATAACATAAGTGAAATTTGTATTACATCTATCAGGAAACAGGAAACTCGTACTTGGATGAAGAACAAGGAATGTGTTTTGATGCTACAATTGAATTTTAGACATTGAGCAATGCAAGCCTAATATGACATGAAAAGAAAAGTAGATGCTTTAACGGGGATTTGAACCCGATCCTCTGAATTGGTACTTCCGTGAGCTGCCGGTTACTCTATCCAATAATGCTCGTACAAACATTTATTTTTCTTTAATATATATATATATATATATATATTATATATATATATATATATATATATAATATATATAAAAATAAATAAATAAATATATATATATATATATATATATATATATATATATATATATATATTCATAGTAATTCTGCCCGAAGGCAGGTCCTTCACTGTAATCATAGCATTTTCATGCTATGCTTGCAGCTTTACTAGGGAATTGTGTAGGTGTGGTAGCTTCCCGTTGCTTTCCACACCGGTGAAGGATGATGATGATAATGATAATGGTAAGGATGATAATGATAAGGATGATGGCCATATGATTTCGGGGACCGTTTGGGCCTTAAAGTTTTCCTGACATTTGTCTTACAGGTGAGGAAAAACCCCGATAAAAACCTCACCCAGAAAAACTGCCCCGACCGGGGATCGAACCCGGCCCGCTGCGTGACAAGGCAGCACGCTACTTCGAGACCACAGCGGTGGACATATATATATATATATATATATATGTGTGTGTGTGTGTGTGTGTGTCTATGGAAACACCATCTTGAAAGAATGAGTTCAAATCGGATCCCCAAAGCTGTTTATAATTATATACCAGGAGGGCGAAAATCACTGGGCTGTCCTATGAAACGCTGGAGGGAAAATGTTCTATAGGATCGTAACAGGCCTTGGCCTAATACTTGGAAGGAAGAAGAAGAAAGATTATATATATATATATATATATATATATATATATACATGCTATGATTGCAGTGAAAGACCTGCCCTCGGGCAGAATTACTATGGATGGATGGATATACGTGGTACAGTTATTAAGTTTTGAGACTGAGCGCATAGCGGCGCTGTATTACGCTATAGCGCATGGGTGGCGCCTTGGTAAGGTACATTGTCTGTTAGTCTCTCGTCCCAACAAGAGGCAGTTGAGTGCATGCACTGCAAGCAAAACTACGATATTTGTCGTGACGGTGATTTGAATGCGCGTGTTGGAACTCGAGATATCACAGTTAGAGCAACATCAAGTTCTGTCAGAAATTAGGCAACACCGCTGTCGACACGTTTCAAATGATACAGTAAGTTTAAGGTGAGGACGCATTGAGTCGCAGTGTTGTGTTTAGGTGGCACCGATTTTTTGCAAGGAAGATACAGTTTGGAAGCTGATGTGTGTACTGGTCGGCCACAAACAATTCGAACTAAACGCAAGATCGAAGAAGTTGTAACGTTGGTGCGTGCGAACAGCTCCTAATCAGTAGACGATCTGGCAGCAGAGGTAGGGGTCAGCCATGGCACTTGTTACAACATTCTGTCTGATGGCCTGGACATGTCTCGTGTTACCCAGCACAGTGTGTCAGGAATCCTGTCGCAAGATCAACGTGATAATCACATGACGATTTTTTCTCTTTCCTCACATGAAAGCAATCCGACGTGAGTGTAGATTTCATTCTTCCGAAGAGGTCATGACTGCCACAAGGGAAGCCATACGGGACCTTCCTGCCAACATCATTCAGCGGTGCTTCCAGCAGCTATACCAACGTTCGCAAACATGCATAACGGCCAAAAGCGACTATTTTGAGGGAGGATGTGGTTCTGTTTAAGTGTACGCCTAGTTATCGGCATTTTGTGAAACATTCAGATTCTTGTGGGTGCCTACCCTCCAGGCGTAAAGTCTCAGAACTTAATGACTGTAGTAGTATTCTCTATTATGAGAGGTAGCGAGAACTCGGTATCACTGCCCTCTGGTAGCTCCTATAACAAGTAAGCAAACTAAAGAAAATATTTACTTTGTAGCAGTGACGCTTCTTTATTTCGATGTCATAATTACATTTTTGACATTGAGCAATGTAAGCCTAATATGACATGAAAAGAAGAAGAAATGCTTGGATGTGGATTTAAACTGTTTTCTTTACTTGTTATATTGGCTACCAGAGGGCAGTGAGATCGAGTTCTCGCCACCTCTCGTAATAGAGTATATATATATATATATATATATATATATATATATATATATATATATATGGTATGATAAGAAAAATAAATGCCTGGACGGGATTCGAATCCGGATCTCTGAGTCTGTACCTCAGCGTGATATCCATTACACTACCAGGCGAATCCAATTCAAACACCTATTTTTCTTATATATGTATTATACTCTCCATTATTACTAGATGTCGCGAGAACTCGGTCTTCACTGCCATCTAGCAGCTGACTATATCAAGTATGCAAATTAAAGAGAATATTTATTTTACTTTATAGCAGTGACGCTTTATCGATGTTATAATTAAATCTTTAACATTGAGCAATGCAAGCTTAATATGGTATGACAAGAAAAATAAATGCCTGGACGGTTTTTCGAACACGGATCTCTGAGTCTGTACCTCAGCGTGATATCCATTACACTACCAGGCGAATCCAATTCAAACACTTATTTTTCTTATATATGTATTATACTCTCCATTATTACTAGATGTCGCGAGAACACTGTCTTCACTGCCATCTAGTAGCTGACTATATCAAGTAAGCAAATTAAAGAGAATATTTATTTTACTTTATAGCATATATATATATATATATATATATATATATATATAAATGTGTTTGTATGAGGATTCTTCGATAGCGTAATTGGCAGCGCACTGAAGTATCAGTTCAGAGGTCCATGTTCAAATCCCCGTCCAAGCTTCTATTTTCCTTTCTATGTCATATATATATATATATATATATATATATATATATATATATATAAAAGATAAGAAACAGCTTTTCGTCCTCTTCTTCTTCTTCTTCCACTTCAAAATGTTTTTTTATTCATTCATTTCTGATTCTGTATTCTCTTGCATATATTTTTGTTTCCCTAAAAAATCTAATTTCAGAACTTTGTGTTCTACTAATATTGTCCTTTGCTTAGGTACCCAACTTTCACATCCATAAAGTAACGTAGCGATTGCCGTGGTATTATTAAACAGCTAATCAATATTTTGTTTTTCAATGGACAGAAAATAGTTGTGTAACATAAATAGCAGATTTTTGATAAAAACAAAGTACTTAATATTTTCATCAAAACTTAACAATCGATTTCCCAAAAGTTTTTATTATGTTAGTTATCATGTTTCAGGACCGAGTGCCTCAATTGTTTTATTAGGTGTAGTTAGAACTTTACGTAAAACACAAGTGTGCAGAGATGGGCGGAGATTGCATTGTTGTCGGTTATGTAGCTAGGATATGTACTAATATAACAAGGGGTGGCGCTGGCGGAGGTAGCATTCTAGTCTCATCAGATGTAGTTTGGAGCGTGGACAGGGCGGAGATTGTATACTTGTCTGTTATCAGCTTTATTACGAACTGTACTTATATAACCTTATCGTTAGTAGGAAATTAAATTTAGACATTCTGATTTTCGGAGATGACAACCCACAAAGATCTGTTCATAATTTATCAATAATAGCAGGGCCATACAATATAGATGTGCGGGTTAGAACCACGCTAACTGCTACCATTTGTGCGGGTTATAACCATGCTACTACGCCACCATTTATTGGTGCCGGTTATTACCACGCTGACTGCGACCATTATTGGTGCCGGATCGTGTTTTGTTGCTGTTGCTTCTATTAGAGTAGATCTGATTACCTGCAAGGTTATTAATCGCAAAATTACTTGCCTCGGGCCCATGGAAGGCAAGGACTGATTCATCTTTCTTTCCTAGGAGTTTTAACATTACCTAATGATAGTTCTCAAACCCACAGAGTGACTGAAAATAATTGTCTTCACTATGATTATCAATCAGGAAAGCTAGACAGCAAAAATAAGGGAGTTGGAAATGTTCTCCTAACTGAGTGAGTTTCCGTATAGGATATCTAAACAGCTACGTGCACATAAATTCTGATTTTCGGAGATGACAACCCACAAAGATCTGTTCATAATTTATCAATAATAGCAGGGTCATACAATATAGATGTGCGGGTTAGAACCACGCTAACTGCTACCATTTGTGCGGGTTATAACCATGCTACTACGCCACCATTTATTGGTGCCGGTTATTACCACGCTGACTGCGACCATTATTGGTGCCGGATCGTGTTTTGTTGCTGTTGCTTCTATTAGAGTAGATCTGATTACCTGCAAGGTTATTAATCGCAAAATTACTTGCCTCGGGCCCATGGAAGGCAAGGACTGATTCATCTTTCTTTCCTAGGAGTTTTAACATTACCTAATGATAGTTCTCAAACCCACAGAGTGACTGAAAATAATTGTCTTCACTATGATTATCAATCAGGAAAGCTAGACAGCAAAAATAAGGGGGTTGGAAATGTTCTCCTAACTGAGTGAGTTTCCGTATAGGATATCTAAACAGCTACGTGCACATAAATCAGACAGCACATGAATTATATAAAAGATGATATTTAATGCAAACAAGTTGTCTGAAGTAAAAACAAAATCAAGATAAACATTTGATCATTCAGAAAAAGAATATAAATAAATAAATAAATGATAATACTTCTACAGGACAAAAAACCACATCGTACCACATACCACACTCATGCTAGAGTCCAAGCCAGGGGCGGCTTCTTCCCTGGTCTACAGAACTAACTAAAACTGCGCCGCTTCTCGGCTTCAGACGATCTTGTCCATATTAGAGTTCCAATCCCATCTCGGACTGGATCGATGATTCAAAGATAGAATGATGAATCAATGATCTGCTTGAATGATAGAGGGGAGATGCGCCGTAGACACCGCGCAGAAGGAGAGGTAAAGAGGGAGAGTGGGGGTAGAAGCAAGGAGAAAGGAATATTGGCATAGTTCATGAATATCCCAGTCTAGGGAGGAGAACGACGCTGCAGTAATGAGCCGAAAAACGCACTTTCGGTTCATAGAAATATAACCACACAAAGCTAAAATCATGACTCATGACCTCCTGTGGTAAATATCCTCATCATCATCATCATCCTGCCAGGTATTAGTCCTAGAAGAACTGTTACGGCCTGAGAAAGCGGTTTTCTTGCCATCTTTTCATAGGTCGACCAAGTGACCGTTTCCCATTTGGAGAGTAGTTCATTATTGCCTTGGGGATCTTGGATCTAGCCATTCTTGAGACATGTTCCTTCCAGTTTAGCTGATATCTGGAGATGTAGTCCAGTATTGGTGACACATTAAGTTCTTGAAGGATTTCTACATTTTTCTTTCGATCCCATTTGGTGTAGCCAGCTGTCCGGCGCATAAATCTCAAAGCAAAGTATGTATTAATAATATAATTTTGGAAAGAGTTAATCAGTTTAATTACCTGGGCTATAAAATGCCATTTTCCACAGATTTAGATATACTTAATTTCTTTGTATTTTTTCATTTATTTTTATGTATAGTAGATTCGAGCTGTTATTCCATTCTGTATACATTCTTTCATTAGTTTAAATTTAATTGTATTTAATTTTATTGTATTATTAGACATTATTTTTATTATTATTCAGTTAGACAGATAATTATTTGTTTAGTGTGACTATTATTGCAATTTTTTGTATTTATATGTAACATATGTTTGTTCTGATCAGTGGAAGAGAAGGCCACATGGCCTTAACTCCACCAGGCTAAATAAATAAATATATAAATAATTAAAATAAATAAATAATAAACGTTCCGGATAAAATCATTAAATTTAATACATTTATAGGTATACTAAACAATATTATGAATTCTTCTTTAGTTAAAAGACACACTCGAATCCGTCTGTATAAAATCCTTGCAAGACCTGTCCTTTGTTATGTGAGTGAAGCATGGACAGTAAGACAATGCGACAGGAGTAGAACCACAGCAAGTGAGATGAAGGTCAGCAGGGCACACAAAATATGATCAAAAGCATACTACAGGAACCCATTACAGATTATATCCGTAAGTAGCAAGATAATTTAATACAGCATGTGAGAAGGATGTCCAGAGATAGGATCCCTAGGACAATTCTGAACTACCAACCATAGGGAAGGAGATCGATTGCACGTCCGCCAAGAAGATTCAAGGACATTTTTTGTAGACGTAACAGTAGTTCTTAAAGGACTGTAACATGTAAGGACAACGACGATGATGATGATATTTCTGAACCTAGAATGTGTGGAGAAAAATAAGAAGGAGGTACTTAGATATCATCATCATCATGAACAAATTCGTTTTAGGCCATGTGGCCTGTACGGTAAACCTAGCGAAGATGGTCTTGATCTTTCCACCGATGTTTTGGTCTTCCTTGGTCCCTATGTCCAGTTGGGGTATATTGGAATGCCAATTTTGAAAGTCTTAGATATAAACCGACAAAATATTTTGGCCGAATGTGCGGGAAAACGATCACTGTTTTTACAAAGAGACCTAAAACACGTTTGGGGAAAAGAATCTTATATACTCAACCTAGGATTTAAAGAGAGATCAGGGCTTGCTTGGTTTAGGCTAGGGGCATGGAAATTTTTAAAAATTAGCGACGGTCACGATATACGAATATGTCCAATGTGCGGGAGTTTTGAAGACGAGATACATATATTAGGAAAATGTAACGATTTAGAATACTGGAGGCGTCAGTTATTACCGGAAATATTTCTAAATTCAAATCGTGAAAGATTGACATGCTACGAGTTACTGGTAAACCCAGAAAACTGGATAAACTTGGGTAGATTTCTGGACAAAACGCGGAAAATAAGAACAACACTTATTCAGGAATAAATAAATATGTTAACAAATTGCAATACCATTAATTCTTAATAATTCTACATAACTAAGTTAATGTATAATGTAATTGTATTGATATCTAATTGTAATATTATTGTGTTTTATTTTTTGTTTGTTTTTGTTTTTAAACATCAACTTATTGTAACGGACTGTCAACAGCACGTACGGCTTACTGCCCATGAGATCCATATTTGTAAATAACATTGTATGTATCTTACTTTTAGTTTAATAAAGTCCTTATGTACTATGTACTATTTCTGAACCTGGCTCCGGCTGGTATGAAGCCTCTTAAATTTTCCTGAACCATGTGAATGAAGATGGATTTTTAAACATCCTGTATAAATAACATCGAAATCTCCATAAATATCTAAAGAAGGGATTAGAAATATAAGAACTATCTAAGATATCTGAGAGAACTAACAAATCTCTGATTTAAATATACGACAAATTGAACGAGAGCACTGAAGACACTGGAGAAGATTGCAGCATCGAATTAATCGAAGAGTGTAGAAAAGTTGTCTGTCACTTGTTTTCATCCTTTTCTGTGTGGCTATTGTTGTCTTGTCAGATTAGGTCCTCTAATTAAGAAACTCGAGAAGGGGATGAAACAGAATTATAGGAAATAGGAGCGAGAGCGAGAGTGCCCCTTCCTATAGCAAGTCAATTTTAACATGCGCACACTAGCGCCGCCAAACTGAAATCGATTGCACTAATTAGCTGAAATCAGAGACCAGTTTTCCTTTAAATGCCACAAGATGGTAGCACAAAATCGATCCGAAACACAAGCTTTCCTAAATGTTTTTCTATATTCCTCTCAGCAACCTCTGAAAACCAAATTGCAAATTGTTTACCAGATTTGGGAATTCTTTACCACTTCCATAAATTCAGATAAAAACTGAAAAACGCACAATTTATTCTTACAGCAAGTGAATAAACTATCAAAGAAACAATCAAACAAAAATTGTCTATTTTTGAAAGAAAGGTACTTAGAAAAGATTGTTGTCTAGGTAGGGGACCAGACCAAACATCGAAAATCAAAACAAATAGAGAATTCTTCTTCTACTACAAGGTTTAGGCTATGCAGCCTGTTCCGGCAAAGTTAAAAGTGGAGTCCATCTTCTACGTGGTCGGCCAACATCTCTCGTTCCTCTGGGATTATACAGGAAGGTTGTTTTTGGTATTCTTTCGTTGTTCATTCTCATTAAGTGTTCTGTCCATTTCTTATTATTTTCGCTGATTTTGTCTTCAATTTTATATATATTTAATTCTTCTCGTATAGTTTCATTCCTTATTCTATCCGCTCTTGTGCATCCTTTCACATTACGTAAAAACAGCATTTCCGCAGTCTGTATCCTGCTTTTATCCCTTGATTTCATTATCCAATTTTCACTTCCATACAACAACAAAGGAACAGCCATTGTTTTATATAATTTAAGTCAAATAGAGAATTAAATAATATAATTTTTCTTGTATCTTGTAAGCCCATGTATCCCTTGACAGAGATTTTGGCGCTCTGCCACTAAAGGGAAGAATTTGAACCATACTAATTTAGTTACACTTGTTTTGGTATAGATGTCATTTTGAGTGGTCCGTGGTCACCGTTCCGTCTCATACTGACATCTAGGAAACCAAGGTAGTACTAGGACGGGAAAATTCGGTAAATGTTGCTTAATTAAAAATCAAAATATAATAAATCATATCAGATCTCTTAGGATTGGATGGTTTGGTCATCTGATAAGAGTGGATCAACAGAGAATAGTTAATGAACTATATAAATATATCAATGGCATTTCGAGAAAAAAAATCTCAGATGCAAAATTGTGATAGATAATAATATCATAGAACAAGTGAAATCCTACAATTATTTGGGTTTTAATGTATCGTTGTGCCAAAAAGAAGATATAAATATAAAAATACAGAAATTTCTAAGAATGTGTGGAACAATAAGAAGAACTCTAAAGAATAAAGCAACTCAGGATACTCAATTGAAATTTTATAAAGTCATGGCCGCTCCTATTATTATCTATCTTCTTCTTCTTCTTCACTTCACGGGCTAGGCAAAATGCCTGTTCCGCCTCACAGTTGTTCTGTCCATCTTTTCACTGGCCGTCCTACATTCTTTGAACCTCTTGGACTATTATCTATGGCAGTGAAAATTGGACTTTGACTCAGACAGATAAAAAAAATAGAGGCAGCGGAGTCGTGAGTCGTGAATTTATCTAGAGAATTTGGAAATCAAGAGTGGCATTTGTTAGGACTATTTAACGAATAAAATTAAGCTGTTTACTCACAAATCATTATTTAACTATAGTTATTTTAAAATATTTATATATTTAATGTAAACGGCGATGTTTGAAAACAAATCAGAAATGTGAGGTTATGTTCATTCACTGCTGCTTGATCATATTATTTATTGCCAAATAAGATCGCAATATTGTAAGGGTGCACCCAAGTGGAGAAATAATGAAACACATCAAACTATATATCATAATCAACATTACGGGTTATTAATTCATTTTTTTAGTAAACAACTCAGTAAAATCAAGGAATCTTTTCATTATTTGCTATATTCAATTTATTTGTTGGAGAAAAATAATGCTTTGACCTGTTCAGAACATTAAAAAGGAGGAGCTTCTTTATCATTAAAGCAGGAGCTGATAAAGAGAAATCGATAAAGAACGAGGTGAAACACGACTGTGATTGGTTGTAAAACAAAATTCATTGAAACGTGATTGGTCATTGACTAGCATTTGTGGGATGAGTTAAATAGTCATTTGTTAGGACTATTTAACGAATAAAAGTAAGCTGTTTACTCGCAAATCATTATTTAACTATAGTTATTTTAAAATATTTATATATTTAATGTAAACGGCGATGTTTGAAAACAAATGAGAAACGATAGGTACGCTTCATCTGCTTCTTTTTTTTATCACTGCAACCAGATCATACTATTCATTGCCAAAGGAACGCAATATTGTAAGAATGCTCTCTAGTGGAGAAAAAATGAAACACATCAAACTGTATATTAATTCATTTCTGATGTCGTATGATGTAAATATGACAATTATATTTTTCTGGATTGTTACCTGGAAAAAAAATCCATTTAAGAAAGTGCAAACAGTGTTTTTTTTGGTGGTATAATAAATTGCTACTAATGTTTTTATATTAACTCCTGCAAGCGCTATGTGTTGACATCTATGCACTATATATACGATCTGGTAGCCGTATTTCTTACAGGCTCAGTCACTGCAAAATAATGGTCAGATCTGTTCATAATATTAAAAAGGAGGAGCTTTCTTTAATATGGTAAATTTAACATTGATAAATATTTCGTGAAACACGACTCTGATTGGTTGTAAAACAGAAATCATTGAAACGTGATTGGTCATTGACTCCCATTTGGGACATGAGTTAAATAGTGAGCATAAACCATCAACTTATTGACACCATTGGGTTCTATGTATTCTTCAGCCTCTAAAGATTTAAATAGTAGAGGAGATAGTGCATTCCTTTGATTTAATCCAGTGTTAATTTCAAAAGTATCTGAAAACTGAGTGACTGTAGCTATGGATATTATAGATGGATCAAATTACTTTTTTGAATGGCACAACAAGATGCCTTCTGGATGAAGGAACTATATACAATATACGCTACGTAACAAAGTTTGAGTGTATGGAAATAAGAAAGGCGAGTTAATGAGAGATCAGTTGTGATTCTTGGAGTGGAAATTGTAGCGTAGCAAGTTTGTTGTTTACAGACGCGAAACAAAGAAGTTTTGCAACTTGCTTCTCCCATCTCGACAGATGCGGGCATATCTTCTACATTTTTGGTGTCATAAGAAGAATTCAACAATATTCATCTATACCTAATAAACACAAGTTCTCCATTTGTAAGTTACACATAACTACAGGGTGCCTGGTTCCTTTCATTTATAATTTATTTACCGATTGTAAATTATGTTTGTATTTAAGTGTATAAATATATGACCATAAACATAATGTAAGAATATGACAATTGGGGATTAAAAATCAATGTAAACAAAACTCAGTATACGGTAATTGGTATACTTACTTACTCACTGGCACTATCGAACCCGTAGGTTCATGGCCGCGCGGACATAAGCTCTCCATACATCCCTAAAGCTAATGCTTTCCAATCATTCCCTGTATAATTTACTTCCCTCAAATCGTAGTTAATATTATTCTCCCACCTCATTCTTGGTCTACCAACTGGGCGTTTTCCCTCTGGTTTTCCTACAAGAATCTTCCATGCACGTCTTTCATTCCCCATTCGTGCAACATGTCCTGCCCATCGCAGTCTACGAGACTTAACTGTTCTCATTATATCTGGCTTCCTATAAAGTCCATGTAGTTCATTGTTATGCAGTCTTCTCCATTCACCTGTCTGTTCATCTCTGTTTGGTCCAAAAACTTTCCTAAGAACTTTATTCTCAAATACTCGTATTCTCCTTTCCTGCCTTAAAGTAAGAGTCCATGTTTCGCATCCATATAATATAACTGGTAGAATAATAGTTTTCAAATTCCGGTGCAGGCATTAATATTTTTTATGATGTCATATCTGGATTTCATTGCATAATGTCAAAGTTTAGTTGCATCATTCGTATATATATATATATATATATATATATATATATATAGTAGCAGTGCAATCTACTGATTTACACACACATATATATATATATGCAAATCAATAAATTGCACTGCTACTCTATTTTACTTCTCATTTAACACACACACACACAAATATCGTGATCTTTATGATGATAGTGACAAATGTGAAAAAATTGCAGAGAAGAAAAATAAATATAAAAAGGAGAAGATAGTTTGGAGCGATTCGTTAAACTGGAGACATAACGTGTTGTGAAGTTAGGAAAGAAACTCCATCTGTCGACTGTAATGAGAAATTACATTAAATGTCAACATCACCCCCACTTCTCGTGTCTCGCAGAAAACTCTTTCTTTCAGCAAGAAAACACAACAACAAAAACAAAATAAAATATGACTGCCAAGTGCCAACTTTTTTTTAAACGTCTCGGCTCATTTCTTCTTTATTATACGATAGAGTTAACACAATTTATCTGATATTATTACGTCATTTTAAACTACATTACACTTATTGATATTCTATCTTATAATAATAATAATAATAATATAATAATAATAATAATAATAATAATAATAATAATAATAATAATGGCGCGTATGGGGAATGAAAGACGTGCATGGAAACTTCTTGTAGGAAAACCAGAGGGAAAACGCCCAGTTGGTAGACCAAGAATGAGGTGGGGGAATAACATTAACTATGATTTGAGGGAAGTAGATTATACAGGGAATGATTGGAAAACATTAGCTCAGGATAGGGATGTATGGAGAGCTTATGTCCGCGCGGCCATGAACCTACGTTTTCGATAGTGCCAGTGAGTAAGTAAGTAATAATAATAATAATAACAATAATAATAATAATAACAAAAATAATAACAATATTATTAATATTAATAATAACAACAATAATAATAATAATATTAATAATAATTATAACAATAATAACAATAATAATATTAATAATAACAATAATAATAACTAGGATAATAATAACAACAATAATAATAACAATAATAACAACAATAATAATAATAACAATGATAACAATAATAATAATAACAATAATAACAAGAATATTAATAATAATAACAATAATAATAATAATAATATTAATAATAATTATAACAAAAATAACAATAATAATATTAATAATAATAATAACAATAATAATATTAATAATAATAATAACAATAATAATAACATTAATAATAATATTTTTTTTTTATTTATCCCACTACAGGCCTCAGGAGTCCCTTGGGGTAGTAGGAGGTTAGGGCTCACACTTTTCTGGACAATCGGTACTTGATGTCAGCCGGGTTGTCAACCCTGCGTGACGGCCGTCTTTACCCCCAGAACAAACATCTGGTACTCATTTCCGTTAGAGGCTGAGTCGACCCCAGGGCCATAGTGCAGCCAGAAGGTTTGGGTCAGTTTAAATATCCTGACCCCACCGGGACTCGAATCCTCGACCTTCCGGCTTGTAATGCAGTGCCTTAACCACTACGCTACGGCGTGCCCCATAATAATAATAATAATAATAATAATAATAATAATAATAATAATAATAATTGTAATAATAATAATACTGGTTTATTTTATCTGATGGAGTTAAGACCGTAAGGTCTTCTCTTCCACTTCACCAGGTTAAATTATACATATAATAACAATTATGAATCATCTACAACTTGATTAATAGTACACAATAGACAAAGGTTGTACAATATACAGTACTTATAGTTGCTGTCCAGAAGCAAGTCCACTGGGAGGGACTTTAGCCGTGGGCGCCGAGTCTGAAAAATGTTAGGCTCGTAAAAGATCTTTTAGCCTGAATGGAGAGGCCTCTAAGCAAAATTTACCGATATCAACTTCCTTGTAATATGCCTACCTTAGTTGCCTGTTAGATGTCTCATTAGGTCGGTGTGTTGACCGCATGCCATCCATGACATCTATCAGCAAATAAGGTAACTAAAAATTAACTTCGTCTAGTAACTCCTTAGAAAGGAGAGGCTGTGGCTCAACAATGAACTACGTCATTATAGATAGATATATAGACAGGTATATAGACACATTGAGGAGTGCTAGTTCTTAGGAAAATGTTGGATTAATGAGAGATGAACAGAGAGACGAATGAAGAAGACTACACAACAGTGAGATGCATGATCTTTATGGGAAATCAGATATAAAAATGAACAATTAAGTCTTGTACATTGCGATAGGCAAGACATGTGGCATATATGGTGTGTATGGAAGTTTACTGAAGGAAAACAAGAGGAAAACGCTTAGTTGTTAGACCAAGAATGAGGTGGGAGAATAATATTAACCTTGATTTGAGGGAAGTAGATTATACAGAAGATGATTGGAAAATATTAGCTGAAGATAGGGATGTTTGGAGTGTTTATTTCCTAGTATTGTTAGCATCTCCCATCTTTCTTGTCAATCGCCACAATATGTTAGTAGGGTTGTCAGCCCTGTTTGACGGCAGTCTTTATCCCAGATCGTAAGTGTTGTACACATCATTAGAGGGTGTGTCTACCCCAAGGCCACTGTGGCTCTAGAGGATTTAGACCAGTTTAAAATTCCTGACCACCTCGGGACTTTAACCAAGGATCTTCCGGGTTGAATTTTATGACTTTAAACACCTACGCTCTTGGCGAAGATAAATTGAGAGAATAATTTTAACTTCGATTTGAGAGAAATGAAATACACAGATATGCAAATTTTGTTTCTGCCTTGGGATTTATATTCTGACAGGACCAATTCAACCGTGCTTAATTTAAATATGAACTCAGTTTTTCTAAATCACTTACCAATATTCCACAATATGACAAATATTAAAATACACTTTCTTATTCTTCGGTCGTATCGAATTTATGTTAATATTAACTAGAAGTTAATATTATCTTCAACACTTCTTCTTCTTCTTCCTTCCAAGTATTAGGCCAAGGCCTGTTACGATCCTAAAGAACATTTTCCGATCCTTCCGGGAAATTCTCGTATAAGACTTGAAAGCATAATAATAGTCCCTTCGATTGGTTGCTGGCCAAAGGAAGGCAAGACCAGTGATGGAGCTGCCATCTGATAGCCTCTGGTCAGGCTTTTCTGGAGAAGAAAAGAAAATAAAAGAAAGAAGAAATGGAAGAAAGGAAAGACTTCCTAGCCCTCGGATGCCCTAATAGCGTCAGGGTCGAAAAAAACAAGAATTACCCAAGAGAGGTTAGATAGTAAAGTTAAAAGAGTGCAAAACACAAGTAAGTGGAGAAAAATGTTTTGCTCAGTTTGGGCACCTTGTGGTCGCCATCCACATATCCCCTAGATGAGGACCCCTGAGGTTTATAGAGCTTAAATTAATATTTTATTAATGTTCTTAATTATTCAGTTATATTTTTAAATTCAATCACTTATTCCAAAATTACCTCACTTGTCATTAACTATATTAAGGACTGCCAGACTAAAAACAGCTTTAAAAAGTGAACTTAATATAGCAGGCAGTTACTCGGTCAAGAAGTTCGTGATAACCCTTTCACAGACATGTCTGTTGATGTCGTTGATATCACGTTGAACGTTTTCCTTAAGTTGTAGAACTGTTTGTGGTTTGTTCACGCAGACTTTGGACTTCACACAGCCCAATAAAAATACGTCACATGGAGTAAGGTCACAAGATCTGGGAGGTCATTCCAAGTCGCCACGAATTGAGATCACAAACATCATAGACCAAGTAACTGCCTACCGAGACAGTGGAGGTGGACATATGTCTCATATAATTTTCCGCACTTAAATGGGAGTGTATGTAGATGAAAAAAAAAATTTCGATGACTTTTTACTTAATTATTACATTTTTAAAAATTGCGTAATATATGAAAGACCTATATAATAATGATAATAATAATAATAATAATAATAATAATAATAATAAAATAATAATAATAATAATAATAATAATAATAATAATAATAATAATCCATCCATAGTAATTCTGACCGAAGGCAGGTCCTTCACTGCAATCATAGCATTTTCATGCTATGCTTGCAGCTTTACTAGGGAATTGTAGGTGTGATAGCTTCCCGTTGCTTTCCACACCGGTGAAGGATGATGATGATGATGATGACCATATGATTTCGGGAACCGTTTGGGCCTTAAAGTTTTCCTGATATTTATCTTACAGGTGAGAAAAAACTCCGATAAAAACCTCACCCAGAAAAACTGCCCCGACCGGGGATCGAACCCGGGCCCGCTGCGTGACAAGACAGCACGCTACCTCGAGACCACAGCGGTGGACATAATAATAATAATAATAATAATAATAATAATAATAATAATAATAATAATAATAATAGTAATAATAAGCCCTTTTGTGTCTCAACCAGATTTAGGCGTTGTTACAAGGGAAAAATTCAACCTTACTAATTTAGTTACATTTGTTTTCGGATAGATGCCATTGAGTGGCCCGGGGTCAGCGTTCCGCCTCATAGTGACCTCAAAAAAATGAAGGTAGTACTAGGATAGGATCATTTGGTAAATTTTGCACAGAGGCCTTTTTTATTCAGGCTTGTCGTTTTTTCCAAGCCTGAAAATCTTCAGAATCGGAACCCACGAGTTAAATTCCCTCCCGTCGGACTTGTCCCTTGAATATTTCCATCCTAAAATATCCATCGATCACTTGTGTCTTCCCTTGCCTCACTTATATAGACGCGAGGAACTCTCTCTCTAGACTTAGGTTCGAGACGCTTCAAACCATAGAAGCTTCTGGCCACCGATTTTTCCCGAAAGGGGAGGGAGATGTTGGTGGAGACGTCTGGAATCACAGCCCAGACATTTCGATGTTTGCGCAGGCGTTTTGACTCGTGATTGGCCACTCGCAAATCTATTCTGACCAATGAGAAACCAATATTCTCGTCTTGTCTGCTATACGACGCTTAATATCATATCAATACTACATCATAATCAATACTAATAAAATTCATTGTTAAAACCGTTGAGGTGGAGAGTCATAAAATAAAATAAGTTAAAATATACCTTTTTAGGTAATCCGTCGTCCTCACCTTTTAAAATATGCAATCTTTATGCCTGTAGGCCTTTGAGAACATCCGTTCCATCTTCAGCAGGTTCCTCTTCGCGACAATATCCAGTATGATGGTTGATGCTGCTGGTCCTAATGTGGTGTTGTCGTGAGTCAGCAGTATCAACCATCATATTGGATGTTGTAGCGAAGAGGGACCTGCTGAAGACGGAACGGATGTTCTGAAAGGCCTACAGGCATAAAGATTACATATTTTATAAGTTGAGGACGATATATTTTACCTAAGAAAGTATATTTTAATTTATTTTATTTTATGACTACGCCGTAGCGTAGTGGTTAAGGCACTGAGCTACAAGCCGGAGGGTCGAGGGTTCAAGTCCCGTTGGGGTCAGGATTTTTAAACTGACCCAAACCCTCTGGCGGCACTATGGCCCTTGGGGCGACTCAGCCTCTAACGGAAATGAGTACCAGACGCTTGTTCTGGGGTAAAGGCGGCCGTCACGCAGGGCTGACAACCCGGCTGACATAAAGGGCCGATTGTCTAGAAAAAGTGGGAGCCTTAACCTCCTACTACCCCAAGGGCCTCCGGGCCTGTTGTGGGATCACTTTACTTTTATGACATCATAAGCATGGACTAACAGTTTATTAATAGCATTGAGTTGTAAACCTTCATTATCTAGGGAACTGGATGCTGGAGAAACGAACTAGTTTCAGTTAATAGAGAGTAGGGACCAGTGGAGGGTTTTAATGAATGAGGCATTGAACCTGGGTTCCATTAACTATGGAGTTAATTTTATTTCTAAATTAATGATACGTCACAGATGCGTTTACATAGGCAACATTTTTACAATGTCATCCGCTATAACACCTTCAATGTTTTGCTTTTGCGTCTTTCTTCTTCTGATTGTATTCCTCACGTTTTTCATTACAGGAGGTACCTGAAAAATACGTCATTGCACTGTTATTTATGTTATAAGGTTGAAAAGTAGGTTGTGCTGAGTTCGAGATGTTATAAAAATAGTTCATTATTAATTTTTAATTTTCGCAGTTCACACACTTTTATTTCGAGCTATATTTGGTTTATGTTTGAGAATCATAACGGGAATGTGGTGGCAAATGGCAAAATCAAACAAGGACGTACCAAAATCAACGAATAATTTATAGAGAAATAATTTAAATAGAGAACATGGATTGGACATGTGATGTGATACAAGAGAGAAAAAACATAGCTTAGCCACTTTTGTCTGAAATCCCCAAGGATAAAAAATAATAATAATAAAAATAATAAATGATTATAATAATCATCAGCATTAACAATTAGACCTTAAAGTCTGTGCCGAACTCATGTTAGAATAGATCTGCCCATCTTTTACTGGGTATTCCTACATTTATTCGTCCTAGTGGCTTGTAATGAAGAATCAGTTTATTATTTTTGTTTGTTTGATATTTTTTTACCAATGCCCCAGGTTGTTGTTTCGACATTTCTGGCGTTCTCTCCTGGCATGGCGTACTTGTAACCCACTTGTGAGGTTGGGGCGCCTGGAAGGCGAGGTTATGCTGCCCCGATGATATGAGAGTTGATGATGAGGGAATGTTGCGCCAGGAGAGGCCTTAAACTAAACTTAATATAATTAGGGAATATGATATTGATGATAATGATGGCCATATGGTGTTCGAGGCCCGTTTGGGCATTAAAATTTCCTGACATTTATCTTAAAGATGAGGAAAAACCCTGAAAAGAAACCCTCACCTAGGAAACTTTTCCAGATCGTGGATCGAACCCGCTCCCTATGGGGTTCACAAGGCAGCACGCTACCTCGAGACCACACCGGTGGACAAATTTCTGTTGTTATCCATTCTATTGATAAGGTCCATCCGTTAATCTCTGTATTGTACTATTCTATAATAATAATAATAATAATAATAATAATAATAATAATAATAATAATAATAATAATAATAATAATAATAATAATAATAATAATAATAATATTGATACCCATTCATCCCACTGCGGGGACATGGGTTCTTCCCTAGCGAGAAATCTCTTAATCAGGCGAATTTAGTTACTCTTATTTCCCTGCAGATGTAAGAGGGACATGTGGTTAGTACATCGCCTCGAGGCGACATCTAGTAGGAAACTAAGGTATTACTCGATGGATGAAAGTCGGTTAAATTTATTCAGACGCCTTTTTATTAATTTAAAATCCATCATCCTACGCAGAGTTTGAACCGGAGATCCTCGGGATCAGAGTCAAGGTTCTTAACCACTAGTCTGATGAGGTCAATATATATAATTATAAAACTGTTAATATGATTTTGAAGAGATTATATAAAAACATTCAAGTCAACTTTAGATAGAGAATGAAATTTTGAGATGATGCACTAAGAAATGATTGGTTTTTGGTCTCACTACTTTAATTATTAAACTTCATCATCATCATCATCATCATCATCACTCCAGGAATTAGGCAATTGCCCGTTCCGACTTCATAATGCATCAGCCCAACGTCTTCTAGGTCTTCCAACATCACGCCTTCCTCTTGCTTGATAATTTCTTGCTAACAATGGAAATCTCTCCTTACTCATTCCATCCATTATTAAACTTATATACTATATAGGCCTATAAATTTATATACAACATATTAAAAATACATATATTAGACAAGAAATGGATGCTCAAGAAACTGTTATCAATAGGATAACAAAGAGAGCTTTACAGTGGTATGGACATGTACTATTTCGTCCCACCTTTCATTCCAGCCTCCAATCAAAAGACTAATGATTATGCTACCTTTCCACGGTCAATATACCGCGGCCATTTAATTAAATCATAGGGCAGGTAATACTTCATATTACACCACAACGGATGTCGGAAGACCAGTGGCCTAAACAGGTGTTAGATTGGATGGTACAAGGAAGAAGGGAAGAAATAGAAGAACATGGTATGAGGGAATATATGATGCCATAATGAATATGTATGGAAAAAGGACAATCTGAAGATAGGAATCACTGGAATGGAGGAATTAAGGGCGAACTGCTGTCAAGTGGAAAGCCTGTATTAAGTATTAAATACATTTATAAAGCTGTTAATATAAACTGTAAAACTTACTTCTTTGTTTCATGTCTTCAGGGCAGAACTGAAAAAAAAAAATGACACGCCATTTTCAGTGTAGGCCTACAATTGAGAAGCTTCGTTTCAAAACTCAATATCACAAAAAAAAAGTACAAAATTAAGTTTTTCTTTAATCAGACCAATTTTTCGAGTCAAATCGATTGGTAGTGTTATATTTGAGAATGAATTAATACAATCCATTCAAAATGGGTGCTAAATTGAACTTTTCATCCAAAACATAATGAATTTAACATCTTACTATTTTTCATCAAACTTTCGCAAATTTATTCTACAGTCTCTTTAGTCAAGGGTTTTTCAAAACTTAATATAATCAATTGAAGGGCTTAGGGCAGTAACACATTCTGTCATTTATTACAATGATAGCAAATAAATATATTGAAATATCCATAAATAGGAGATTTCATAGCTCAGGTATATTTGAAGAGAAACGTTATACGCTCAAACCGGGACTTGAACCCGGGACCCATGATTTTCTAGACCAAGTGCTCTACCATCTGAGCTACCTGAGCAAGTACCGATCTAAACGCAATTTTTTTCTGTATACGTTGAAATTTCCGCCCAATAAATGCTATGAAGCCTTTGCTTCTATCTTTGCAAATGGCATCTCCTTTATTAAGAAGACATATTTGGGAATTTTTCTCATCAAATATGATTTATCCATCATTGAGATGTATGAAATGAATATTAAAAACATCGAAAATTGCCGTACTGGCATTTATAATGTAATGTTGTAATGTATAATTCCCAAATATGTCTCCTTAATAAAGGAGCCGCCATTTGCAAAGATAGAAGCAAAGGCTTCACAGCATTTGGTGGGCGGGAATTACAACGTATATACAGAAAGATTTGCATTTAGATCGGTACTTGCTCAGGTAGCTCAGATGGTAGAGCACTTGGTCTAGAGAACCAAGGGCCTCGGGTTCAAGTCCCTGTCTGAGCGTATCATTTTTCTCTTTAAATATGATTTATCCAACGTTGAGATGTATGAAATTAATAATAAAAAACGTCGAAAAAATAGCTCAGGTATTTAAAATGGTCTTTTTGTTCAATGGGTTCCCCTCCAGTATTATTTTAACTTTCAACTGTTTATTAAAACTAAAATTAGAAATATATTTAAAAAAATATATGCATACCATTAGGAGGTTGTAGCTGAGTTGAGACAACAGACTGTAGATGGCAGAGTTACAAGTGAGGTAAAATTTCTTGTTCAAACCTACAACGAAAGATACACCAGTTAGTCTTTCATAGAACACACAGTAGTTTCCAAAGGGTAAATCGTGACACTTACGAAGATCTGGAGATCACAGTGGATATTTTAAATAGATAAATATCATCGGTTGATTAATGTCTTTGACATCGTCCGATTCCTAATAGCCAATTTTGTCCGTCCATCCAATCTCCTGGTTGTAGATGTTTCTCTTTCATATATATTCCCTGACTCCAGGAGGTTTTAGGTCTTCCTCTGTTTCGTCTTCCCTCAGGTTTCCATTCCAAAACAGATTTTGGTAGTCGATCCTCTTCCATTCGCTGGACATGTCCGTACCATCTTAATTGCTGAATTTTTAATATAATCTAAAATAGTATCTTCAATCTTCATTTTCTCCCTTATAACTGAGTTCCTAATTTTTTCTCTTCTTGAAATTCTTGCGGCCCTTCGTATAAAATCCATTTCCGTTGCCAACAGGTACTTATTTTTGTTGTTGTTAATGGATATTTTAAATTAATTATTACTAAATATTTAATATTATTTCTATTGCTTAATTCTGGAAATACATACTATTATGTATCCCAGGGATCCTTGTCGTTCCAACTCCTCTAGGAATGTTGAACTGAGATATATATAAAAACAGTTATTCTCCCAGTTATATTATATGGATGCGAAACATGGGCTCTTACTTTAAGGGAGGAATATTTGAGAAAAACGTTCTTAGGAAAGTATGAAGAGACAGACAAGTGGTAAAAATTACATAACAGTGAGCTAAATTATCTTTATAGGAAACCAGATATAGTTTCAATACTAATAAAATGCATTGTTAAAACCGTTGAGGTGGATAGTCATAAAATAAAATAAGTTAAAATGTACCTTCGTAGGTCAGAGCCATCGTCCTCAACTTATATAATATGTATGCTTTTTTGTCTGAAGGCCTTTCAGAATCTCCATTCCATCTTCATCAGGACTTTCTTCGCTACATTACTAGATGTTCTCGGTGCTGGTCCTAATGTAGTGTTGTCGTGACTAAAGCTTCTTCCTGACGATATCGTATAGTGGGTTGTTTAGTCTGGGAGTGCTGTCATTTATTAACAACTTGTTGTCTATTTCCTTGATAATTTCCAGATCTTCCAATATGTTGATTTTTGTTGGGTTTCCCTCTTTGTGTACTATTTTAAGGGTGGCTTCTATCGAAAAGAACATCGTAACGATTTCGTATACGCATATGGAAAGTCTAATTACGCTAAGCACATAATAAACGCCGGTCATAAAATGAACTCAACAGACTGTCTTTTATTTAGGTTTCACATACAAAGAATTTAGTAGTATATTGAAAAGTAAGACTTCTGACTGTCTTTTGTTTTGGTTTCACATACAAATAATTGAGTAGTATAATGAGAAGTAAGACTTCTGACTGTCTTTTGTTTTGGTTTGACATACAAACAGTTGATTAGTATAATGAGAAGTTAGACTTCTGACTGTCTTTTTTTGGTTTCACATACAGACAGTTGATTAGTATAATGAGAAGTTAGAATTCTGACTATCTTTTATTTTGGTTTCACATACAAAGAGTTGATTAGTAAAATGAAAAGTTAGACTTCTGACTGTCTTTTGTTTTGGTTTCACATACAAATAATTTAGTAGTATATTGAGAAGTAAGATTTCTGACTGTCTTTTGTTTTGATTCCACACACAAACAGTTGAATAATATAATGAGAAATAAGACTCCTGACTTTCATTTTTCTTGGTTTCACACACAAACAGTTTAATAATATATACTTTCAGTGTTGCAATCTTATCTTTTATTACATAAAAATCCTAACTCTGTGGTGAGTGTCTCTTATGTTTTTTTTTCTTTCATCCTGTATATGGTTTAAGCATGAACACTATACTATGAACGTACCTTTTGAAGCGTTATTCATGTCATCGAATCCATGACACATGTTTTCTGCCAAATCCCTCATCTCAGGATTTTGAAAGCAATCCTTACATATTTCGTCCATTTTGTCCATCTTGATGTAGCCTTGTTTGTTAACCTGCGGAAATTAATACAATTTATTACCGGGTGTTTCGTAATAAACTATCTTCTTCAGTATCCTTTTATTCTATATAACACAAGGGAGGTTGCACTTTTTCTCACTCAGAAAACAACTCAAGATTTTAGAGGTTCATTTTATAATGAAGTTACATAACATTTTTTCATGTTCATGTTTTTACTTTATTTCTAATTATTAAGGTTGGGTAAATGTTAAAACTTGAATTAAGCAAAGACAGTTATATTCAAGAACTCAACTACATTAAATATATGGCAAAAACCAATGGCTATAATGAATAAATCATATATAAACTCGTAAATAAACAAAAAAGAAAGAACAATATATCCAACATAACTAAACTTGAAAAAGAATCTGATAACAACACGAAAACACGGATAACACTTACATACACAGGAAAAGAAACGTCAAAATTAGCCAATACACTAAAGAAAGCCGATAAAAATTAAAAATAGCATACAGAACTAATAACAAATTAAATAACATAATAAGCAATAACATTGAAGAAAATAACGTTTTCAACAGCAAATAAATTGACATGTAAGAACTGCAACAAATTCTATGTAGGAAGAACAAACAGAAGTTTTAACATCAGATTTAAAGAACGTTTTCGAGACCTTATTCACGCAGAAGGAAAATGAAGCTATACAAAACACATCGCATGTTAAATATTGAAAACACCCTAACAGTAATGCACAGAGAAAATAATCCAGCGAAGATAAACGTACTCGAAGAGATGGAAATTATGAAAGCAGTTCACAACAACCATCTCTTAAACGAAAACGAACCCAATACATGTAATTCCCTCTACCAAATCTTCAGTGAAACACCAGTTTTGAATCCTGCCGATGATGGGACAAGTCCCGAAAGCGCTACAGTTAAATAATTAATTAAGTTGAGGAGACGAACCTTTTAGGATGTCGGACGCAGTCTCTGGCGAAACGTCGGGGACCTACAAGCCTCAAGACCACGGCCAACAGCCCGGAAATCTTCTGCAAGATCACTCTACAAATCACCACAACGAGGAAACTGGGGTATCGGACCCGGGGCTGCGTTTTTTATAGCTACGTGTGCTTTGTGGGGATAAAATTATTTGCTTTTATTGCTACGATAAAATTATTTGCTTTTATTGCTACGATAACATAATTGTGCACTTTGATATCAAAAGAGGATAAAATACATTAACTTACACAATTAGAATTGAGGCCTTTAGAAGCGAAGGGATACAAGCAACAAATAGTTAATTTTGGAGTTAATCGTAGATTTTAGTAGTTAAAGCAAATACTAATTTGAGTGGACAATGGATACAAGTAAAAAATATGTCTGGTGCTGAAATCTAGTTACTGAAAAAAAAATTGCTGACACAGTCTTATATGGAATGTCTCAACTTTGAACATCATTTGCTCAAAACTGAGCTTTACTTATATCACTTGGCTTCTAAGGGTCTCAAATCAGATGTTACTTACGAAACCACGTCTCTTTCCAACACACTCAAGTATACACTGAAAAAAAAAACACTCCATTCAATTTACAGTTATAAATGTAACACTAGTAAAACATTAAATAATAATATATAGGATATTACACAGACTCTTGATGTCCCAACTCCTTTCAAAAAACGTTAAACTGAAAATATATATTTTTTAAATGTCCCAGGTTTGTCTTTCGACATTCCTGGTATCTCTTCTGGCATGGCGTAATTGTAACCCACTTCTGAGGTTGGGGCGCCTGGAAGACCGGGTTATGTTGCCCGAATGATATGATGGGTGATGATGATGATAATGGTGCGCCAGGAGAGTCCCTAATCCTAAGCTTAATCTAAGATGAATATGAATGATGATGATTGCGATGGCCATATGATTTCGGGGACCGTTTGGGCCTTAAAGTTTTCCTGACATTTGTCTTACAGGTGAGGAAAAACCCCGATAAAAACCTCACCCAGAAAAACTGTCCCGACCGGGGATCGAACCCGGGCCCGCTGCGTGACAAGGCAGCACGCTACTCCGAGACCACAGCGGTGGACAAACTGGAAATATATAAAACGGTTATTCTACAACTTATATTATGTGGATGCGAAACATGGACTCTTACTTTAAGGGAGCAAAGGAGATTACAAGTATTTGAGGATAATAAGGTAGTTAGAAAAAATTTTGGACCAAAGAGAGATGAACAGACAGGTGAATGGAGAAGACTACATAACAATGAACTACATGGTCTTTATAGGAAGCCAGATGTAATAAGAACAGTTAAGTCTCTTAGACTACGATGGACAGGACATGTGGCATGAATGGTGAATGAAAGATGTGCATGGAAGCTTCTCGAAGGAAAACCAGAGGGAGAACGCCCAGTAGGTAGACCAAGAATGAGGTGGGAGAATAACATTATCCATGATTTGAGGGAAGTAGATTATACAGGGAATGATTGGAAAACATTAGCTGAGGATAAGGATGAGCTTAGGAAATTTTCTACAAATGTATTTGAAACATTTTCATTCCTTGTCCAACGCTTTAACGAATTGTTTTATCACATCCAGATGCACGTCGTGAGTACTTTAATTTTGTATAATAACTGAGATTACGGCTGATGTGTGGAGTGAGGGGCGTGAGAGTGGGGATCACGTAATGTTTGTATACGCGAAAAAAATGCACAGAAATCAAATCGTGACTGCAAACATATATTTTATTAGTAACAAGCCGTTTACTGTTTAAGATATAAGATATGCAAAAATCATAAAAACTAGAGCACATTCAGCACTTTCATGAATATATTCGTAAACTGTGCACTTGAAAACATAGAAATTCGCTGAGATATCCAGGGCAACAAAAAAAAATTGTAGAGCTGTGTAATAATAATAATAATAATAATAATAATAATAATATAATAATAATAATAATAATAATAATAATAATCCCTCCATGGTATCGTTACCTTGTCGTGGTGGAGTGGCTTGCGTGCTTAAATGATCCTGAGAACTATGCCGGCGGTAGCATTGCTGCCGATAGGGTTACTGATCGAAGGTGATAAACCAGACGAAAAAAGTACCTTGGTCGAAAGAGTGACGATCTTTCTCCGTAAAAATACAACCGTCAAGAAATGCAGACATGGGTTCAACTGGGGTAAAATTTTCCGGAGGTCAAATAGTCCCCCATTCGGTTCTCTGCGCGGGGACTACTTCAGGGAACCCATGGGAGAGCTTATGTCCGCGCGGGCATGCACCTACGGGTTCGATAGTGCCAGTGAGTAAGTAAGTAAGTAAGTAATAATAATAATAATAAAAATAATAATAATAATAATAATAATAATAATAATAATATAATGATACCGAGCGATTTAATTAAGGCGGTAACATATGAGGTCCTGGATTCAAATTCCTTTACTTGCTGAATTTATTCTTTTAATAATACAAATTTTCTCACTAACCATTAATAATAATTATAATAATTGTAATATGATAACAAATTAGTGCCAGTAATACTATAAATAAATAAGGGGCTGCCGGACATTGGCATCTTTTAAAAGAAATCTAAATTTATATTTGCTCTAACCTCGACTTCATTATTACCCAGTGTAAGGTATATATATTAATTGGTGTTTCTCGTATAATTTATCATATTTATATTATTATTATTATTATTATTATTATTATTATTATTATTATTATTATTATTATTATTATTATTATTATTATCGTATAAAATGTTGTTTGTACATGAAATTTACATTGCTACATTTATTGTATCTTTAACTGTTTATAATTAGTATAGTGTATATCTATATTTGTCAAATATTTATTTGTATTTGTACTGGTTGAGTGGAAGAGAGGGCCTTATGGCCTTAACTCTGCCAGAATAAATAAAGTATTATTATTATTATTATTATTAATTATTAAAATAATGATGAAATCAACAATAACGATAATGATGATGATGATAGCAGTATAAACTTACTATGGTCATATTTCCCTTGGACACTTTGCGACCTGAAAACATGAAAAAAATGTTTTTGTTGAAGTAACTTATTTTAAAAATAGAGAAAAAAATGAATAATGTAAAATAAATGAAAGCTGTTATACTAACTTAGTAATTCCTTGTAACATGTGTTGATGTCATTGGTGTACTTGTCCAAGTTAAAATCTTCATACCCGCAGCACAGTTCTCGCTGGAGAAATAATAATAATAATAATAATAATAACAATAATAATAATGATGATGATGATGATAATAATAATAATAATAATAATAATAATAATAATAATAATAATAATAAACAAATAGACTCAAATAGACTTTCGAAACAAAAATTATAATTCTACGAAAATAGAAGTAAAGCACAAGTGGATACTATAAAATGGATTGGTGAAGTAAAAAAAGGACTTAAAAGTGACAGGAATTACTCAAAAATATATAAACACAGATATCTTTAGAATAAGGTACACAAATCGCAGGTTGGTGAAGAGGACAAACCCAGGAAAAAAGCAGAAACATCAAGGACAGAAGAGAGAAAGAAAGCCATATAAAAATGAAGGGCATGTGGAGTAAAAGGAAAGACATGCAAGTACTTTGCGTAGTCCTATATGGACTAATTCGAAACAAAATGATAATAAAAACCGAAATGGGAGAAAACATATACATTGTCCAAAGTGTTTGAGAGAGGGATAGCAAATGCTACGTGGATTCAGGGAGTAAGAACAACAATAGGAGAAAGAAGAACAGAGGGAAGACAATAGAGTTACAGAGAAGACTGGAGAATACATTTGATACAATAACCCAATAAAATCACTGTTAATGTGATTTTCCCGCCTCATGGGTTACGGGTTTAATTAATTATGTTCTTGAAATGTCCTTGGAAAATGTCCAGTACACTAGCAGTAACATGGAGGAACTTTTACATACTCTACTTAACTGTAATTTGACGAGTAAACCGAAAGTGTTTCTCCTCCGAATTTTTGTGAACTGCATTCAATATATGTGCATCTCCCAGCCAATCGTCCACTGAAATAAACAAGGAAATAATTAATTACCTATGCACGGATATATTTATGGCCCTGTTTATGATAAGGGAGTTTGGAGAATCAGGGCCAACTCTGAATTACAAGTATTCTTTTGTCCTCTCTTTAAAGTAAGACTCCATGTTCCGCATCTGTATAATATAACTGGCAGAATAACAGTTTTTTATACAGGGTGTCCCATTTATTTCTCCCACATTTTAATTATTCATAACTAACAAAGTATGCGGAATTATGAAATGAGACCTGTATTAAACGAAACAGAAACTCTAAGAATTTTCATTGCCACACATTGACATACACTAAAACACCTCTATATGTGCACCATTAGTAGCACGAACAATATCAAGTCTGTATTCCATTTCGTGCCACGTTCTGTCGAACATGTCCATTAGTATTGTTACAAATGTGTCAATTCTTTGAGTTTCCCTTTCTTTTAATAACAACCTCATTTCATAATTCCACATACTTTGAGAGTTATGATTAATTAAGATATTGGGAGGTTTGAATGAGACACTGTGTATTTTCAATTTGACGTTTTTGAGAGAAGTAGGTTGACAAGAGTCCCTGTAATGCATAAAACATGCATTTTCAGAATTGTCTCTATATTTAAATTCTTTAACTTTATCTTACATTAAAACAAATATATATTGTATTTATAAAGCATTCCTAGCCCTTATTATTATTATTATTATTATTATTATTATTATTATTATTATTATTATTATTATTATTCCTCTACGTATGAAAGCTGGCAGCTTGTTGCGTGTTCATGCACTACAGGTCCGGGGTATGGTGACGTCCTTCCATCGTAGTTGTGGTCTTCCTAAAGGCCTTTTCTCCTGAGGTGTCCAGTCACGTACTTTCTTCACTAATCTACTGTTCTCCATTCTATCTATGTGATCGTTCCAGTTTAGTATTCTATCGTTTATCCAGAGGTTTATAGGTTCAATTTCACATTCTTCTCTAATAACAGAGCTGCGAATTTTCTCTCTCAGCGATTTTCCTACGATTTTCCTTAACACTTTCGTTTCCATGAGCTATACAGGCGGTAGTAATAACTACCAACAGGGCCTCCCATGGGCTGGCAGGTCATGGAAGAAGGTCCAGACGAAAAGATATACCCATCGAAGAAGAAGGGCTAGTAACTCACTTCCAAGATGTCAAATTTTCAATTACTCACAGAAACATTCATGAAGTATTATTATTATTATTATTATTATTATTATTATTATTATTTTATTTATTTATTTATTTATTTATATACAGAATTTTAATGTTTACACATTTTTCTGTGCCTAAAGTTTTATTTTTCTTCTCCATTCGTCTCTCTCCATCCAATCCATGTCCTCCAGTCCTCTTCCTCTCATTCCAGTTCTTATTTCCTGCATCCACGAGTTTCGAGGTCTTCCTCTCCTCCTTCTTCCAGGTGGACACCATTCCAATGTTTTCCTGGGTAATATTTCTTCTTGCATTCGTCGTACGTGCCCATACCAATTTAATTGCTTATGCCGTACATAATCTACTATTGAATAACCAGTATTCATTTTTTCTCTTATGACAGTATTTCTTATTTTGTCTAATTTTGGACATCTTGCTGCTCTCCTCCAGAAATCCATTTCCATCGACATAAGTTTTTGTTCTAAGTTTTTGTTGAATTTCCAAACTTCAGCTCCATATGTGACAGTACTTCTCACTATTGTTATTATTATTATTATTATTATTATTATTATTATTATTATTATTATTATTATTATTATTGAATGGTGGGAGATGACGTCAAACAGTAAGGTTTCGTTCAAAGTGTTTTATGTGGGAACACTCAATATTTCGTTAAGAAAATTCCCCCTTACAAAAGTGTGGGAAAGATTGAATAAATTAATAACGAATTCAAATAACAAATGACTTACATAAACTAGGCTGAAGTGCTGATATTAGGTGCACACAGATGATGAGTACAAAGCGCAAGCTCATTTTGTTATCTGTGAATCAAAAATAGTGTACAATGCAACAGAAACAACTTTGCACATAATAAATACATTAAGCAGGAATATTCTACTTTATTGCATATTACGAGTATTTCCTGTCTCCTTTTTTTACTGGGATAACTTATGATGACTTCCATTTATACCGAATACCTGTGAGCGTAGGGCTTTTGTATTTTTACCTTTTACATAATCATAATTTATTTAACCTCTACCTTCAGATAATGTCTGACAATGTCCTTATTAAAATTAGAAAAAAAATTACGCATTTATTTAAGGGGGTGATGGATGAAATTTCAATTTTCTACATGTTTTGAGCTAGAGACTTGATGTTTTGTACAAACATTCACTGCATGATACATAATGATGTGTTTAAGTTTCATTCTTGTGAGACATTTATTTTATGAGTTATTAAATAATCCATCCATAGTAATTCTGCCTGAGGGCAGGTCCTTCACTGCAATCATAGCATTTTCATACTATGCTTTGCAGCTTTACTGGGGAATTATAGGTGTGGCAGCTTCCCGTTGCTAATGATAAGGGTGATGATGGTCGTATGATTTCGGGGACCGTTTGGGCCTTAAAGTTTTCCTGACACTTGTCTTACAGGTCAGGAAAAATCCCGATAAAAACAACCTCACCCAGAAAAACTGTCCCGACCGGGGATCGAACCCGGGCCCGCTGCGTGACAAGGCAGCACGCTACCACGACACCACAGCGGTGCACTATTACATATTATATTCAAAAATATTTGCATATATTGTAATTACATGGGTTCCACAATTTTTTAGTAAAATTCTTGATCTTTTTACAAGATCCTTCAAATATTTAGAAAAACAGCATGCCTTAGAATTGTTATAATGTGAATACAAAGGAGAAAAATGTACCTCAGGCGTGGAATTACAAAAAAAATAATTCCATGCATTTTATTTTTTATTTCTTAAAATACTACTTCAATCATGAAACCCATGCACAACTGTATTGCTCATTGGTTTTAGGGCATGCAGTAAAAATTAGAAACTTTTAGAATAAAATTTGTGAATTCCATTCAATTTTGAATGTGTTTGGACCAAAGAGATGAACAGAAAACCGGATATAATAAGAACAGTTAAGCCTCGTAGACTGCAATGGACATGTCATGTGGCACGAATGGAGAGTGAAAGGGAGGCATGGAAGCTTCTACTAGGAAAAGCAGAAGGAAAACGAAATAAAAGTTTGGTAATTATTAATCAAGTTATGATAGGCCTACCATCCCTTGTACACAAAAAAAAAAAAAAAAAAACACCATAGTACGTTTATATAACACTTTGGCTAGACCAGTGTTGACCTATGGTTGTGAAGCATGGTCACTAAAAAAGACAACATGAAAACAGAATAACGGCTTGTGGAATGAGCTTCATACGCAGATCTGCGGGTTACACCAGATGACATCAGAAAAGGAACACCGATATCTTAAAACAATTGAAGACTACGCCAATTTTGGAATATTTTAAACAGTACCAACTAAATTGGAAACACCATCTTGGATGAATGAGTTCAAATCGGATCTCCAAAGCTGTTTATAATTATATACCAAGAGGACGAAGATCTCTGGGCCGTCCTATGAAACGCTGGAGGGAAAATGTTGTATAGGATCGTAACAGGCCTTCGCCTAATACTTGGAAGGAAGGAAGAAGAAGATTTTATATATAGAGCGATTACAAAAAAATCTCAGGATTGAAATGTATGGAAAGCTTATGTCCGCGCGGCCGTGGATATCCGGAATCGATAGTGTCAATGAGTGTATTAGATAATAATAATAATAATAATAATAATAATAATAATAATAATAATAATAATAATAATAATGTTTTATTTATTCTGGCAGAGTTAAGGCCATAAGGCCCTCTCTTCCACTCAACCAGCACAAATACAAATAAATATTTGACAAATATAGATATACACTATACTAATTATAAACAGTTGAAGATACATTAAATGTAGCAATGTAAATTCAATGTACAAACAACATATTATACGATAATAACAATAATAATAGTTACGATAATAATAATAATAATAATAATAATAATAATAATAATAATAATAATAATAATATAATGATAATAGTATAAATCATAAATTATACGAGAAACACCAATTAATATATATATATATATATATATATATACCTTACACTGGGTAATAATGAAGTCGAGTTTAGAGCAAATATAAATTTAGATTTATTTTAAAAGTTGCCAATGTCCGGCAGCCCCTTGTTTCTTGTGGTAGGAATTCCAGTTGCGAGAAGTGAAGATGGTATATGACATGGAGTGATGTGATGTCCTATGTTGCGGTATATTAAGCAAGAGACTATGTTGTGATCTTGTGTTTAAGTTATGGTTTGAGGATAGATACTGGAAACGAGATGATAAATAATTGGGGGGTATTTATTAACAGAAAATTGTTGGTCATTAAGAATCCGCGATAAACAAATGGTAATACAGAATGCATACGCATGGAATTAACGTGTTTTTACCCGAGTCTTGTTTCCACCCTCTTCCTTTAAGTAAGATTGATGGGGTGCATGAAGGGAAAATGACGCACTGGGTCTCAACATCCTCTAACCCCACACTGTTTTCTTATTGCTCAGCCTCTAATCAGGGATCTACAAAATTCAAACCTCAATTCCACAGCATTCTGCAATAAGGTACCAAGCCACTCTATAACTGAACTCAAAAAGTACAATTTAATTTAAATGTCAATAAAAAAACAACTAAGAATGGAATTAGAATAAATTTGTACACAGTATTGACAAGTGCTGGTGTTCGGCTGCAGTTCAGTTACAGAAATAAAACATAGAATATATTATGCACTAGCTAATACCCGGCGTGCGCTGCTACGCCTAAATAAATGAAAATTAATGTGCTTTTATGTTTAGTTGAATAAGTAAAAGGAAAAATAATTATAAATTTATATTTGTTAGATACCCCGTGCTGATTACCCGGTGTTGCCCGGGAATCTACTTATCCCGATCTTCTTGATATAAATGAGCTGAAATACGAAAAATTAACGTGTTTTATGTTTAGTTAAATAAGTGGATGGAAAAATTTATATCGTAATTATTTTTAGATATTCCGTACTGTTTACCCGGCGTTGTCCGTGAATCTATTCATCCCGATCTTCTTGGCATAAATGAGCTGAAATACGAAAATTAACGCGTTTTATGTTTGGTTAAATAAGTAACTAGAAAAATTTATATCGTAATTATTTTTAGATACCCCGTGCTGTTTACCCGGCGTTGTCCGGGAATCTACTCATCCCGATCCTCGTGACATAAATGAGCTGAAAGATAAAAAAATAATGTATTTCTTATGATTAGTTGAATAAGTAAAATGAGTAATAATTATAAATGTGTACCGTAACTATTTTAAGATTCCCCGTACTGATTACCCGGTGTTGCCCGGGAATCTCTTATCTCGTTCATCTTGGCATAAATAAGCTAAAAGATAAAATTCGTTATTGTGATTTATCCGTAAAAGAATACCCGCCACGTGTTGCTTTGCTTGCATAGGAATCTACGGTACTTGTCTCGATCTTCTTGGCATCAATGAAAGACAAAAATGGTTATTGTGAGTTATCCGTAAGAGGTAAACAAATGCTGTCGTGGACATTTTTCTAGAGCGTTTCAGATATTCAATTCTGTGTACATTAATTTTGTGTATTTGTTATGGTTTAGGCAGCGTAAGCCATTTAAGGGTCCAAAGAGCTACTTTTTTCACGTTTTCCACTACAAAGGGCGATTTTAAGGCTGTAGGAGTTATCACAACTCTCTTATAGCCTATGTTCATCCAGTGAATCTCCTGAACATTTTTGCAAAAAAACCCATCAAAATCAGATCAAAGGTATGGCCGCGAATAAAGTACGATCAAACAAACAAACAAACATTCATTTTTATATATTAGATATAAGCTGAAATAAGATAGACAAATTAGTGCAGAATAGATTAATACCAGACTAAAGCATTAGTTAAATACTCGTGATTTAATAAATTAAGGATCCAGTAGGCATATACTTAAGTAAATTAAAAATAAAAGTCAGTTTAAATGTCACAAAAAAGCTCTTTTGGCCCAATCAGCTACTTCGTAATAATACATTATGTTCTAAGATGGCAGGAACAATGCCCAGAGTTGGTATACATTCAATTTCGCAATATTACAGTACCTCCTAGCAACAAATAGGCGCTTTTCATAATATATATCTATAGGATTGTTGAGAGAGAAGGAACAGACTTCAAACATCTATTTCTTTCAAACTACAAAACGTAGAAATACAATTCTAACGTTTGTAGAAAGAGAAAAGTTCAAATTTCACTATTTTATGCATTCGATATGAGCACCATGTATTACACGACAAATATCAAAACGGTGGCTCATTTCGTGTCTCACACGAATCAGCTGGCCTCTAGTTATCGAATTCACAGCTTCAACAATTTAATGTCGCAGATTTTCAAGAGTTTCAGGCATAGGGGGGATAAAAGCACGGTCGTCTACGAACCACACAGATAAAAATCATACAGTGTTAGGTCTGGTGACCTGGGAGGTCACCGGCAATCAAGTTGATTTTCTGCTCCTCCTCTTTCAATCCATCAACGCCAATTCAACCGTGATCGCAACTTCAACCTTTTCTCCTTCTAGGAACGTTGGAATGATGTTTCTATTATTTGTAGTTTGGAAGAAATACATTTTTGAAGTCTGTTCCTTCTTTCTGAATAGCCATATCTATACAGAGTTTCAATGTTTACAAATCTTTGTGTTCCTAAAGTTTTATTTTCCTTCTCATTCGACCCTATCCATCCACTCCATGTACTCCAGTCCTCTTGTTCTCATTCCACTTCTTATTTATTGCACCCACGAGTTTCGAGGTCTTCCTTTACTTCTTCTTCCAAATGGACACGCCTTTCCAATGTTATTCTGGGTGACCTTTGTTCTTGCATTCGTCGTACGTGTCCATACTAATTTAATTGCTTGTATCTTATATGATCTACTATTTAATATGTAATATTCATTTTTTCTCCTATGACAGTATTTATTATTTTTTTCTAATTTTGAGTATCTTGCTGCTCTCCTCAAGAAATCCATTTCCATCGACGTAAGTTTTTGTTCCTGTTGAATTTACAAACTTCAGCCCTGTATGTGACAGTACTTCTCACTATTGGATTATATATTTGTAACTTATTTTTTCTGGTCATATGTCTGTTCCATAAGACTCCATTCATCATTGCTGTTATTGCTCTACCTTTATTTATTCTGTTCTTAATATCACTTTCTTGTTTATCTTCTTTACCTACTTTTACCCAGATACTCAAATTCTTCACATCCTCTAATATACATCTTCTGATCTTCTAATATATATTTATATATATATATATATATATATATATATATATTGTATATATTTATATATATTGATATGGAAAACATAAGAACACTTTTTTAATCATATATATATATATATCCACCGCTGTGGTCTCGAGGTAGCGGGCTGCCTTGTCACGCAGCAGGCCCGGGTTCGATCCCCGGTCGGGGCAGTTTTTCTGGGTGAGGTTTTTATCGGGGTTTTTCCTCACCTGTAAGGCAAATGTCAGGAAAACGTTAAGGCCAAAACGGTCGCCGAAATCATATGGCCATCATCATCCTTATCATAATCATCTTCAACCATCACCGGTGTGGAAAGCAACGGGAAGCTACCACACCTACAATTCCCTAGTAAAGCTGCAAGCATAGCATGAAACTGCCTTTGGGCAGAATTACTATATATATATATATATATATATATATATATATATATATATATATAATTTATCCCATTGGATCATTCCTTAACTTATTAAAGTAATGTAAAATTTCCGCCTGTAAATTCTATCGGTTTGCACTGTGATTAGGTCTGTTCCTTGGAAGGTTTAAGACGTATGACGACAGTTGAAAGTCATTTTTCTTCATATTGTGTATATGCAACCCGCCAGACATGTCGACACTCTATTGTTCCTCATGTATCTTCCGGTTTCACTTCCTCTCCCCGAAAATAAAATAAAAAAAGGATTGACATGATAAATTATGTTGATGATATTAATAGAAACATGGCGACGTTCATCTGTCATCAGCTAGTAATACGCATGTTTAATGACAGGGGGCTCTGACATCTTACCCTGTACCTACTTGTTATTTTCGTCAAGTCATTCCTAGGTTTGTTTACAAAAGTTGTGCCATTCAAAATCATGTAATATCAGCTTCAGAGATTTTTCATGCAATGTATTAACCAACACACTCACTGGCACTATCGAACCCGTAGGTTCACGGCCGCGCGGACATAAGCTCTCCATACATTCATATTCTGAACTAATGTTTTCCAATCATTCCTATATAATCTATTTTTCTCAAATCGTTGTTAATATTATTTTCCCATCTGATTTTTTGTCTACCAACTGGATGTTTTCCTCTGGTTATCCTACAACACTGGTCAACATGATTTTTGTCTCATGAGTACCAATAGTTGTACTTAATGCAGTTTTTTATCGTGTTTTCAGACATCACCCAAAGTTTTTTTATTTCAATTTCATTTAATGGATTTAAATAATTATTTTTGTATTAAACGTTTTTTTGTCTATTTGTCCATTGTAAAATAAAACCAAATGAGCAAACTCAATAGATTTCAGCTATGGAAAAGAGATATCAAGGCAAATGGAATCCCAATATGCTGGCCGATTATTGTTGTACCATCAAGAGGGATGCTCCAGAGGCGAAATATAACAGAAAATCGCCATTTCTTACTTTCTAGGTGAGTCCGAATGTTCGAATATTGTGTAGTTACGAATGTAGAAAATATTAACGTTTTTGAAATTATAAATTCCTGTCTCTCGGAAACCTTGCGTGATGGAGAAAAACCGATATCATATTTGAATTCAGGAGAAATATACTATCAGAATCACATATTTTTCTTTCTGAGACAAAGTAAGATTATTTTTTGTTGCTCAGTGCAATCAGCTTCCTTGCACTGTTGCATTCCCCATTCATGCCATATGTCCTGCCCATCGCAGTATACAAGACATGACTGTTCTCATTATATCTGGTTATTTATAAAGAAAATATAGCCCACTGTTATGTAGTCTTCTACATTCGCCTGTTTTTTCATTTCTCTTTGGTCCAAAGTGTTTCCTAACAACATTATTCTCCGTTTTTCGTATTCTTTTCTCCCCCCTTAAAGTAAGAGTCCATGTGTCGCATCCATATAATATATCTGCAAGAATAAAAGTTTTATATATTTTCAGTTTAACGATTTTTTGAGAGAAGTTGGGACCACAAGAATCCCTGTAATGTATAATAACTCTCCCTCTCTCTCTCACTGGCACTATGGAACCCGTAGGTTCATGGCCGCGCGGACATAAGCTCTCCATACATCCCTAGCCTGAGCCAATGCTTTCCAATCAGCCCCCGTATAATCCACTTCCTTCAAATCATAGTTAATGTTTTTAGTTTCCAACACGCAATTAATGTGGTCAACAAAAAATCATCTCCAGCACATCTAGAAAAAAACTAGAGTTATCTACAAAAAAACAATACCATCAAAAGCGTGGAGTGCTCTATATCAATTAATATATTTGATAATAAACAGGTATTGGTTAAAGCAAAGTCTTTAAGAAGAAAACGCAAAAAACTATAAAAAGCACCCCACGCTTTTGATGGTAAAATTATTTTCTTTTTGTTGGTAACTCTAGTTTTATTCTATATGTGTTGGAGATGATTTTTTTTTGTTGACCACTTTAATTTTATCCCAAGCGTGTTGGAAATTAAAACTATTTTTCATTTTCTAGTTCGGTTTTCTAATAAAGCGTGTTGTTTTCGCTTTTTTTAAACTATTATTTATTTTATCCCATTGATCGTATTTCTCTTTCAGTTTTCCTGTCATATATCAATTTTCTTCTAGCCACCTAACACTGTCTTCCATACTGCTCCAGAGTACCTCAATTTCGTGAATCCTGGCTACAACTGAATTTAGCATAGACACCGTGTTTCGGTATCCCTGGGAAATCTCTCGCCTCATCTCTTCCAGCATTTTCTTCATGTCCTGCATTTTCACAGTGTGGCAACTCCGCACTGTTCTCGAGAGCTAGAAACACTTCCGCACAAGAAGCAACTCCTCTTGTCATATTACTCTATATCCTCGTAATCCTCTGCCATTATTATTATTATTATTATTATTATTATTATTATTATTATACATTTTATATGGGATGTGGTGCCAAAATCGAAAATTTGATATTAGAAGATGAAAATGGGTATATTAGAGGATGTGAAGAATTTGAGTATCAGGGAGTAAAATTAGACAAAGAGGATAAACAAGAAAGTGATATTAAGAACAGAATAAATAAAAGTAGAGCAATAACAGCAATGATGGATTGAGTATTTTGGAACCAGGAAAAATAAGTTACAAATGTATAATTCAATAGTGAGAAATGCTGTCACGTATGGACTGAAGTTTGGAAATTCAACAAAAACTTATGTCGATGAAAATGGATTTCGTGAGGAGAGCAGCAAGATGTTCAAAATTAGACAAATTAAGAAATACTGTCATAAGAAAAAAAAATGAATATTGGTTATTCAATAGTAGATTATATACGGTATAAGCAATTAAATTGGTATGGGCACGTACAACGAATGCAAGAAGAAAGATTACCCAGGAAAACATTGGAATGGTGTCCACCTGGAACAAGGAGGAGAGGAAGACCTCGAAACTTGTGGATGCACGGAATAAGAACTGGCATGAGAGCAAGAGGACTGGAGGACATGGATTGGATGGAGAGAGACGAGCGCAGAAGAAAAATAAAACTTTAGGCACAGAAAGATGTGTAAACATTAAAATTCTGGAAATAAATAACATTATTATTATTTTTTTATTGCGGATGAGCCCATGTAGGACTACGCAAAGTACTTAGAGGCGTTTCCTTTGAGCCCAAATTTCTTTCATTCTTTTGCTATGAGCTTGTTTTCTCTCATCTGTCCAAGTTGTTCCAGTTTTTTTCTTCGGTTTGTCCTCTTGGTCAACTTGCCACTTATTCACCTTAATTCTAAATATATCTCTGTTTGGGATATCTTCTTTAGTAATTCCTGACAATTTTAAGTCCGTTTTGACTTCATCAATCCACTTCATAGTATCCACTGGAGCTTTACTTCTGTTTTCGTAGAATTCCATTATCTGTTTTGTAAGCCTATTTGAGTTCATTCGTTTAATATGGCCATAAAATTTTAACCTTCGTTTTCTAATGTCACTATGAATGTCTGTATATATTTTTATTTCCTTTTTACTTCTGAGTCTAAATGCTTCACCTATGACTTGTGGACCTAAAACTTTTCTTATAATTTTGCATTATTTTTTCACTATATTTTCGATATATTTTTTCTGTTCAAAATTATTATTATTATTATTATTATTATTATTATTATTATTATTATTATTATTATTATTAAAGGAAAACTGAAGAAGGAATGTGTTTTAAACTGTACAAACTTCAAATAAAATACAATTGTAATTTCTGAAAACAATTAATAGGAAAATTTATTCGCATTGCAGCTAATAATAATTTGTGCATTGAAAGAGAATGCGTGACTGGTATTCTATATTCCCCTTGCATTGTTATCAAATGATCGGATTACAATACCGTTAACTCGATATGGGAAGCAAACAAAATGGCGCACACGTGTACATCCTGGTCACGTGAACAGTACGTGTCCAGACTAAATGTGCACATTACATAATGAACTAACTTCTTACTCACTGAACAATTGATCAGTTCAATTAAGGGGATATATCAAGGATATATTTAATCACAGTGTGTTACGATTTAAATGTACAGAAGTACAAAATGGTCCTTAAAATGAAACAAAAGAAATGGTAGTTTCTTAGAATCGGTCATTGAACTATTCCTGTATACTTAGTTCACTTCAACTAATCAGTATTTAAAACTGACATATTGGGACCTAACTAATAACCAGAGACAGATTTTTATGTTCTAAAAATTGGAACGTTGTACGTTGAGACGTTAGACTTACGGCTGTGTTTTGTTTTGGTTTCACATACAAACAGTTGAATGATATATTGAAAAGTAAGACAATTGTATGATGTACATTCATTTTATTTTTATTACTTATATTTTTATCCCATAATATGCCATTGAGGCAAGCAATTGCAAATTTTTATTTATTATTTCTATTTCTTATTTCCTCTTCATACCTTCCATTTCTATTTATTTTAATTCGTTAATATGTGATCTCACTACAAGATTTTATTGTTTGTCAATTTGTTTTCTAGCAATGTTTTTTAAAATTATTAACATACAGAATAACACTTTTTTTTATTTATACACATGGTCTTTTCATGGATGAGTGTAGATATGTATTATTGTGATGCAGTGTAGACATCCATCCATCCATCCATAGTAATTCTGCCCGAAGGCAGGTCCTTCACTGCAATCATAACATTTTCATGCTATGCTTGCAGCTTTACTAGGGAATTGTGTAGGTGTGGTAGCTTCCCGTTGCTTTCCACACCGGTGAATGATGATGATGGTGATGATGATGATAAGGATGATGATGATGGCCATATGATTTCGGGGACCGTTTGGGCCTTAAAGTTTTCCTGATATTTGTCTTACAGGTGAGGAAAAACCCCGATAAAAACCTCACCAAGAAAAACTGCCCCGACCGGGGATCGAACCCGGGCCCACTGCGTAACAAGGCAGCACGCTACCTCGAGACCACAGCGGTGGACACTGTAGACATAGATTTTACTTACATGTAGCCTATTGTTTTTGGTACAGGTGTATTTGTTTATATTATGATTATGTTCATTTTTTTTTTCATGGAAAATAATGCACGAACGGCCAAGTAGGCCCGTGCGCAATGTAAATGCATATGTATTTTCTTTCTTCTGAAAAAAAAAATAGCATGCCCCACTGCAGTGCAGTATTAGGCTATATGCATTACAGATCTAAAACAATTATTGTTTCTCTAGTCTCCAAAATTAAATTTTGTTCTGGTTCACCAATTGATACATATATACAGAGCATCTATGTCCTCGCAGCCATGAACATTCTGGTTCTACCATCGAGTTAATAAGAAAAGGTTAATAAATGTTGTACCATTGTTGCATGGAACACATTTAACTAAGAAATATGATTGTGGAGGGGGTAGAGCTGCAACTAGAAACGGGACAAAACCACATTTTTAGCCCGAATTGTAAGAAAGAGACGCTCTCCTTAAGAGATAATGTTGGAGCTTAACAATGGCTCCATATATCTGGCGAGAGGTGTATCAAACTATCTTGTTTATACTATTATGTGAACTTGCAATTATCTCCTGACCCAGAACTTCCAAGTACACTCGTACACCTTCACAAAAACCTAGTTGTGTTTCTCCTGCACAAAGTAGAGCATGCTACCTTGTTGTTATTAGTGTTGCCAATTCTTATAACACTAGCTTGTGACGTCATGTTAGAATAAAACAAAACAACATCTAATTCACGTCAGTTAAAAGTTAGAACGCGTCACTCCTGACTAGAGCTTGAATTTGTGTGCAAAAGAAAGTACTAAAGTACTAAACATTTTTTTTTTATTATTGTATAGATTAGATTTGATTAGATTTGATTTTTTTGTTTTAAATATTGTATAATCGTAAAATTAGTTTTCTACATCTCATAATTTTCCTTTGTTTTATATATACATTAGACAGAAACAATTTAATATGTCTTGCTTGTCTACATTTTATTATTAGTTTTAGTCTTAATTTTAACTAACATTAACTGGTTGCATTATAGATCGTAATATAATAGATATTATCTTTTTGATCAAATTTTTACTTAGTACTTAATATTATAGTTAATTGAGATTGTTATATTCTGATGTAATATATGTTTGTCCTGGTGTGTGGAAGAGAAGGCCACATGGCCTTAAACTCCACCAGGCTAAATAAATCTAATTGAATCTTATCTAAATATGCATGAATAGATGCATGGAAAATGTAGAAAATATGCATACAGTGTACACTGCCTTATATGACGTCACGTGTAGCAACAAACAGAGATTCGTAATTCTTCCGCCTGCAGAGATGTTTTGACCGACTAATACTACTAATTTCTCCAAAATATTATTTTTCGTGGAAAATTGTCTCACGTGTCCTCAACAACCATTTTCTGTGCAGAACTGAACTTTGGTAAATAGTATATTCAATGCGACTTTGGGAAGTGCTTTTACAGAAGCGAGGATATGATTAAAAACCTTAGCGATAGCGAGGTTTTCAATTTCCGAGATTCTGTAAAACACTCCACAAACATGCGTTGTACATTATTTTTTGCGCGATGGTGTTTTAAAAATAATAAATAATAGTGAAATAATAACATCGTTGATGGAAGTAATTGCGTTCATCCTAAACATATGACTAACGTTAACGGTGTAGGCAATGTTTATTATTTGAGACTATAGCAGGCCGTGACACCAATCAGTTATAAAATGGCGGCAACTACGAATGTATTATTTTATATTGTTTCAAATAAAGTTCAGTTCATTTAAAACGCAGCGATTTGTTTCATACAGTGTATATTAATACTACTTTTTAGATATATTTTTGTATATACATTGCACGTAGAATACATCAAGGACAGTGATTTTACTTCCCTCACCAGGTCGGTAATATGTAATATTACGGTATAGTTATTTAGGTTGGCAACCCCGAAATTTAGCAAGTTGAACTTTCAATCATGGTCGCCATTGCTGTAAATACGACAGAACGCGCTATCGCGCGCAAAAAAAAATCCTCAATGGATATTGAATTATTTGCTATTTTTAATGAGTTTATTTTTTCTTGGTAGTTCAACGAACCATTAAGAATATAGGACGCGCCGCTCCATTGCAGAGGCGATCTTGAATGTACAGTATAGGCCACGTGATCTACTCGGAAAAAGAATAAATATTTGAGGAAAATACAGATGGTATGTTCTGCACGGGACAAAGCTGGCTTTCCCACCGTATATTAATACCTCTTTTCCATAATTCCCTACAATTTTTATGAGTATAATGGAATTTACATACATGTAATGGGGAGACAGATTTCGGTGGCAGAAGTGGGATTTAACGCTCTTACGTAATACAATAGAATTTTAAAGAGAGGAGAGAAATTGGTTTTAAAATGGTGCACAGTGTAAAATTGTACGCATGACTCATTCCAATCGCCAAAACATCCCCTGAAGGTATGCAACCCCCTCTCTATCGATTCCGGAGGGTAGTTCCGACACTTGAAGCAAAGTGTTAAGTCCTCGAAACAACCCTCATCCCCTATCTAGCACCTTTCAATTTCAAATCGACATTTAAAGCACCACATGAAACCACTTTGAATAATGTATTGTATCTGGGAATATAACCATGTGGTTCATAAATAAGGGTTCTCGAAACAATGAATACAGGATGGTTACAATTTTTCCCCTCACACAATGCACTTTTATTAACTCACAAAGGAAACTTATCAATATAAATTATTACTTACTTTTTGTTAGTATATAAAACATATTAACGTAAATACTAATAAAATTCATTGTTAAAACCGTTGAGGTGGAGAGCCATAAAATAAAATAAGTTAAAATATATCTTCTTAGGTAAAATCCGTCGTCCTCAACTTATAAAATATGTAATCTTTATGCCTGTAGGCCTTTCAGGACATCCGTTCCATTTTCAACAGGTCACTTTTCGCTACAACATCCAGTATGATGGTTGATGTTGTAGCGAAAAGTGACCTGCTGAAGATGGAACGGATGTTCTGAAAGGCCTACAGGCATAAAGATTACATATTTTATAAGCTGAGGACGACGGATTTTAGTTAAGAAGGTTTTATATTAACGTAATTTTACATGCAATAATAAATATTTCTTGGATATTGGATACCATATAAATTAGCCTATATATTATAATAATTCAGAGCTAAGTTTCAGTTGTGCTGTAAACATAATTCATAAGATATTTCATCAATAGGAACCTCAAACTCGATGCTATTCTTTTTGCAGATGATTTAGCGCTTCTGGCACTTTCCGAAAATTATTTGCAACGATCAATTTATATTTTACAAAAAAATAGCTGCCAATTTTAATATGGAAATATCAATTAACAAAACTAAAATTATGGCATTTCATGGGAAGGACCCCATACAAAATAAAATCTGTCTCCAGAATAAAATTTTAGAGAGATCTAATCAATTTAAATATCTTGGATATTATCTCTCTGTCTGGGATGAAAAGGATATCCCTGAAAACATTACTAGTTATAATAAAAGTTTAGGAATTATTAATCAAGTTATGAAACCATCCCTTGTACAAAAAACATCAGATTACGTTTATATAACACTTTGGCTAAACCAGTGTTGACCTATGATAGTGAAGCATGGACACTAAAAAGACAACATGACAACAGAATAACGGCTTGTGAAATGAGATTCATGCGCAGAACAGCGGGTTACACCAGATGGGATCGGAAAAGGAACACCGATATCTTAAAATAATTGAAGACTACTCCAATTTTGGAATATATTAAACAGTACCAACTAAATTGGAAACACCATCTTGAAAAAGAATGAGTTCAAATCGGATCCCCAAAGCTGTTTATAATTATATACCAAGAGGACGAAGATCACTGGGCCGTCCTATGAAACGCTGGAGAGAAAATTTTCTATAGGAAGGAAGAAGAAAAATAATAAATATTTATTATAAAGGAGATGATTGGAAAAAAATATCTCAGAATAAGTTTGCACAAAGTGAAGATGATTTAGAAAATTTCTATTGCATAAATTTAGAATCGTTGCAACAAAATATAACATGAAAATCTCAATAAACAACACAAAATTAATGGAAATATCTAAGGACGACCCACGACGTGTTAAATTAGAAATAGAAGGGAAAAGTATAGAACAGGTCATGAAATTCAAATATTTAGAAATATAAATTAATAACAGCAACAGAATTTACAGATGAAATTCTCCATCAAGCAAATAATGCAAACAAAATATTGGAATGTTTAAAAAATACTGTTTGAAAAAATAAACATTTAAGAACAGATACAAAAGTAAGAATTTACAAATCTGTCATAAGACCAGTTCTAACATATGGTTGTGAATGCCGAACAGGAACTCAAAAAACAAAACAAATTAATAAAACAACCCAAATTAAAATTTTAAGGAAAATCATAGGAAAATCACTGAGAGAGAAAATTCGCAGCTCTGTTATTAGAGAAGAATGTGAAATTGAACATATGAACCTCTGGATAAATGATAGAAGACTAAATTGGAACGATCACATAGATAGAATGGAGAACAGTAGATTAGTGAAGAAAGTACGTGACTGGACACCTCAGCAGAAAAGGCCTTTAGGAAGACCACAACTACGATGGAAGGACGTCACCATACCCCGGACCTGTAGTGAATGAACACGCAACAAGCTGCCAGCTTTCATGCGTAGAGGAAGAAGAAGAAGAAGATACCATAGTTGCCTACTAGATGTCTCATTGATTGACTCTGAAGACAACATGTCACTGATTTATATCTGTAGAGAAATAAGCGCAACTAAATTATCTTGGTTATTATCCGATAGCGAGGAGATACCAAATACCAACACGAACACTCTATTTTTGGGAAATAAAAATTGGAACTGAAAGTAAACATCAATAAAACTAAATAAATGATCACACATAGAAACACATTAAAGAATGAAAAATTTCAGTTTAATAACAAATTAAATAAATTTTGAAGAAGTGACTGAATTCAAATACCTAGGAACAATAATTCTATTACCCATTGCAGAGACTCTTGATATCCCAACTCCTTTCAAAAAATGCTAAACTGAAAATATATAAAACTATTATTCTACCTGTTATATTATATGGGTGCGAAACATGGACTCTTACTTTAACGGAGGAAAGGAGATTACAAGCATTTGAGAATAAAGTACTTACGAAAATTTTTGGACCAAAGAGAGATGAACAGACAGGTGAATGGAGAAGACTACATAACAATGAATTACATGGTCTTTATAGGAAGCCAGATATAATAAGAACAGTTAAGTCTCGTAGACTGCGATGGGCAGGACATGTTGCGCGTATGGAGAATAAAATACTTGCATGGAAGCTTCTTGTAGGAAAGCCAGAGGGAAAACGCTCAGTTGGTAGACCAAGAATGAGGCGGGAGAATAACATTAACTATGATTTGAGGGAAGTAGATTATACAGGGAATGATTGGAAAACATTAGCTCAGGATAGGGATGTATGGAGAGCTTATGTCCGCGCGGCCATGAACCTACGGGTTCGATAGTGCCAGTGAGTAAGTAAGTAAGTAAGGAACAATAATTAAAAATAATAAATATGATGGAGATAGAAATTAAACATAAACTGAATTCTGGAAATGCATGCTATTATGCAATGCAGAGACTCTTGTCCCAATTTCTCTAAAAAAAAAAACAACAAAATACTGTTATTCTCCCAGTTATATTATATGGATGCAAAACACGGACCCTTACTTTAAAGGAGGAGAAAAGAATAGAGTAATGGAGAATAATGTTGAAGGGCAAATTTTTGGACCAAAGAGAGATGAAGAGGCAGGTGAATGGAGAACAGTAAATAACAGTGATTGATATGCATGATATTTATAGGAAACCAGATGTATTAGGAACAGTTAAGCCTCGTAGATTTCGATGGGCAGGACATGTGGCACGAATGGCGATTGGAATTTCTTGTACAGTATGATAAGTTCCTTTATCTATTACACTGAACAACAAAAAATAAACTTTTTGTTTTGTCTCAGAAAGAAAAATAAGTGATTCAGATAGTATGTTGTCTCGTGAATTCAAATATGATATCGGTTTTTCTCCATAACGCAAGGTTTCCGAGAGACAGACATTAATTATAATTTCAAACACTTTAGTATTTTCTACATTCGTAACTACACAATATTCGAACTCACCTAGAAAGTAAGAAATTACGGTTTTCTGCTAAATTTCGCCTGTGGAGCATCCCTCTTGATGGTCCAACAATAATCGGCCAGCATATTAGGATTCGATTTGCCTTGATATCTCTTTTCCATTGCTGAAATCTCCTGATGAAAGTGTTCCCCGTGCTCATCGCTCACTGCGCCAAGATTTTCCGGAAAGAAATCTAGGTTTATTCAAAAAATAATTATTTAAATCCATTATTTGAAGTTGAAATTAAATAAAAACTGTGGGCGATGGAGAAATTCCGAATAAATATTTGAAAAAAAAACGATAAAAACTGCATTAAGTACTATTGGTACTCATGAGACAAAATCATGTTGACCAGTGTTATGAACCCCAAAAGAGCAATTAAACACTTTCCACACTTGGGTTAAAATATCCCCATTTTTATCATAAATTAATCACCAATTTAAAACAATGAATGTTGAATATAATATGTTTATGTGTATGTTTTGGACACCCCTGAATTGAAACAAGGGATCTATGTTCTAGGTTTCACTGTCTTTGGCTTCAGTTAAATCGACCAACCCCCTTCCTCCCACCCTCCCGAGGATTAGTGTCTAGTTTAAGAGGGTGGAAATGTTAAGAGATGTCGAGGAAATAGCCAAGGGGTCCCTCGAGTTGTTGAGGGCTTCGCATGTTGAATTAGCCCCTGGGTTGACCCTCTCTTCTCTTTATACATACTTGACGTAAGATGCACAGGATTGAACAATATTCTAGCCTACATCTTCCGACTCCGTGAATCAGATCACATATCTTCAGCATTTCAAATGTTGGACTTCCACTTAAAGATAGGTAAAACATACATACCCTCTGACGATCTTGAAGAAGATTTCCGGGCTGTAAGCCCGTGGTCTCGAGACTTGAAGTTCCCCGACGTTTTGCCAGAGACAACCCTTGAGGATGCCAGACGCAGTCTCTGGCGAAACGTCAGGAAACTTCAAGTCTCGACACCACGGCCTACAGCACGGAAATATTCTTCAACATCATCATAGCAACTCCGGCCGTGAAAGCCTAAGTCCATACATACATACCCCCTGCTTCTTATGCTACGCTAGCGGACCCGGCAGACGTTTTCCTGCCCGAACGTTCAATTCTCGTGTCATGGCCCGATGATAAAAAATGTAAGTTACTTATTTACCATAAAATTCACTAATTAATGAGTTCGCAAGAAAACTCCTCACTGCAATCTATTGTGTGTCAAGAAGTGTGCATTATGACTTCACATTGTTGTCGCGCGGAATATGTCGGAATGGCAGATGACTACACATCTTACATAAAAAGTTCCTATAATCCGACCGCAGCACCACCTACCGGGTTCAATAGTGAATCTAAAGCAACCAGGGGCCCACTCAAACACACTCAAAAAGTCATCAAAATTGGTCCAGTCGTTTAGCAGTTTTTAATTTCGGATTTCAAGTAAACCTCCACTTCTAATTGTCGGATTTCGCTCATTTTTGGGTAATACCTACCTCGGTTTATTTTAATACGATATACCGAGTTTCGTTGTAATACATCGAAAAATGTGACTGATAGAGCGATGTTTTAATTTTTGCTTCAGGTGAACTCCTACACCTAATTGTTTTTAGAGGATCCAATTGTGAATCTAAACCATCTACGGACCCAATTAGACAAGGGTGTCCATTCATCCCGTTTCTCCCGGTACAGTCCTGTTTTTTTTGGAAAATGTCACACTGTCCTGAAAATTTTCTTGGGGTGCTCAAATGTCCTGCTTTTGGGATGATGCTTTGTCAATGTATTTACGAATGGCGACTCTCGTTTTGTTCTTTATTAATAATAGGTATCATTGCCGCCAATGGCCACGTAGAAAGAACTGTTTTCATGTCTTACAAAAGTCTGTTATCGATGTTCCTATGTTTTTACACTGTAACAGGTGATATCGGTCGCAGTGCGACCCACATAGTTTGCACTTGCACTTTTCTTCTGGGTTATGGCGCTTCACTGTTGTGCATATCCTGTGGTGGAAACCATGGACCGCGACTCTCGTCACGCTGTGTCTGAGATCGTATCTGGCTGCTGTCCATTCCCTGTAGATCATCGCATCCGTTGCGTAGAACTCAGGCCATATCTGTTCTCTCTTCTCGTTGAGTTCCCGTAGCAGTTCTTTCTAGGCATCTGTTGCCGGCACGAGAAGGTCCAGGTGGAGCTCTTCTATGAAGAATGGTTCCTTTGTCAGTATGTATGTTAGGCGTGAAGGCGTGTATTTTGATACGCTTAGCGCTATCTTTACAAAGTGTGCTTTGGCTTTCCTCTAGGTTTGCCTTATTTAGGTTCTTCCAAATCTTTGTTCTTTATTGTGTAATTATAAATATGGACGTTAGAAAGCGCCAGTTGCATGACCACGGTGCACTGTTTGGTCTATAATCTTCGTTTTTTACTCTCATATATTGGTAACTGGTGCGTTTTTCAAATTGTCAATCCATGGTCAGTGCAGTAAATGTCGGAGATTACCTGCTGATTCTGGCTCTTTGGCGCTGGAGATGAAAGAGATTTAGTTAGATGATTTGTATACCCCTTGCAGGGATATATAAACGTTATTAAACAATGACTTTAGTTTATTTTTATTTTTGAATTGTTGATTATTATAAATTTGTATTTGCAACAGTGTCGTGGTCAAAAGAAAATCACGTTTTTTATATTTTGTTAATGTCCCACTTTTTTTTTAAATGTCCCAGATTTTCCCTTTAATTTTTTGTACATGTCCCCTTTTACAATGAAAGTATTATGGGCACCCTAAATTAGACACGCAAAAAAAAAAAAGAAAGGGTGCAGTCTATCACTAATTTTATTTAATATTTATGTAGAATTTATATTAACGAAATGGAAACAAAGCTGCAAAGGTATGGGGATCCCAATAGGCAACAGATTTTTGCTGACATTACAATTTGCCGATGATCAACTGGTTTTAGCGCAAGACAAATTTGATATGGAATTCATGATAAAAAGGTTGAAAAACACATATGAATCATGGGGTCTCATAGTAAATTTACAAAAAACAGAATATCTGGCAATAAATAGCAATGAAAGAGAAAATTTAATATTGGAAGAAGGAATCCAAATAAAGCAAGTGAAACAAACTAAATATTTGGGAATGATTATGGATAACATTGAAGGTATAGGCAAAGAGAACATAAAACATAGAATTGAATTGAGTAGCAAAATAATATCATTGTTAAATTCCATATGGTGGGATAAGCGTATTTGGAAAGACACAAAAAAATATATTGGTAAAACATTGGTGGAATCTGTTGCAATGTACGGAAGTGAGGTATGGACAATCAATAAGTACTACAAGAATAGACTAATAGCTCTAGAAATGCATTATTTACGAAGAAGTGTCAGAAAGTCTAAATTAGAACATGTCACAAATAAGGAAATTAGAAACATAATGGAAGCAGAAGAAAGCATAATTGAAAGAATTGAGGAGAAGGAATTAAAGTGGTTAGGACATGTTTTAAGAATGGAAGATGAGCGATGGCCGAAGCAACTATATGAATGGCATCCGAACAGAAAGAAGAAAAGAGGAAGACCAAGGTTAACATGGAAGGAGAACATGAAGACAGTAATGCAAGCTAGAGGGCTAAGCATCGAAGATGCCCAAGACCGTAGGCTTTGGAGGTTTGGCACGGGAAGACGGCAGCAGCTGTAAAAACCCGAAGATAGATAGAGATAGAAAAAAAAAATTAAAATCGATCCAGTTGTTAGGAGGAGTTCAGTGATACACACATACAGTAGAATTATATATATATATATATGTGTGTGTGTGTGTGTGTGTGTCCACCGCTGTGGTCTCGAGGTAGCGTGCTGCCTTGTCACGCAGCGGGCCCGGGTTCGATCCCCGGTCGGGACAGTTTTTCTGGGTGAGGTTTTTATCGGGGTTTTTCCTCACCTGTAAGACAAATGTCAGGAAAACTTTACGGCCCAAACAGTCCCCGAAATCATATGACCATCGCAATCATCATCATTCATATTCATCTTAGGTTAAGCTTAGGATTAGGGACTCTCCTGGCGCACCATTATCATCATCATCACCCATCGTATCATCGACTTCAAGGCGCCCCAACCTCAGAAGTGGGTTACAAGCACGCCATGCCAGGAGAAAAACCAGGAATGTCGAAAGACAAACCTGGGGCATTTGAAAAAAATATATATATATTCGTATTTTTTCATGAATCAGAATATGCACGTACGGCCAAATAGGCTCGTTCGCGTATTAAATAAAAACGTATTTATTTTGTTTGGAAAAAAATAAGTCAATAAATTCCATTGCTAATACTACACTTTCATCACCTCATCATCCCTTTACTTTTTAATTCGCTTCCATTCACTATCTTTACACCATATTGTAAACATATCACAATATCATCGCAATATTTTAACATTAGCTATATGTGTTATTGGAGCCGCTTGTAGATTTATTCCACTTTAGTTTTAAAACGCAGTGTGTTGCGTGTAAAATGTAATGCAGTGCTGTCTTGATATAAGCTCATATTGTGGGAATCAGTAATGCTAGTTTTTCTATTGTGTATTTTGAAAGTGTGGAGACCGTTTTGGCGCAACACAGGTGTTTGTGTGCTATAAAGCAACAAGGTACAAAAGGCATAAGCTCTTAGCCCCTCCCCTAAAAGCTTGGAGGGATTTGAAAAAGTGGACTCAGTACTGGGGTATTATCACCACTTCACAGTACAACAGTGGTCTTTGTGCATTTTCATCTCTCTGCATCCAATACGAGTTTATATTTCCAGGTCTAATGAAATTGAGAGAGGAGAAACTTGTTAATTTAATTGGTTGCGATTTATTGACTGTGAAAATACACCAGGATTGTTAGTTTTTTAATTAAAAACCATTTTCTGAAAAAATAAAGGAATTAAATGAAGATTGTAACAAATATATCTAGTTTTTGACCCATCTTTTATTTTCTAAACTTTTATTAGTAATATTCTTTAGATTAAATTATTAAACATTTATATTTTTCTTCTTCTTCTTCCTTCCAAGTATTAGGCCAAGACCTGTTACGATCCTATAGAAAATTTTCCCTCCAGTCCTTCCGGGAAATTCTCGTATAAGACTTGAAAGCATAATAATAGTCCCTTAGATTGGTTGCTGGCCAAAGGAAGGCTAGACCAGTGATGGGGCTGCCATCTTATAGCCTCTGGTCAGGCATTTCTGGAGTAGAAAAGAAAATAAAGGAAAGAAGAAATGGAAGAAAGGAAAGACTCCCTAGCCCTCGGATGCCCTAATAGCGTCGGGGTAAAAAAAAACAAGAGTTAACCAAGAGAGGTTAGATAGTAAAGTTAAAAGAGTGCAAAACACAAGTAAGTGGAAGAAATGTTTTGCTCGGCTTGGGCACCTTGTGGTCGCCATCCACATATCCCCTAGATGAGGACCCCTGAGAGGCATTTATATTTTTAAAATCGTTAATTACAGTTTCTATTGCATAGGGAAATTTGAATAATAATAATAATAATAATAATAATAATTTTTATTTATTTATATACAACTTTTCGATGTTTACACGTCTTTCTGTGCCTAAAGTTTTTTATTTTATTTCTCCACTCGTCTCTATCTTTCCACTCCATTTCCGCGAGTCCTCTTGTTCTCATTCCAGTTCTGATTTCTTGCATCCACGAGTTTCGAAGTCTTCCTTTCATTCTTCCAGGTGGGCACCATTCCAATGTTTTTCTGGATAGTCTTTCTTCTTGCATTCGTCGTACATGCCCATATAAATTTAATTGCTTATATCTTATATTATATAATAATATTTAATCTTATATAATCTAATAATAATTTTATTATAGGAATATTCCACAATACAATGTTTCTCCTTCACACCAAAGTGATTTGTCTCCAGAGGTTCCTGTCTAAAGTATCTTCTTCCCTTAAATCTCTGGCTTCCATACTTCTCTTCAGTCCATCCATCCATCGTTCTCTAGGCCTGCCTCTTCCAGTTTTTTCATTAGCTTTCCAATTAAGGATCTTCTGCGGTATTCTCTCTTCTTCCATTCTTATGAAGTGTCCATACCATTACAAACGTTTTTCTTGTATTTTTCCTATTTTTTCAATTTGCATAATTATTTTTCCTTGGTATTTGAATTCAGCACTTCCTCAAAATTTACCTCATTTGTCATTAACTGTCCATTTTCTAAATAACAATAACAATGACAATGGCAATGACGACAACAACAATATAACAATAAAACAACAATGCAACAGTAACAACAAACAACAAAACTATAATGATTAATTAATTAAATAAAAATAAAAGGTAGTTTTATTTGATTTTCATATTTATTATATATAATTCAGTGACAGCTGTTTCGGTACACTGTACCTTCTTCAGACATGTAACAAATTATGAATTGTGTTCCAACTGATCTAAGCAACAATACAACAATATTTATTTAAATTTTTAAATTTAACAAAGGGGATTCATTCAAATCAAGTTGAGAATTTAACAGTTTTTTACTACTTTTAAATTTATTCATTTCTAAGAAGGTACAGTGTACCAAAACAGCTGTCACTGAATTATATAATAAATATGAAAATCAAATAAAACTACGTTTTATTTTTATTTAATTAATAAATATGGATTTTCATCAAGTAAACACCAACTCAATTGATTATATAATGATTAATATTTGTATTATTATTACTACTATTATTATTATTACTATTATCATTGTTATTATTATTGTTGTTGTTATTATTGTTGTTGTTATTCTGGAATGGAGTATATTTAACAGATGAAGTGTTCTGTATTTTAAACATAGTTGATAATGGTAGCCTCTGGTGGTATAACAAATGCACTACGACTACAAATCACACAGTTTTCAGCACTGGGTGCTATTTATTGTACGTCATACATAAATCCAAACCTCCTCACACAATAATGGATTTTCTATTCCAATAAATCACGTAGAAACTTCACAAATATAACAACACCAATACTTTAATTCTTATTCTACTTAACATATATGGTAAATAGCATAATATTAGTCATTTGATCTAAGTCTCTTTTCTAATATACGATTTTATGTGTAATTTAATCAATTGCATTGATTACTCAGTACATAAGAAATAAAATATAATAAACAAGCAGTACATAATGAACACAAATATAAAGTACAATTTAGAATTTAAAAAAGAATGTAGCATATTACAAATGAGATTTATTGCTTTTATTTACATGTGTGTCTAGTAGCGTCGCTGCCGCGTACGCAGCGAGTCCGGGTTCGATCCTCGGTACAAGTTTCCAGGATGACGGTTTTAAAAGTTTCCATTTTTCATTATGCTATGTTTAACCGCTGTGGTCTCGAGGGTAGCGTGCTGCCTTGTCACGCAGCGGTCCCGGGTTCGATTCCCGGTCGGGACAGTTTTTCTGGAAGAGGTTTTTATCGGGGTTTTTCCTCACATGTAAGACAAATGTCAGAAAAACTTTAAGGCCCAAACGGTCCCCGAAATCATATGGCCATCATCATCATTCTTATCATTATCATCATCATCGTCATCATCATCATCATCACCATCCTCCGGTGTGGAAAGCAACGGGAAGCTACCACACCTACAATTCCCTAATAAAGCTGCAAGCATAGCATGCAAATGCTATGATTGCAGTGAAGGACCTGCCTTCGGGCAGAATGACTATGGATGGATGTTTAAATCTTAACTTTTAGTTCATAAAATCCTGTTTCTACTTATAAACAGTCTAATATCTGCTGTGCGCATAACAAATTTATTTGACTGAAGAAAAACCTTTGTTTTAAGTAAATTAAAATATTATTTTGTCATTTCACGAGAGAATTAATAAGGTGTGAGGTTATAATCTGAAAACTAATTTGGTCTGTCTTAACACTGCAATTCAGCAGTCAGAAGCTAAATGTTGATAAAGGGATGAAAACAGAAGAAAGAGAGTTAAAATTTTCTCAGATGGTAGAAAGCTGACTAAGAAAAGAGCAAAAGTCAAACACTACCCAAATCTTAATTGAAACTGCTATAATTTTCTTCTTAACTCCCTTAAAATAATGGAGCGAGATTCGTTTATTTTTGTGAACACTTGTTGCTGGAATTGTTCTCATTATATAACTAATTCGTTTCCTTAATTCTAATATATTCATCGATATGCAATAGGTTGCAACTAATGATTCTAAATAGCGTATTTTCACAGCAATCCGACACTTTTATATAGCATTACTTACTTACTTACTTACTCACTGGCACTATCGAAGCCGTAGGTTCATGGCCCCGCGGACATAAGCTCTTCATACATCCCTATCCTGAGCTAATGCTTTCCAATCATTCCCTGTATAATCTACTTCCCTCAAATCATAGTTAATGTTGTTCTCCCACCTCATTCTTGGTCTACCAACTGGGCGTTTTCCTTCTGGCTTTCCTACAAGAAGTTTCCATGCACGTCTTTCATTCCCCATACGCGCAACATATCCTGCCCATCGCAGTCTACGAGACTTAACTGTTCTTATTATATCTGGCTTCCTATAAAGACCATGTAATTCATTGTTATGTAGTCTTCTCCATTCACATGTCTGTTCATCTCTCTTTGGTCCAAAAATTTTCCTAAGAACTTTATTCTCAAATACTCGTAATCTCCTTTCCTCCCTTAAAGTAAGAGTCCATGTTTCGCACCCATATAATATAACTGGTAGAATAATAGTTTATATATATTTTCAGCTTAACGTTTTTTGAAAGGAGTTGGGACTTCAAAAGTCTCTGCAATGCATAATAGCATGCATTTCCAGAATTGAGCCTATATTTAATTTCTTTGTGCATCTCATTCCTATTTGTGATTATTGTTCCTAGGTATTTGAATTCAGCCACTTCCTCAAAATTTCCCTCATTTGTCATTAGCTGTCCATTTCCATTATATACTGAATTTCTACGTGTGACCATATATTTAGTTTTACTGATATTTACTTCCAGTCCTAATTTCTTAGTCAATAGTATGTGCGTGTTGTCCTTTAGTATCTCCTCGCTATCGGCCAGTAGTACTACATCATCAGCATAAACTAACAGCTTATTAATACCATTGAGTTGTAAGCCTTCCTCATTCTCTAAATATTAATGGCATGCTCTAGTACAAAATTAAATAGTAGAGGAGATAGTGCATCTCCTTGCTTCAACCCATTCTGGATTTCAAAAGTGTCTGAAAACTGTTTGCCTTTTATATAGCATTAGAACAGAAATTGTATTTCTCCACCGCCAAAGTGCTAGAATCAGCAGGAAATCTGCGACATTGTCTGCACTGATCATGGGTTGACAATTGGAAAAATGTACCAGTTACCAATATATGAGAGATCATAGACCAACCATTGTATCGTGGTTATGCATTTGGCACTCTGTAACGTTCATGCTTATAATTACATAGCAAAGAACAAGACAAAAATCGCCATTCATAAATACATTGACAAAGCATCATTCCAAAAGCGGGATATTTGAGAGTTGCCAAGAAAACTTTCGGGGCAGTATGGCCATTTAAAAAAAAAATGGGATGAATGGTCACCCTAATCAGCGATCCTAGTGGTGACCATTGTAATCTTGTAGTATGTTGTTGAGTAGTCTTAACTAACTCACTGGCACTATCGAACCCGTAGGTTCATGGCCGCGCGGACATAAGCTCTCCATATATCCTTATCCTGAGCCAATGTTTTCCAATCATCCTCTGTATAATCTACTTCCCTCAAATCATAGTTGATGTTATTCTCCCACCTCATTGTTGGTCTACCAACTGGGCGTTTTTCCTCTGGTTTTCCTACAATAAGCTTCCATGGACGTCTTTCATTCCCCATACGTGCCACATGTCCTGTCCATCACAGTCTACGAGACTTAACTGTTCTTATTGTATCTGGCTTCCTATAAAGACCATGTAGTTCACTGTTAAGCAGTCTTCTCCATTCACCTGTCTGTTCATCTCTCTTAGGTCCAAAAATTTTCTTAAGAACTTTATTGTCAAATACTTGTAATCTCCTTTCCCCCCTTAAAGTAAGAGTCCATGTTTCGCTGTTGAGTAGTCTTTGTTGTATAAATCCGTAATATTGAAAGTTTGGAGAAAGCAATATTTTGTGAATACATTAATTGTTTCTCATATTTAATAAAGTAATACCGCCCTAAAAAGATGTTCAGTAGAATGTGATTAGAAGGTGCAATTGGGAAGTACTCGAACATCCAACAAATTCACCAGCCATGAGCCCTTGTGACTATAACTTATTCTCTAAGATCAAAGAACCTCTACGAAATATTCGATTTCAATCTAGAGTTGATATGCAGGAAGCTCTAGATCTATCAGTTGAATAGATATCCATAAATGGTGCTGCAGATGGAGTGCGTCGTCTTCAAAGATTTGGCAACATATAGTTGACTGTAAATAAAGATCATAAAGTCAAAAGTAACTAAATATATTTATGCGATGTTATATCATCATCATCATCATCACTTAGGGATTAAGCCTGTTGGCTCCGTTCCGGTTTCATGAAAGCTAGAATTGTTAAAATTGTTCAGACCATCTTCTGTGTGGGCGACCAACATTTCTCCTTCCGCACGGTTTATAATTTAGCAGTAATTTTGGAAATCTTTCTTCCGGCATTCTATCAATATGTTCTTTCCAGTCGTTCCTATATTTAATTATTCGGTCTGTAAGTTTGAAAATATATAGTTCCTTTCTTATATCTTCATTTCTTTTCTTATCCAGCAGAGTATATCCTGCTATATTTCTTAAAAATCTCATCTCAACTGCTTCCAATCTTTGTTTTGTCTTTTAGTGATGGTCCAACATTCTGATCCATACATCAATACAGGAACAGTCATTAATTTAACGTTATAACTGTTACAATTACTTATCGAATGCCCCAGTATATTCCTTAAACAAAAAAGTCGGATTATAGCTTAGGAATTCGATTAGTGTACGCAATTACTACATGACGCAATTTTTAGTAACCCTTCTGCCCTCAACCGTCGAGACGTTACTGTTTTAAGTCATGTTCTTTGATTAAAACTCCTGGGAAAATAAGAAATATCACATGATATTATGTATTTAAAAGTTGACACAAAGTACAGTGGTCTTCTTGGCGCATTATCGGAGCATTTCAGTAAATAGAGAGGTGACGGCGCGCCGAGGGAAGCATAAATCCAGGGGGCTGCACTTAGCGCCAGTACATTGAGATTGATGTCCTATTTGTGTTAACATGAAGTGACGCATTCGCGCAGAATTAAAACTAATGTGAGTGTATCATATTAACCACCCTAGGGTGCACCTTATCATGTTCGGCAACCCTTTTTTTTCAAAGATTTATGTAGCCAATATATTTCACACTCAAGAACTCTCAGATAGGGTGAAGATATATGTACATATGTGCCAGACACTTTTCATGTCCGTTTTAACTTTGGTTTCAAGGTTATAAATATGACACTTGTGGTTTTACTGATACGTAGACAAGTTGTAAATATTGTGCCTATAATATTCTAAGATATAAATCCTATTCTGTAAAAAAATGAAGCATGAATTTATCATAAGTAATGCCATGAGTGATTTTAAAATTTTAGATAAATTCACGACTCACGAAGTGACGAGTGAATTTATCTAGAGAATTTGGAAATCAACAGTGGCATTTGTTAGCACTATATAACGAATGAAATTAAGCTGTTTACTCACAAATCATTATTTAAATATAGCTATTTTAAAAATATTTATATATTTAAAGAAAACGGCGATGTTTGAAAACAAATGAGAAACGATCGGTACGCTTCATTTGCTTCTTTTGTCCATCACTGCAACAATATAATATTATTTATTGCCAAAGGAACGCAATATTGTAAGAATCCACTCTAGTAGAGAACAAATGAAACACATCAAACTGTGTATTAATTCATTTCTGATGTCCTATGATGTAAATATGACAATTATATTTTTCTGGAACATTATTACCTGGGTAAAAATACATTTAAGAAACTGCAAACAGTGTTTTTAATAACAACAATAATAACAAAAATAATAATAATAGCAATAATAACAATAACAATAATAATAATAATAATAAAAATAATAATAACGATAATAATAACATTAATAACAACAACAATAATAACACTAATAACAATAACAACAATAATAAGAACAATAATATAACAATAATAATAACAATAATAATAACAATAATAACAACAATAACAGTAATAACAATAATAACAATAACAATAATAACAATAACAATAATAACAGTAATAACAATAATAACAGTAATAACAATAATAACAATAACAATAATAACAACAATAACAACAATAACACCAATAACAATAATAACAATAACAACAATAACAATAATAACAATAATAATAACAATAACAACAATAACACCAATAACAATAATAACAATAACAATAATAACAATAATAATAACAATAACAACAACACCAATAAAAATAATAACAATAACAACAATAACAATAATGACAATAACAACAGAAATAATAATAATAATAATAATAATAACAATAATAATAACAATAATAATAAAAATAACAATAACAAAAATAATAACAATAACAAAAATATTAACAATAACAAACATAATAACAATAACAAAAATAATAACAATAACAAAAATAATAACAATAATAACAATAACAAAAATAATAACAATAATAACAATAATAACAATTATTATTATTATTTTTATTAAGATTATTTCACAGTAGAGTACTTCTCCTTCCACCCAAAGTGATTTGTCGCCAGACACCTGCGTCTATTAGGCCTACATATTCTTCTCTCTGATATCTTCCTCCCATAGCCTACTGAACATCTTCAAACTCGGGACCCACGGCTCTCTCCAGGAGGACTTATCCCTCTGATTTCTCCACGATAAAAATGGATCGATCCATGGCCGGATTTGAACCCGCGACCCTCGAGACAAAGAATAAGTAACCTCTGGACCATTGCGGCCACATATTGAATTACTTTTATGCTCTATATATTAAAAAAACATTGTTAGTTTTTTTATTGGACTGTATTGTACGTAACCTAGCAACGACTGAATGTATAAAATTCGTGGCGAATTATTTTTCTCATATTTCTGTTCTGCTAAAAGTAATTACTGGAGAAAGAGGGCTTGTGTCCAGCAGCCATCAACCACCGGAAATAATAGTGCCAGTAGTTAGTTAGTTAAATAATTAATTATTAATCTCATTTCTCGATCTGGATATTGGGTAAGTTTAAGATATTTAAACAGAAGTGTTCGTTGAGGACAACTGAAATTTCAGGTAAGATTTTATAATTTAAATTATCTGTTACGTAATGAAAATGTTATTGTCTTTTTATTCTGTTCTTTACCCAGGTTTAATCTCTCCCCTTGTAGGTAGATTTGCACCTTAAAAACACACGACATTTTGAGAGAAAATTTTAAATTTTAAATTACACACATACTCATTTTCATCATATATGATAAGTGATCAGCTTAATGTCGGGCCCACCTCCGAGACAACACGAACATTAAGGCAAAACACACTATTTACTCATACCCTCCACTGCGCGAAATGCCTAGAAGGCTCTTGGTCTACCAGATGACTGCTGGCGTTACATCCACACGTGTTAAGCACAGCCAATATAGGGATAACATATGCTCAGCATGTCTATTCCCCCAGCCGTCATTGCTGATATTCTCAATCTGGAGAAGGTATTTATTGTAATTACCCAAATTTCTAACGATGCTGGCACCGGTCCCATACTAACCGAAATCAAATGAGAAAATTTCTTCCCCCATGGGGACTCGAACCAGCGCAAATCTCTTAGCTCTCTGCGCCAAGGCATGTTGCCTTAACCACTCGGCTATGATGTTGGATATTTACTCATGCATTTTTACTAAACAAGGCAATGTGATATGACTCATTTTGATGATCAGATGGTGTTCTGGGCCTTAGAGTTTCCTGACATAGTCCGTCGTGAAGTTGTAGCATGCCTGCTTCCTGACCTTAGGTTGTAGGGTTTGATACCCGAAAATTTTGATTCTTCCATCCATCCATCCATCTATCCGATAGCTCATTGGATCAAATTCGAGCTTCGGCCTCCCTTAACTTCTGGCGCCAATAATTTATATTTTGCGCGCCAAGCCTCCAGTTGCGACACTTAAGTAGGTGTGTACCATCTTCCTTAATACCATCCTCCCATCGTTTTTTCGATCTTCCATCTCGTCTATTTCCCATACATTATTAACTAATTTAATTGTAAACTTTACAATTTCGGGGTCAGGAGAAGTGATTGTCGAAAATTTTTAATCGCTGGATTGTGCACCGGATTCCTGCATCAAATTCAAACCCCTCTGCAGTACAAATGTTGAGAAAGGATTTTGTAGGTATACTGTTGATAGGGATTGAGACGTTATGCTTGACAATCCCTAGAGGTGTAGGGAATCATCTTCTCCCTCGTACAACACACTTTGCACTACACTAACATACTCTCATCTTATACTCCTCTCTGTACGCATTACAATAATATAACCGGACGATATAAGGCATTATGCCTCGGTGCAAGATACAGGACTTGCTATGATTCGAGAATGGGACAAGATATTTTATAATGAAATTACGACCAGTATAGGACCGGTGTCCATCCAGCGGGTTCAGGTCGAGACATCTGGAAGACACGACGTGCTCACCACGTGTCAACCCTGTAATGGCTGGATGATCGTTCACCTCTGTGATTAACAAGTGTGTGTGACGTCAGGGAATGGCAGGTGGGTCCATAGTTCTATTGAGTTTAGATTTTAGGAACATGAATAAAAGGTACGAACCAAAAATCAAAAAGAACATTATTGTATTGTGCCAGTTTCACAGGTTGCTTCTTCATCCTCTATTGAAGAAGCGATTTATCGATTTTAAGGCAAGAACCTAAAACTTGTTGTATTGGGTTAAAATGAGTAATTATGCTAGTCTCACAGATGCTTGATTATTATCTGTTGAAGAAGACGCATCTAACGTGTCTATTGTAATGGAACGATCTTAAAACAGATTAAAAAATTATTTCTCTTAACTTTAAGAGATGGAAACTTACAATAACCTAAAACCGATTAAAAAAATTATCCCTTTTACTTTTAAAGGTAAAAACCAAAAATATATTGGCAGCAAACACTTCAAAAATTATATCCCATAAGGAAAAATCCAAAACCAAAAAGCACGAGCAATCAAGTATTAATACAAGGCCCTAAACCGACTTCAAAAATTAAATCCCATAAGGTATGAACCATAAGGTAAAATCCAAAAACACACGAGAAATCAAGTATTAAAAATTAAATCCCATAAGGTATGAACCATAAGGTAAAATCCAAAAGCGCACGATCAATCCCATAAGGTATGAACCATAAGGTAAAATCCAAAAACACACGAGAAATCAAGTATTAAAAATTAAATCCCATAAGGTACGAGCCATAAGGTAAAATCCAAAAACACACGAGAAATGAAGTATTAAAAATTAAATCCCATAAGGTATGAACCATAAGGTAAAATCCAAAAACGCACGGTCAATCCCATAAGGTATGATCCATAAGGTAAAATCCAAAAACACACGAGAAATCAAGTATTAAAAATTAAATCCCATAAGGTATGAACCATAAGGTAAAATCCAAAAACGCACGATCAATCCCACAAGGTATGAACCATAAGGTAAAATCCAAAAACACACGAGAAATCAAGTATTAAAAATTAAATCCCATAAGGTATGAACCATAAGGTAAAATCCAAAAACAGTCGAGAAATCAAGTATTAAAAATTAAAACCCATAAGGTATGAACCATAAGGTAAAATGCAAAAACGCACGAGCAATCCCATAAGGTATGAACCATAAGGCAAAATCCAAAAACACACGAGAAATCAAGTACTAAAAATTAAATCCCATAAGGTATGTACCATAAGGTAAAATCCAAAAACAGTCGAGAAATCAAGTATTAAAAATTAAATCCCATAAGGTATGAACCATAAGGTAAAATCCAAAAACGCACGAGCAATCCCATAAGGTATGATCCATAAGGCAAACTCCAAAAACACACGAGAACTCAAGTATTAAAAATTAAATCCCATAAAGTATGAACCATAAGGTAAAATCCAAAAACACACGAGATATCAAGTATTAAAAATTAGATCCCATAAGATATGAACCATAAGGTCAAATCCAAAAACTCACGAGCAATCCCATAAGGTATGAACCATAAGGTAAAATCCAAAAACACACGAGAAATCAAGTATTAAAAATTAAATCCCATAAGGTATGAACCATAAGGTAAAATCCAAAAACGAACGAGCAAACCCATAAGGTATGAACCATAAGGCAAAATCCAAAAACACACGAGAAATCAAGTATTAAATATTAAATCCCATAAGGTATGAACCATAAGGAAAAATCCAAAAACATACGAGAAATCAAGTATTAAAAATTAAATCCCATAAGGTATGAACCATAAGGTAAAATCCAAAAACGCACGAGCAATCCCATAAGGTATGAACCATAAGGCAAAATCCAAAAACACACGAGAAATCAAGTATTAAAAATTTATTCCCATAAGGTATGAACCATAAGGTAAAATCCAAAAACACACGAGAAGTCAAGTATTAACAATTAAATCCCATAAGGTATGAACCATAAGGCAAAATCCAAAAACACACGAGATATCAAGTATTAAAAATTAAATCCCATAAGGTATGAACCATAAGGTAAAATCCAAAAACGCACGAGCAACCCGTTAAGGTATGAACCATAAGGCAAAATCCAAAAACACACGAGCAATCAAGTATTAAAAATTAACTCCCATAAGGTACGAACCATAAGGTAAAATCCAAAAACGCACGAGCAATCCCATAAGGTATGAACCATAAGGCAAAATCCAAAAACACACGAGAAATCAAGTATTAAATATTAAATCCCATAAGGTACGAACCATAAGGTAAAATCCAAAAACATACGAGAAATCAAGTATTAAAAATTAAATCCCATAAGGTATGAACCATAAGGCAAAATCCAAAAACACACGAGAAATCAAGTATTAAATATTAAATCCCATAAGGTATGAACCATAAGGTAAAATCCAAAAACATACGAGAAATCAAGTATTAAAAATTAAATCCCATAAGGTATGAACCATAAGATAAAATCCAAAAATGCACGAGCAATCCCATAAGGTATGAACCATAAGGCAAAATCCAAAAACACACGAGAAGTCAAGTATTAAAAATTAAATCCCATAAGGTATGAACCATAAGGCAAAATTCAAAACACACGAGATATCAAGTATTAAAAATTAAATCCCATAAGGTATGAACCATAAGGTAAAATCCAAAACACACGAGATATCAAGTATTAAAAATTAAATCCCATAAGGTATGAACCATAAGGTAAAATCCAAAAACGCACGAGCAATCCCATAAGGTATGAACCATAAGGCAAAATCCAAAAACACACGAGCAATCAAGTATTAAAAATTAAATCCCATAAGGTACGAACCATAAGGCAAAATCCAAAAACACACGAGAAGTCAAGTATTAAAAATTAAATCCCATAAGGTATGAACCATAAGGCAAAATCCAAAACACACGAGATATCAAGTATTAAAATTAAATCCCATAAGGTATGAACCATAAGGTAAAATCCAAAAACGCACGAGCAATCCCGTAAGGTATGAACCATAAGGCAAAATCCAAAAACACACGAGCAATCAAGTATTACAAATTAAATCCCATAAGGTATGAACCATAAGGCAAAATACAAAAACACTCGAGAAGTCAAGTATTAAAAATTAAATCCCATAAGGTATTAACCATAAGGCAAAATCCAAAACACACGAGATATCAAGTATTAAAAATTAAATCCCATAAGGTAGAACCATTAAGGTAAAATCCAAAACACACGAGATATCAAGTATTAAAAATTAAATCCCATAAGGTAAAATCCAAAAACGCACGAGCAATCCCATAAGGTATGAACCATAAGGTAAAATCCAAAAACGCACGAGCAATCCCATAAGGTATGAACCATAAGGCAAAATCCAAAAACACACGAGCAATCAAGTATTAAAAATTAAATCCCATAAGGTACGAACCATAAGGCAAAATCCAAAAACACACGAGAAGTCAAGTATTAAAAATTAAATCCCATAAGGTATGAACCATAAGGCAAAATCCAAAACACACGAGATATCAAGTATTAAAAATTAAATCCCATAAGGTATGAACCATAAGGTAAAATCCAAAAACGCACGAGCAATCCCGTAAGGTATGAACCATAAGGCAAAATCCAAAAACACACGAGCAATCAAGTATTACAAATTAAATCCCATAAGGTATGAACCATAAGGCAAAATCCAAAAACACTCGAGAAGTCAAGTATTAAAAATTAAATCCCATAAGGTATTAACCATAAGGCAAAATCCAAAACACACGAGATATCAAGTATTAAAAATTAAATCCCATAAGGTAGAACCATTAAGGTAAAATCCAAAACACACGAGATATCAAGTATTAAAAATTAAATCCCATAAGGTAAAATCCAAAAACGCACGAGCAATCCCATAAGGTATGAACCATAAGGTAAAATCCAAAAACGCACGAGCAATCAAGTATTAAAAATTAAATCCCATAAGGTATGAACCATAAGGTAAAATCCAAAACAACGAGAAGTCAAGTATTAAAAATTAAATCCCATAAGGTATGAACCATAAGGCAAAATCCAAAACACACGAGATATCAAGTATTAAAAATTAAATCCCATAAGGTATGAACCATAAGGTAAAATCCAAAAACATACGAGAAATCAAGTATTAAAAATTAAATCCCATAAGGTATGAACCATAAGGTAAAATCCAAAAACATACGAGAAATCAAGTATTAAAAATTAAATCCCATAAGGTATGCACCATAAGGTAAAATCCAAAAACGCACGATCAATCCCATAAGGTATGGACCATAAGGCAAAATCCAAAAACACACGAGCAATCAAGTATTAAAAATTAAATCCCATAAGGTATGAACCATAAGGCAAAATCCAAAAACACACGAGAAGTCAAGTATTAAAAATTAAATCCCATAAGGTAAAATCCAAAAACGCACGAGCAATCCCATAAGGTATGAACCATAAGGCAAAATCCAAAAACAAACGAGAAGTCAAGTATTAAAAATTAAATCCCATAAGGTATGAACCATAAGGCAAAATCCAAAAACACACGAGCAATCAGGTATTAAAAATTAAATCCCATAAGGTATGAACCATAAGGCAAAATCCAAAAACACACGAGAAGTCAAGTATTAAAAATTAAATCCCATAAGGTATGAACCATAAGGCAAAATACAAAACACACGAGATATCAAGTATTTAAAATTAAATCCCATAAGGTATGAATCATAAGTTAAAATCCAAAACACACGAGATATCAAGTATTAAAAATTAAATCCCATAAGGTATGAACCATAAGGCAAAATCCAAAACACACGAGACATCAAGTATTAAAAATTAAATCCCATAAGGTATGAACCATAAGGCAAAATCCAAAACACACGAGATATCAAGTATTAAAAATTAAATCCCATAAGGTATGAACCATAAGGTAAAATCCAAAACACACGAGATATCAAGTATTAAAAATTAAATCCCATAAGGTAAAATCCAAAAACGCACGAGCAATCCCATAAGGTATGAACCATAAGGTAAAATCCAAAAACACACGAGCAATCAAGTATTAAAAATTAAATCCCATAAGGTATGAACCATAAGGTGAAATCCAAAAACACACGAGAAGTCAAGTATTAAAAATTAAATCCCATAAGGTATGAACCATAAGGCAAAATCCAAAACACACGAGATATCAAGTATTAAAAATTAAATCCCATAAGGTATGAACCATAAGGTAAAATCCAAAAACATACGAGAAATTAAGTATTAAAAATTAAATCCCATAAGGTATGAACCATAAGGTAAAATCCAAAAACATACGAGAAATCAAGTATTAAAAATTAAATCCCATAAGGTATGAACCATAAGGTAAAATCCAAAAACGCACGAGCAATCCCATAAGGTATGAACCATAAGGCAAAATCCAAAAACACACGAGCAATCAAGTATTAAAAATTAAATCCCATAAGGTATGAACCATAAGGCAAAATCCAAAAACACACGAGAAGTCAAGTATTAAAAATTAAATCCCATAAGGTATGAACCATAAGGCAAAATCCAAAATACACGAGATATCAAGTATTAAAAATTAAATCCCATAAGGTATGAACCATAAGGCAAAATCCAAAACACACGAGATATCAAGTATTAAAAATTAAATCCCATAAGGTATGAACCATAAGGCAAAATCCAAAAACACACGAGCAATCAAGTATTAAAAATAAATCCATAAGGTATGAACCATAAGGCAAAATCCAAAACACACGAGATATCAAGTATTAAAAATTAAATCCCATAAGGTATGAACCATAAGGCAAAATCCAAAAACACACGAGATATCAAGTATTAAAAATTAAATCCCATAAGGTATGAACCATAAGGCAAAATCCAAAAACACACGAGCAATCAAGTATTAAAAATTAAATCCCATAAGGTATGAACCATAAGGCAAAATCCAAAAACACACGAGAAGTCAAGTATAAAAAATTAAATCGCATAAGGTATGAACCATAAGGCAAAATCCAAAACACACGAGATATCAAGTATTAAAAATTAAATCCCATAAGGTATGAACCATAAGGCAAAATCCAAAACACACGAGATATCAAGTATTAAAAATTAAATCCCATAAGGTATGAACCATAAGGCAAAATCCAAAAACACACGAGCAATCAAGTATTAAAAATTAAATCCCATAAGGTATGAACCATAAGGCAAAATCCAAAACACACGAGATATCAAGTATTAAAAATTAAATCCCATAAGGTATGAACCATAAGGCAAAATCCAAAACACACGAGATATCAAGTATTAAAAATTAAATCCCATAAGGTATGAACCATAAGGCAAAATCCAAAAACACACGAGCAATCAAGTATTAAAAATTAAATCCCATAAGGTATGAACCATAGGGCAAAATCCAAAACACACGAGAAGTCAAGTATTAAAAATTAAATCCCATAAGGTATGAACCATAAGGCAAAATCCAAAACACACGAGATATCAAGTATTAAAAATTAAATCCCATAAGGTAAAATCCAAAAACGCACGAGCAATCCCATAAGGTATGAACGATAAGGCAAAATCCAAAACACACACGAGAAGTCAAGTATTAAAAATTAAATCCCATAAGGTATGAACCATAAGGCAAAATCCAAAAACGCACGGGCAATCCCATAAGGTATGAACCATAAGGCAAAATCCAAAAACACACGAGAAATCAAGTATTAAAAATGAAATCCCATAAGGTAAAGGAACCATAAGGCAAAATCCAACAACACACGAGAAATCAGTAGTAAACTTATAAATCCGCATAGGTATGAACCATAAGGTAACAATCCAAAAACGACGCACGAGCCATCCCATAAGGTATGCCAACCATAAGGCAAAATCCTAAAACAACACACGAGAAAATCCAGTATTAAAAATTAAATCCCATAAGGTATGACCCACTAAGGCAAACTCCAAAATACACGAGATATCAAGTATTAAAAATTAAATCCCATATGGTAGGAACCATAAGGCAAAATCCAAAAACCACGAGATATCAAGTATTAAAAATTATAAATCCCATAATGTATGAACCATCAGGCACAATCCAAAAACACACGATAAGTCAAGTATTAAAAATTAAATCCTATAAGGTATGAACTCATAAGGCAAAATCCCAAAAAACCCGAGAAATCAAGATTATTAAAATTAAAATCCCATCAGGTATGACCCATACGGTAAAATCCCAAAACGCACGGGCAATCCCATAAGGTATGAACCATAAGGCAAATCCCAACAAACACCCACCGAGAAGTCACAGTATTAACAATTAAATCCCATAAGGTATGAACCATAAGGCAAAATCCAAAAACACACGAGAAATCAAGTATTAAAAATTAAATCCCATAAGGTATGAACCATAAGGTAAAATCTAAAAACGCACGAGCAATCCCATAAGGTATGAACCATAAGGCAAAATCTAAAAACACACGAGAAATCAAGGGCGGGACAGTGGAGTAAATTTGTTCCACAGAGCGAAGTTGAACACACGTGGAATATGTGATGGCATAGGTTTCTTCAGCTGTCACTAGTCTGCGAGTACTCAGGACACAGTAGGCGATCTTAAGGTCATTTAGCCAGGTGAGAGGCTCATAGAAAATGGTAGCGCAAACTCCCGGGTTAGGTCCCCAAGGAGTTGATATGCTCTGGAATTGTAGTAGTGTGTATCTGTATGGTGTGTGGTTTTCTCTCGAAGTTCAGGTTATCTTAAAAGTTCAGTTATACTTTAAAACTATTTTAGTTTAATTTAAAAACTGTAATGAGTAATAAAATATAAGTAGATAAATAGATCATCGGTTGATTAATATCTTTCACATCGTCCGATTCCCAATAGCCAATTTTGTCGGTCCATCCAATCTCCTGGTTGTAGATGTTTCTCCTTCATGTATAGATATATTCCCTGACTCCAGGTAGTTTTAGGTCTACCTCTGCCTCGTCTTCCCCCAAATTTTGGTAGCCGAGCCTCTTCCATTCGTTGGACATGTCCGTACCATCTTAATTGCTGAGTTTTAATATAATCTAAAATAGTGTCTTCAATCTTCATTTTCTTCCTTATAACCGAGTTCCTAATTTTTTCTCTTCTTGAAATTCTTTAATAAAATATGAGTAATACAAATAAAATTAATTTATATCATACAATTGTTAAAAGCATCATTACTTATGGAGCAGAAATTTGGCCATTAACAACAAAAACAAATAAGTATCTTTTGGAACGGAAATGGATTTTATACGAAGGACAGCAAGAATTTAATGACGAGAAAAAAATAGAAACTCAGTTACAAGGAAGAAAATTAAGATTGAAGGTACTATTTTAGATTATATTAAAACTCAGCAATTAAGATGGTACGAACATGCCCAGCGAATAGAAGAGGATCGCCTTCCAAAATGTGTTTTGGAATGAAAATCTGAGGGAAGACGAGGTAGGGGAAGACCTAAAACTTCCTGGAGTTAGGGAATATATTTATGTATGAAGGAGAAACATCTACAACCAGGAGATTGGATAGACCGATAAAATTGGCTATTAGGAATCGGATGATATCAAAGGCATTAATCAACCGATGATTCATCTATCTTAAAAACTGTAGTTGTTAATACAGTTTTATAAATTTTGCTCTGATGTCACTGAGGATAGTACTCGTAGATCCAGCAACAATGACCAACAGGCGTGTTGGGATACCCTTCCATTGTTCAAACCAATGGAGTAATACGGTTTATATCTTGGATCTTGAAATGACCAGATACAAACCGGGGGACTGGGCGCACTACTATCTTCAAATCTAAGTGACTTTCAGAGAAACGTGGACTTAAAAATGTTATTCATTACAGAAAAATAGGCAAACTTAAGTTCTTGTATAATGAAAAATAAAGATCATTCCTTGATAATGGCATGTGGGATCATGGTGAGGCCGATCTTGAATCCATGACGCGGAAAACCCAAGAAAACTTTCTTAATCATACTTACATCCGCGAGAAATCTATATTATAATATATATATATATATATTTATATATATGTATATATTATATTCCATAGTGTTCTGTCCGAAGGCAGGTCTTACATTGCAATCATAGCATTTTCATGCTATGCTTTATAGTTTGATTAGATAATTATAGATGTGGCAGCTTCCTGTTGCTTTCCACACCGGAAAAGGATGATAATGATAAGGATGATATGATGATGGCCGGATGATTTTCGGGGACCGTTGGACCCTAAGAAACTTCCTGACATTTGTCGTACAGGTGAGGAAAAACCCCGAAAAAAGAAACCTCGCCCAAGAGCCTGTCCCGACCGGGAATCAAAGGTGGGTTCGCTGCGTGACAAGGCAGCACGCTACCTCGAGACCACAGCGGCAGACACACATACACATGCATATATATATATATATATATATCATTCATGCAAGTATTAGGCCGTGTGGCCTGTTACGGTCTCAAAGAGGAATTTTCGATCCAGCGCTTTATTGGACGTCCTAGAGATCTTTTGCCTTGGGGGCAGTAACGAAGCATGGCTTTTGGAATTCTATGAGACGGCATTCGTTGAAGATGGGTTTTCCAGTTGTTCTGGCTCCTTCTTCCATGTCGTATCCTTATTCTCGCAAAGATCGTCAACGGTTGATCTGTCTGATTCATCCGAGGCACAAAGAAAAATTAAACATAGGCTCAATTCTGGAAATGCATGCTATTATGCATTACAGAGTCTCTTGTCATCCAAACTTCTCTCAAAAAACGTTAAATTGAAAATATATAAAACTATTATTCTACTTGTTATATTATATGGATGTGAAACATGGACTCTCACTTTAAGGAAGGAAAGGAGATTACGAGTATTTGAAAAAGAAAGTTCTAAGGAAAAAAAATTGAAGCAAATATAAACAAACAGCAGGTAAATGGAAAAGACTACATAACAGCTACATGATCTTATATAGTAAAGGAGAACATTTAAGTCTCGTAGACTGCGATGGGCAGGACATGTGGCGCGAATGGGGAATGTAAGAGATGCATGGAATCTTCTCGTAGGAAAACCAGAGGGAAAACGCCCAGTTGGTAGACCAAGAATGAGGTGGGAGAATATCATTACCATGATTTGAAGGAAGTAGATTATACAGGAGATGATTGAAAACATGAGCTCAGGATAGGGATATATGAAGAGATTATGGCCGCACGACCATGCACTACGGGACAACTCTTTCCACAGCTTACCTAGGAAAACCCGGTTGATTTTTCGCCTATTGTAAGTAGTTTCGGATTTGGCCATTGTATTTACAAGTGAATTATAATTCCTTGTGCAGAGTAAATAACCACCATTTGTGCGGGCGAATCGTCTTTGTTTCCGATCCATATACTAGCGTAGAGTTCATAACATCCGAGGTTATTAATCACAAAGCTTTGCCCGGGCCCATAGGAGGCAAAGATTGATTCATCTTTCTTTCCTAAGCACTTAAATATGAATCAACCATAGATCTCAAAACACCAGAATAGTTTATGGTTATTAATCATGAAAGCTAGACAGAAAATAAAGGAAGCTAGAATGATCTCCTAAATAAGTAAGTTTCAGTACAGGAATATCAAACAGCAGCATGCACATAAATAACTTGAACCTTAAGTTGGATATGTGTAAAAATGATGTTTAATATAAACAAGAAGTCTGAAGTGAATGGAAAATATAACAAATATAAATACTTGATCATTCAACAGAAAGAAAATAAATAATAGTGCTTTAACATGACAAAACCATATCATACCTCACACCACATTCATACCACGGTCCAAGCCAGGGTGGCTTTCCCCGGTCTTCTGGACCCAAAACTCAAACCACGCCACTCGCGTGCTTCAGACGACGTTGTCTTAACTCAAAGTTCTGATCGAATGATAACGTTCTTGATGTGCATAGCGTATTTGAGCGTTCCGAGGTAGAAGGGGAGATGCGCAGCACAAACAGCGCAACAGGAGAGGCAAAAAGGAGAGTGGGAGTAGATGCATAGAGAAAGGATATTGGCATAGTTCACGAATCTTACTGTTCAGGGAAGATAACGGCACTGCAGTAGCGAACCGAAAATCGCACTTTCGGTTCACCCTTCTACAATGGAAACTGCAAACTTTTTCTCCATTGTATAAGGGCTTACCGTTCTATTGTATGTTGTTTTCTAGTGTAGTTCACAATAGCAAAGGTCAAGGTCTATGACCGAGCGCTAATCATTTGGTACTAGTAAAAGTAAAAAAAGTGATCCCACGACAGACCCGGAGGCCCTTGCGGTAGTTGGAGGTTAAGGCTCCCACTTTTTCTAGACAATCGACACTTTATATCAGCCCTGCGTGATGGCCGCCTTTACCCCCAGAACAAGCGTATGATACTCATTTCGCTTAGAGGCTGAGTCGACCCCAGGGCCATAGTGCCGCCAGAGGGTTTGGGTCAGTTTAAAAATCCTCACCCCAACGCGACTTGAACCCTCGATCCTCCGGCTTGTAGCTCAGTGCCTTAACCACTACACTACGGCGTGCTTTATTTATTGCTATGACATTATTTTATGATAGGTTGTATTATTTTGATTATGTTCCCAACGAATTTCTAGTTTAATTCAATTTCATTTGAATATAAATATGCCCTACTTTTGATAATGATTACATCATCATCATCATCATCCGGTATCATGGCAGCTGCCGCCGTCTTCCGGAAACCAAACGCCATTCCTCTCTGTCCATCCATTGATCTTCCTCCATTCCTCTGATATTCATAGCTGCTTGTACCCCTTCTATTCAAGTTTTCTTCGGTCTTCCTCCTTTCCATTGGGATCCATTCCATAACAATTTTTGACAATCTTTGCTGTGGCATTTCTTTAATATGACCATACCACTTCAATATTTTCTTTTCTATAATGCCTATGATGTCCGGCTCCTCTTGTACACCCATAACTTCCCTTATTTCTTTATTTCGTATTCTATCCATTCTAGATTTTCCAGCTGATCTTCTTAAAACATCCATTTCTGTACTTAAAATTCTTTTCATTTCCCTGGTAGGAATTTGCCAGACTTCAGCACCATATGTTAAAATGCTCTGAATTATGGTTTGATATATTTGTAATTTTCTATTTTTTGTAATATTTTTGCTCCACCAAACAGAGTTTAAAGCATTTATTGCTTGTTTTGTTTGTGCGATTTTATTTTTAATTTCCACTGTGTTATCGCCTGAATGGTGTAATTTTGTTCCTAAATAAGTGCATTCAATACTAGGTTTTAGATCTTCTCCATTGTTGAAATTTATATTTTCCATTTCTTCTCCTATACACATGTATTTAGTTTTCTCAATGTGTATATAAATTCCCCATTTTTCATATTCTTCTTTTAGGTTTTTAGTCATATACTCTATGTCATCGTGGTCCTGTGCTATTAATAACTGGTCATGTGCAAAATTTAGTGAATATACAATAGTTAATTAATTATTCACCCTTAATAAAAGTACTTATTTCTCTGAAATAAGAGGACTCGTTGCAACATTTATATATATATATATACATACATAAACAGGTTTATAGGTTATAGAGTACAGTAACTACCTGTTTGATCCACCTTATATTTGAGAGCAGTTTTCAAAGATTTATTTTACCAATATATTTCATCCCTCAAGAATTCTGAGATACGATGGAGGTGGATGTATATTCTGCCATTCACAGATTCCATGTTTCAAACCTTTTCAACAACCCCCTTTCACCCTTCGTACGTAAACAAATCTACATTGAAGCTCTCATCATTATAAAAAAAAAGAACATGCATCCACCCTGCTTTTAGGCAGCCCTGCATTACAAGCTAGTTTGCATATATCTCCTGTATGTATAAGCCATTTTTACAAATTTCTTTGATGTTCAAAAGGTATTCATGAACGTGCCCATCATGTTTTCGAAGTGAAATAAATTTTCCATCTTACATATCCAATCTGAATTTACATTAATATTCTTACAACTATAGCATATATAATAATTTAACATTTCTATTGAAATATTGTACAGTGTGGATCTAATGTAAGTGCCCAGATTTAAGTATGAATTCGTTGATTCAAATAAATGCCAATACACACTAACTCACTCACTGGCACTATCGAACTCATAGGTGCGAACATAAGCTCTCCATTCTTCCCTATTCTGAGCTAATGATTTTCAATCATTCTCATAAGTAATGGCACGAGTGATTTCCAAATTATCGATAAATTGGAAATCAAGAGTGGCATTTGTTAGGACTATTTAACGAATAAAATTAAGCTGTTTACTCACAAATCATTATTTAACTATAGTTATTTTAAAATATTTATATATTTAATGTAAACGGCGATGTTTGAAAACAAATGAGAAACGATAGGTACGCTTCATCTGCTTCTTTTGTTTATCACTGCAACCAGATTATACTATTTATTGCCAAAGGAATGCAATATTGTAAGAATGCTCTCTAGTGGAGAAAAAATGAAACACATCAAACCGTATATTAATTCATTTCTGATGTCGTATGATGTAAATATGACAATTATATTTTTCTGGATTATTACCTGGGAAAAAATGCATTTAAGAAAGTGCAAACAGTGGTTTTTTTTTTTTTTTTTTTTTTTTTTTTTTGGTGGTATAATAAATTGCTACAAATGTTTGGTAGCCGAATTTCTTACAGGCTCAGTCACTGCAAAATAATGGTCAGACCTGTTCAGAATATTAAAAATGAGGAGCTTTCTTTAATATGGTAAATATAAAACTGATAAATATTTCGTGAAACACAACTGTGATTGGTTGTAAAACAGAAATCATTGAAACGTGATTGGCCATTGAGTCCCATTTGGGGCATGAGTTAAATAGTCTGTAAAATCTACTTTCCAAACCATGGTTTCTATTATTCTCCCACCTCATTCTTCGTCTACCAACTGGGCGTTTTCCCTCTAGCCTACAAGAAGCTTCCATGCCTCTCTTTCACTCTCCATGTCCTGCCCATGCCACATGTCCTGCCCATCGCAGTCTACGAGACTTAAATCTTCTTATTATATCTGATTCCCTATAAAAATGATGTAACGTAGTGTTTTGTAGTCTTCTACATTCGCCTGTCTGTTCATCTCTCTTTGTTCCAGAAATTTTACTAAACTTTTTTTCTCAAATACTTGTAATGATTTCTCCTCCTTTAAAATTCATGTTTCGAATTCATAAAGGCTACTAGGTCCACCGCTGTAGTCTCGAGGTAGCGTGCTGCCTTGTCACGCAGTGGGCTCGGGTTCAATTCCCGGTCGGGGCAGGCTCCTGGGTGAGGTTTTTTCGATGTTTTTCCTCATCTGTAAAACAAATGTCAGGAAGCTTAGGGCTCAAAGGTCCCCGAAAATCATCCGGCCATCATCCTTATCATTATCATCATCATCCTTCATCGGTGTGGAAAGCAACGGGAAGCTACCACACCTATAATTCCCTAGTAAAGCAACAAAGCATAGCATAAAAATGCTATGGTTGCAGTGAAAGACCTGCCCTCCGGCAGAATTACTATGGAATAGAATGGAATAGGCTACTATATCTGGGGGAATTATGGAGAATTATTTCTTCTTCTTCGTCTACGCATGAAAGCTGGCAGCTTGTAACGTGTTCATTTACTACAGATCCGGAGTATATTGACTACCGTTACGATAAATTGATATATTTGACGTGGAAAAGTTTTTTACCATTATCGTTAAATTATTATTTTTATAGGTTTTAAGTTTTATAATTTATCTTATTATTTAGTGAATATATTTAAGTAGTCACAAAATAATAGAATGTCTTTCCATCGTAGTTGTATTTTTTTCAGTTTCACTTATTTTTAGAGAAGATGGGACGACAGCCGTATTCATCCGCCAATCACAGAAGTAAACTACAAAAATAACATAATTTTTACTATAAAATTCCGCCACTCATAGTTTTCAGATCTAAATACGCCACTGCTGTCGTCTCTAATGTAGCCCAGGTTCTGTCACGCTGGTTTGGAAACTACAAAGCGCCATCTCTTATTCAATTCTGTCACGGTTATAGTTCTAGATACATTGGACTCGATGTACTGCTGACCACATTATGAGGTGAAGTTTGAAACAAAAAGTTCAACAATCGTCCTTAAAGGACATCTTCATGTACCTGCAGTCCTTTGTAACCCGGACATTTCACAGTTAAGACGAGAACTTTTGGTTATCAACATGTGCAAAAACACTTGGCGTGTGACGTCACTTAATGTTGTAAAGTTTGAACCAAGTTTATACCATGTTTCAGGAAGAGAATGAAAATTCGAGAAATGAATTCCTGAATGCAAATTAAAATATTATATCATTTGAAACTATGTATAATTTCAGAAACTTACAGTCTTGTAAAATAGAAGGCAAATATAACATTACAGAACCAGGTACTCTGTCACAAAAATCACACAAGTTCATTAATATAATATGAATAAACTATAGCAAACCTAACTTAGCATTTCCAGGACTCTTTCTACTCAATATTCTTTGACTAAAAAAGTAGATAAACTAATTAACTAACTAACTCACTGGCACTACGGAACTCGTAGGTTCATGGCCCCGCGGACATAAGTTCTCCATAAATTCCTATCCTGAGCTTACGTTTTCAATAATTCTTCTTCCTTCCAAGTATTAGGCAAAGACCTGTTACGATCCTATTGAAAATTTTCTCTCCAGCGTTTCATAGGACGGCCCAGAGATCTTCGTCCTCTTGGTATATAATTATAAACAGCTTTGGGGATCCGATTTGAACTCATTCTTTCAAGATGGTGTTTCCAATTTAGTTGGTACTGTTTAATATATTCCAAAATTGGCGTAGTCTTCCAATTCTTTTAAGATATCGGTGTTCCTTTTCCGATCCCATCTGGTGTAACCCGCTATTCTGCGCATGAATCTCATTTTCAATCATTCCCTGTATAATCTACTTCCCTCAAATCATAGTTAATGTTATTCTCCCACCTAATTCTTGGTCTACCAACTGGACTTTTCCCTCTGGTTTTCCTACAAGAAGCTTCCATGCATATCTTTCATTCCCCGTTCGTGCCACATGTCCTGCCCATCGCAGTCTACGAGACTTAACTGTTCTTATTATATCTGGTTTCCTATGAAGAGCATGAAGTTCATTGTTATGTAGTCTTCTCCATTCACGTGACCATCTCTCTTTGGTCGAAACATTTTCCTAAGAACTTAATTCTCAAATACTCGTAATCTCCTTTCCTCCCTTAAAGTAAGAGTCTATGATTCGCATCCATATAATATAACTGGTAGAATAATAGTTTTATATATTTTAAGTTTAACGTTTTTTGAAAGGAGTTGGGACATCAAGAGTCTCTGCAATGCATAATAGCACGCATTTCCAGAATTGAGCCTATGTTTAATTTCTTTGTGCATCTCATTCATATTTGTGATCATTGTTCCTAGGTATTTGAATTCAGCCACTGCCTCGAAATTTTCCTCATTTGTCATTAGCTGTCCATTTCCATTTTATAATGTATTTCTGTTTGTGACCATATATATATATATATAGTTTTATTGATATTTACTTCCAGTCCCAATTTCTTAGTGTTACTCAACAGTGTGTGCATGTTGTCCTTTAGTATCTCCTCGCTATCACCCAATAGTACTACACCATCAGCATAAACTAACAGCTTATTAATACCATTGAGTTTTAGGCCTTCTTCATCCTGTAAAGATTTGATGGCAAGCTCTAGTACAAAATTAAATAGTAGAGGAGATAGTGCATCTCCTTGTATATCACACAATTGTTAAAATTATCATTACTTTTTCCATTAACAACACAAATAAATAAGTACCTTTTGGCAGCGGAAATTTATTTTATACGAAGGGCAGCAAGAATTTTAAGAACAGAAAAGTTAGAAACTCCGTTATAAGGAAGAAAATGAAGATTGAAGACACCATTTTAGATTATATCAAAACTCAGCAATTAAGATGGTACGGACATGTCCAACGAATGGAAGAGGATCGGCTACCAAAATCTGTTTTGGAATGAAAATCTGAGGGAAGACGAGGCAGAGGAAGTCCTAAAACTCCTGGAGTCAGGGAATATGTTTATACATGAAGGAGAAATATCGACAACCTGGAGATTGCATGGGCCGAGAAATTGGCTATTGGGAATCGGATAATGTCAAAGACATTAATCAACCGATGATCCATCTTTATAACAATTACAAATTAGGCCCTACCTCAAGTTAAATTGTCGGCTGGAGCAAGGCAGTGAAAACATTTGAAAAAATAATATATTTTTATTCCAATAACTGTTTGACATTTATAAAAATAATTGCCATGCAGTATTTATACATTGTCACTGGCAGAAAATCTATTGTTAGACTATCAGAACATAAAACAATTGGCAAATGTTTTAAAGCTCTCCATTTAGAACAGTTATCTGTCGATTGTTTTTGAAAACTCTTAACAACAATAGGTGTCATGTTTTGAACGATGGACAATGTTTGTCAATTGTTTTAGAACCTGTTAAACATACTAATAGGAGCTATTAGTTGCTGTAACTGCTATTTTAGAAAGAATTAAAGGAAAATATTTGATTGTTAACAATAAATGAGGGAAATTTATCAAGTGATTTCATAATTCCGGGAATTTACATTGATTCTGGATTCCAGCATGACCTGCATTCATTTTACTATTATATTGTAGGGTTGCAATTAGATAAACTACTCTTTTAAGGGAAGAGGGATGAAAATGCGGGGGGGGGAGCTAACTGTATGCATTGACAAATATGATACCTGGAATAGGACTTCAATTGTTTTGTTGTAATGATATCCACGCAGCTTTTTGTCATACAAACCTCGACACTAGAGCAATCTAGTGGTTGTAAATGAAACTAAATTCACACTTCTGTTTATTTTGCACAAAAAGTCTACATGCACGTGTCTACAATTAAGACCAGACTGGCCAAAAGTAGCATTTACAACAGGATGGTACCGAGGTTTAGCTAATACTGCAGGAATGTTGGCATGGAATTGCGGTTTTTGGTTATTATTTTTTTAAATGTTTTCTACATTTCATAGGTCCTAAGAAACTTACTAACTCACTGGCACTATCGAAACCGGCGGTTTTTAGATGTTCAGACATAAGCTATCCATATATCCCTATCCTGAGCTAAGATTTTCCAATCATCCCCTGTATAATTTACTTCCCTCAAATCATGGTTAATGTTATTCTCCCTTCTCATTCTTGGCCTACCTACTGGACTCTCTCCTTCTACTTTTCCTACAAGTTTCCATGTTTCGTTCATTCGCCATTTGTGCCACATGTCCTGATAATCTACAAGGCCTAAGTGATATTAAACTTGACTTCCCATGAATACCATGTAGTTCACTGTTATGTAGATGCACCACCCCGTCTGTTCATCTCCCTTTGGTCCAACGATTTCCCTAAGAACTTTATTCTCAAATACTCGATTCTTTTTTTCTCCTTTAAAATAAGATATTATGCTTCGCGTCTACATGTCAATAAAAACTAAATAATATGGGCAACGTAGAAATTCATTATGTAATGGAAATGGACAGTTAATGATAAACGAGGGAAATTTTGAAGGAGTGTAGCTAAAGTAAAGTATTCCCACTACAGGCCTCAGGTGGCCCTTGGGGTAGTAGGAGGTTAAGGCTCCCACTATTTCTAGACAATCGGCACTTGATGTCAGTCGGGTTGTCAGCCCTGCGTGACGGCCGCCTTTACCCCAGAACAAGCGTCTGGTACTCATTTCCGTTAGAGGCTGAGTCGACCCCAGGGCCATAGTGCCGCCAGAATGTTTGGGTCAGTTTAAAAATCCTGACCCCACCGGGACTTGAACCCTCGACCTTCCGGCTTGTAGCGCAGTGCCTTAACCACTACGCTACGGCGTGCCCCCTTTTGAAGGAGTGACTGAATTCAAATACCTAGGAACAATAATTAATTCTGGAAATGCGTGCTATTAAGCATTATAGGGACTCTTGTCATCCCAACTGATTAAAAAAAGTTAAACCAAATATACATAAAACTGTTATTCTTCCAGTTATATTATATGGCTGCGAATCATGGACTGTTACTTTAAGGGAGGAAAGAAAATTACGAGTATTAAGAATTAAGGACTTCGGAAAATTTTTGAAGAAAAAAAAAATGGATGAACATTCATGTGAATGGAGAAGACTATATAACAGTGAGGTACATGGTGTTTATGGGATATAGTAAGAACAGTTATGCCTCATAGACTGTGATGACAGGACATCTGGCACGAATGTGAATGAAATATATATGTATGGAAATTTCATGTAGGAAAACCAGAGGGGAAACGCCCAGTTTGGTAGACCAAGAATGAGGTGGGAGAATAACATTAACCATGATTTGAGGGAAGTAGATTATACAGGGGATGTTTGGAAAACGTTAGCTCAGGATAGGGATGTATCGCGAGCTTATGTCCGGGCTGCGATGAACCTACAGGTTCGAAATTCCAGATAGTTGGTTAGGAACAATAATTACAAACAGCAATAAGGTGTTCATGTAAATTAACGCCATCTATCCACCCAGCAGAATTCAAAGCACATAAAGTGTGGTGGGTGGCATTAGAATTCACACATTTTAGGTTTTTTTTTAGAATTGATTGAGCTATTTTTTTTAACTATTAGAAGTATGCAGTGGAAATGACGAAACAGCCTATATAATAAGAAAAATCTGTTTGGAGATAATTATTTGAAAATGATGTCAGTAGGTTTGGTAAGAAATCAATACAAGATGCTAAGGGATGGAGAAGATCTTAATAACGGGGGTGAAAGAGTCAGAGAGCATGCAAATACATCGCAATGTTTGCTTCAGAAATAATGCATATAGCCACAGGGGCGGCAGTGGGTTTAGTGGCTGTGATAGTGGTGGTAACTGAGGTAGACCTTACCCCATTGTGCACTGGGTTAACATCGCTACAGTCACCCTCAAATATTTATTAACTTCTATCTTCTTCCTATCATCCTATTTCCTTCATTTCAAAAAATCCAGCCAGACTATCTCACATCTGTTATTTGAGTGTCCCGCATTTGATTCCAAAAGACATGAATTTATTTAAAAATTAGGTTATTGCCATAATAGATTTCAACTGCTTTGTCAAATATGTTATGTAAGAAGTATTGCTATAGAAAGCTGTGTGACTTTATCCATCATATTTTTAAGAGATCTTGAGTTAGTTTTTTCTTGGGTTTGTTTATTAATTAATGTTTTTGTTCACGTTACGTTATTATGTAACGCTAGAAATTAACCCTACTCTAAATTACTGTAAATAATTAATTATATTGTAACTAAAACCCTAACATACTGGATGGTGAAATAGCGTTCATATAATAATAATAATAATAATAATAATAATAATAATAATAATAATAATAATAATAATAATAATAATAATGCTTTATTTATTCTGGCAGAGTTAAGGCCATAAGGCCTTCTCTTCCACTCAACTAGCATAAATACAAATAAATATTTCACAAATATAGATATACACTATACTAATTATAAACAGTTAAAGATACAATAAATGTAGCAATGTAAATTTCATGTACAAACAACATTTTATACGATAATAACAATAATAATACTTCATAATAATAATAATAATAATAATAATAATAATAATAATGATAATAATAATAATAATAATTATAATATAATAATATAAATATGATAAATACCCTCAGGGGTCCTCATCTAGGGGATATGTGGATGGCGACCACAAGGTGCCCAAGCTGAGCAAAACATTTCTTCCACTTACTTATGTTTTGCACTCTTTTAACTTTACTATCTAACCTCTCTTGGTTAACTCTTGTTTTTTTTTTACCTCGACGCTATTAGGGCATCCGAGGGCTAGGGAATCTTTCCTTTCTTCCATTTCTTCTTTCCTTTATTTTCTTTTCTTCTCCAGAAAAGCCTGACCAGGGGCTATAAGATGGCAGCCCCGTTACTGGTCTTGCCTTCCTTTGGCCAGCAACCAATCGAAGGGACTATTATTATGCTTTCAAGTCTTATACGATAATTTCCCGGAAGGATCAAACTATTTACGCTGGAGGGAAAATTTTCTATAGGATAGTAACAGGCCTTGGCCTAATACTTAGAAGGAAGAAGAAGAAGAAGAAGAAATATGATAAATTACACGAGAAGCACCAATTTATATATATACCTTACACTGGGTAATAATGAAGTTGAGGTTAGAGCAAATATAAATTTAGATTTCTTTTAAAAGATGCCAATGTCCGGCCGTCCCTTATTTCTTGTGGTAGGGAATTCCAGTTGCGAGAAGTCAAGATGGTATATGACATGGAGTGATGTGATGTCCTATGTTGGAGATTCTATACAAATAAATAATGTTTCTTATCATTCTTTTTCGAACTAGGTCAATCTCTAAAATCGTAGAAAAATGAATTAACTTATTTTTCTTCTTTTTCTACTTCTTGTAATTAGTCCTTTTGACCTGTTTTCACATCAAGTGGGATTTAATGAATCTTCCCATCTAGTAAACGGGCGTCCAACACTTCTATGTCCTATTGGTTTGTACTTTAATAACAGCTGAGGGATTCTATTAATTTGTTCTGCTATTCAAAATTATACGTAGGGCTACCTCTACAGCAAGCTACTTGCCCTTCGCTTCCATCACCATTATCTAATCACAATCTGAATACAAAATCGCATTGGTACGTAACATGTCACAACGGAACTGTAAACCTGTAAAGTAAAGTAAAGTGATCCCACAACAGGCCCGGAGGCCCTTGGGGTAGTAGAAGGTTAAGGCTCCCATTTTTTCTAGACAATCGGCACTTTATGTCAGCCCTGCGTGACGGCCGCCTTTACCCCCAGAACAAGCGTCTGGTACTCATTTCTGTTAGAGCCTGAGTCGACCCCAGGGTCATAGTGCCGCTAGAAAGTTTGGGTCAGTTTAAAAATCCTGACCCCAACGGGACTTGAACCCTCGACCCTCCGGTTGTCTAATGTGGAAAAAATAATTGGTCCCATGCGATTCCGCTTTGTACAAGTTTTTACTGTATTACTATGACATACACTACCAGTTACTACCACTGGGAGAGAGAAAGAAAGAGGGAGAGAGAAGAGAGAGAGAGAGAGAGAGAGAGACAGACAGAGAAAGAGACAGAGAGAGACAGACAGAGAGAGAGACAGAGAGAGACAGACGGAGAGAGAGAGAGAGAGACAGAGAGAAAGAGACAGAGAGAGAAAGAGACAGAGAGAGACAGACAGAGAGATAGAGAGAGAAAGAGAGACAGAGGAGAGAGAGAAGAGAGAGAGAGAGAGAAGAGAAAGAGAAAGAGAGAGAGAGAGAGATTGTATACAGAGAGAGAGAGACAGGCAGAAGAGCGATAGAGAGAGAAGACAGACAGAGAGAGAGAGAGACAGACAGAGAGAGACAGAGAGAGAGAGAGAAGGGAGAGACAGAGAGAGAGAGATAGACGGAGAGAGAGAGAGAGAGAGAGACATCAGAGAGAGAGACAGAGAGAGACAGACAGAGAGAGACATAAGAGAGAGACAGAGAGAGAGAGGAGAGAGGAGAGACAGAGAGAGATATTGATGAGAGAGAGAGAGAGACAGAGAGAGAGAGACAGACAGAGAGATAGACGAGAGAGAGAGATAGACAGAGAGAGAGAAGAGAGAGAGACAGACAGAGAGAGACAGAGAGTTTGATACATAGAGAGCGGACAGAGAGAGAGAGAGACAGACAGAGAGAGAGAGACAAGAGACAGAGAGGAGACAGAGAGAGAGAGGCCAGGAGAGAGAGAGACAGTAGAGAGAGGATTGATTGAGAGAGAGAGAGACATGACAGAGAGAGAGACAGAGGAGAGAGAGGGGAGACAGACAGGCCAGACCGAGAGAGAGCAGAGAGAGAGACAGACAGAGAGAGACAAAGACGGACAGACAGAGAGAGAGAGAGCGAGAGAGAGAGAGAGATTGAGAGAGAGACAGACAGAGAGAGAGACAGATACAGAGAGAGAGAGAGAGAGAGAGAGACATACAGACAGAGAGAGAGAGACAAAGACAGACAGATAGAGAGAAAGAGACAGAGAGAGAGAGAGGACGACAGACAGAGAGAGATTGAGAGACATACAGACAGAGAGAGAGAGAGAGACATACAGACAGAGAGAGAGAGAGACAGACAGACAGAGAGAGATTGAGAGACATACAGACAGAGAGAGAGAGAGACATACAGACAGAGAGAGAGAGAGAGAGAGAGAAAGGGAGAGAGAATAAAATCATGTCATATAAAATTAATTAGATAGCTAGAGTGTGGAAATTTCTATTAAGTCTAACACTTTTCTCCAACAAGTTTGCAATTCAACTTATCAGATCTGCCTTTTCATTACTTATTCATTTGCTTTGTATTGCCTCATTGTGTCTCTGAGCCCGATTTCCATTACCGCCCTCTAAACAAGTAACATTTGGTTGGATTTTGAAAGACCTCCCTCCCGTCTGACGAGTTTGCAAACTTTGTTAATTTTGATGCATCCCCTCCCCCCACCACCGCCCCGATGTGTCAACATCTTGTCTCCGGGTGAGATTTGCATAATAACTCATTTACCGACACCAAGGCTGCCAACCTTCTTATGTTAGTACCAACCTAACAATACAACTTTCTCTTCGATTCTAGTCTTTTTTTCAGCCTTATCTGAATATATTTCGAATCCTTGGTTTTAAAATATAGGTCATACAGGCAGATTCGGTATTAAAGAAGGAAACATCTATAGAGCGCGCTAAAAATATATTTTTTCTTATTTATTCACAGTGTAAATAAAGGTCTATAATGTCGGCTTAGGTGGGCTAGAGGATGTTCCTTGCCTCTGGCCCCGAGGGTCGCGTGTTCAAACCCAGCCGTGGTCGATTAATTTTTTAGAATTGAAGAATCAAAGGTGCAAGTCCTCCGGGACGAACTTTAGGTCGTGTGTCCCGAGTTTGAAGATTTTCAGGCTCTTAATAGTACATTATAAATTGTGGTTGGGGAGTGATTTTTTACAGAAGTGAGGAAATGATTATAAACCGAGCAATAGCTCGGTTTTTAATTTTCGAGATTCTGTAAAACACTACAAAAACATGTGTTGTACATTATTTTTTGTACGATGGTATTTTCAAAATAATTAATAATAAATCATTTTGAAGTCTGTTCTGGAAAGCATAATGACTTATGGTGCTGAGGGATGGACTTTGGTAGAGGGACAAAAAACTAAGATCTTGACAGTGGAGATGGATGGAATAAGACGCAGTGCCAGGGTGTCCAGGTTGGAAAGAAGAAGAAATGAAGAAAGAAGTGAGGCAGATGATGGATATGGAGGAGACACTGGTGGAAAGGATCGAAATACGAGTCCTTCAGTGGTATGGAGGATGGAGGATGATAGGTGACCGAAAACTCTTTTGGAATTGTCACCTTCTGGTAGAAGGAAACGGGGCAGGCCAAGAACAACTTGGAGAAGAGAGATCCATAGATTGATGAACGACAGAGGTCTGGAGGAGGATGAATGGCGTGATCGGCAAGAATGGCGAATGGGAATACAGGGTAACCGCTGAAAAGTGGAGAGGCCCTCAAAAGTAAAAAAGTAAGTAAAATAATAACATCTTTATTAGAAATACCAACAAAATTTCAACAGTTGGAATTTGACTGAAGATGGAAGTAATACTATACTTTTGAAACCGATATCGTGAAGACACACAACTTTGTGAGGTGAGATGTTAAAACATTTTCTCCAACTCATTTATTAATGAAATGACTTATCTTGTGATATGGGCTATTCTTCAGACTTATCCAGCAATCGACATATTAGCTATCATGGACTTCCAAAATATGTAACGGTGAACGGTGATTGGTTAATATTACAGAATTGAAACACTAAAGAGAATAAATATCTGGATTGGAGTTGATATTTTGACTGGAAAAGCGCCACTCGATGATTGATATTTGATGGGGAATAAGAACAGATTTACAAACTGTTTAACAAGTCTGTTTGAAATAGCAAACATTTTCTATTAATTATTCACAAATGAATTGCCAACTTAACAATTTATTCCATAATAAACCGCTAAATGGACTTCAAAACGTTTACGAATTTATAATAAAGGACAGTCTGTTACAAAAAACAAAACTAAACAAAACGTTATTTTAATCATTCCTACGCATTTTCAGGTGCGTTGACGTAATCATGCCTCTCAGATGAATAAACAGTTGAACAACAGTGGTAATTGTGTTTTGTTATCATTTACTTCAATAAAGCGATACAATGTGATACTTAGTGCATAAACGATATAAGTATTGCAATGATTAACAATATGTCAATAATATTAGTAATAATAATAATAATAATAATAATAATAATAATAATAATAATAGTAACTTACTTACTTACTTACTCACTCACTGGCACTATCGAACCGGTAGGTTCATGGCCGCGCGGACATAAGCTCTCCATACATCCCTATCCTGAGCTAATGCTTTTCAATCATTCCCCGTATAATCCACCTCCCGCAAATCATAGTTAATGTTATTCTCCCACCTCATTCTTGGTCTACCAACAGCGCGTTTTCCCTCTGGCTTTCCTACAAGAAGCCTCCATGCAAGTCTTTAACTCCCCATACATGCAACATGTCCTGCCCATTGCAGTCTACGAGACTTAACTGTTCTTATTATATCTGACTTCCTATAAAGACCACGTAGTTCATTGTTATGTAGTCTTCTCCATTCACCTGTCTGTTCATCTCTCTTTGGTCCAAATATTTTCCTGAGTACTTTATTCTCAAATACTTGTAATTTCCTTTCCTCCCTTAAAGTAAGAGTCCAAATAATACTAGTAACAATGAGAGAAATTAAACATAGGCTCAATTCTGGAAATGCGTGCTATTATTAACTACAGAGGCTCTTGACGTCCCAACTCTTTTCAAAAAACGTTAAACTGAAAATATATAAAACTATTATTCTACCAGTTATATTATATGGATGCGAAACATGGACTCTTACTTTAAGGGAGGAAAGGAGATTACGAGTATTTGAGAATAAAGTTCTTAGGAAAATTTTTGGACCAAAGAGAGATGAAGAGACAGGTGAATGGAGAAGACTACATAACAGTGAACAACATTTTCTTTATAGGAAGCCAGATGTAATGAGAACAGTAAAGTCTCGTAGACTGCGATGGGCAGGACATGTTGCACGAATAGGAAATGAAAGACGTGCATGGGAGCTTCTTGCAAGCAAACCAGAGCGAAAACTCCCAGTTGGCAGACCAAGAATGAGGTAGGAGGATAACATTAACTATGATTTGAGGGAAGTAGATTATGCAGGAAATGATTGGAAAACATTAGCTCAGGATAGGGATGTATGGAGAGCTTATTTCCGCGTGGCCATGAACCAACAGGTTCGACAGTGCCAGTGAGTTAGTAGTAATAATGTGCACCTCGACGTAGCGTGCTGCCTTGTCACACAGCGGGCCCGAGTTCAATCACCGGTTCGCATAAGTTTCCTGGGTGAGGTTTTTTTCGGGTTTTTTCCTCACCTGTAAGATAAATGTCAGGAAACTTTAAGGCCCAAAAGGTCCGCGAACATCATCTGGCCATCATTATCATCATTAACATATTCATTAAGTTTAGGATTAAGGCCTCTCCTGGCGCATCATTACCATCATCGTATATTATCGGGGAAGCGTAACTCCGCCTTTCAGAGGCCCCAACCACTGAAGTGGGTTACAATATCGCCATGCCAGGAGAGAATACCAGACTGTCGAAATGACAACGTAGTGGCTTTGAAAAAAAAAACAATTTTACTTCTTGACGCTTGAACCAAGAGATTTAGGTCAAAAATATTCAACTTTTGCACCAAATTAATATTACATCCATTTATCCTAAACCCTATCTTTCTATTATTATTTAATACCTTCCCATTCCCAATTCATAATCAAGGAACGACAAGTGTCCTTTTTAACAATTTAACAACCCTTCCATTAATCAAACTCCATGTGGACTAGTGGTTATGCTCCTTGCCTCTGGTCCCGATGGTAGCGGGTTCAAACCAGGCCGGGGTCGATGGATTTTTTTAGGATGGAAAAATCCAAGGAGCAAGTCCTCCGGAAGGGACTTAAAACCGTGGGTCCCGAGTCTGAAGATTTTCAGGCTCGTAAAAAATCCTTAAGCCTGAATGAAAAGGCCTCTAAGCAAAATTTACCGAATTTTGCCGTCCTAGTACTACCTTGGTTTCCTAGATGTCAGTAAGAGGCGGAACACTGACCACGGACCACTCAAATGGCATCTATACGAAAACAAGTGTAACTAAATTAGTTTTTTTTATTATTCCGGCTTTTACAATGAATATACATTTTTCCGGTACCCATGTTCACAGTTAATTTCACATTTGTTTCAACACATTTTTCCATTCTTGTCTGTTTATCCATATATCTTCTTCTATTTCCCATCCCCTCTTAGCTTCATTGATTACCTGAATCCACGTAATAGTTGTTCTACCCTTCTTTTTCCTTCCCTGTGGTTCCCAATCCATGATTATCTTAGGTAGTCTTCCTTCTTCCATCCTTATAATGTGTCCGTACCAATTTAATTGTTTCTTCTTTATAAAATCTAATAGTGAATATTGTACCTGCATTTTTTCTTTTATATATGAATTTCTGATTTTATCCTTCCTGGATATTCTTGCAGCACGTGTCCAGTAGTCCATTTCAGTGGCGAGTAATTTTTTTTTCATTTGTGAATTTAAAGCCCACACATCAGCTCCATAGGTAATAATGCTTCTGATTATTGTATTAAAAATATGGTTCAAATTCTTTCCTGTAGGGGGAGAGCGCCTAAATCTCTGTTAAGGGAAACATGGGCTTACAAGACACAAGAAGAAGTTCCCTAGAAGTATCTGCAGTATATTCTTCTTCTTCTTCTTCGGCTTTCCCCCACTTATAGGTTTGCCGTCTTCAGTTTCCATTTATCTCTATCATTCCAATCTCCCTCTTCCAAATTCCGATGATCCATTATAGTTCTGACATAGGTTTTCCATTTCCATCTTGGTCTGCCACGTTTATTTCTTCCAGGGGGTGACCATTGGTATATATTTTTTGGCCATCTTTCATTTTCCATTCTTTGTACATGGCCATACCATTTAAGTGTTTGATTTTCAATCCTCTTAACGACAGATGTGGTGACATTCATTTCTCTCCAAAGGAATTCATTTCTTATTTTATCCTGTCTTGTTTTTTGGAGGCTTCTTCTAAAATAATCAAATTCAACTGTTCTAATTTTGTACCTGCAGTATATTAATAATCAAATAATTATTTATGTAAGTTAAATGTTATTAAAAAATCGAAAATATTTCTTATATAGGTGAATGGAGAAGACAACATAACAATGAACTACTTGGTCTCTATGGGAAGCCAGATATAATAAGAACAGTTAAGTCTCATAGACTGAGATGGGCAGGACATGTTGCACGTATGGGGAATGAAAGATATGCATGGAAGCTTTTTGTAGGAAAACCAGAGGGAAAACGCCCAGTTGGTAGACCAAGAATGAGGTGGGAGAATAACATTAACTATGATTTGAGGGAAGTAGATTATACAGGGAATGATTGGAAAGCATTAGCTCAGGATAGGGATGTATGGAAAGCTTATGTCCTCGCGGCCATGAACCTACGTGTTCGATAGTGCCAGTGAGTAAGTAAGTAAGTATATAAAAAAGAAGTTATAATAATTGAAGACAGTTTTCTGAAAGATATACGTTTTTAATGTTTGATGACTTTTATAAACAAAAGTTTGTTTTAGTTGAGGAAGACTGACACAACAGGTAAGAATGTAATGTTCTGTAAATGAGAATGAATATGAAGGAATAACGAGTTAATTATATAAAAATGTGATGTGGAGAGAGACCTTATTGATGTGAAGTTTGGATGGAGAGAGACCGTCCTGCTGTGTGGCCAGGAGAACTTTTTAAAACATTTAACTAAGTATTATCGACAATCGATAGGAAAGAGTTTGGCAAGTTATGTATGTGACGGAGTTAAGACGCCGGTAATTTCGGCCCCATCTTTCATCCCACACCCCCTTCCACTTCTCTTCATTTTCTGGTTGTCTTCCCCGAGCACAGCCAAGCCCAGTCAGCAAACCACCCCTATACGGCGTTTCAAAACTTGCACACTGTATAATTTATATTTTTAAAAATAATTAAACGTGTTGAAGAATTTAAATAACTTGGATCTATAATAGATAAATCTGGTACTTGTGAAAAATATATTATTAACAGAGTAAATTGTGCAAGGAAGGCGATTAGATCCCTGGATGGTCTTTTATGGAATAGAAATTTGACCAGAAAAACAAAAAAAGGAGATTATTCAGACAATAATAAAAAGTATACTTACATATGGAACAGAAAGCTGGACAATAAATGAAAGGAAGCAGAAAAGAATCTTGGCGACAGAAATGGATGGATTACGGAGACGTATGAGAATATCCAGGCTACAACATATTCGAAATACATATATCAGACAAGAAATGGATGCACAAGAAGCTGTTATCGATAGGATAACAAAGAGAGCTCTACAATGGTATGGACATGTACAACGGATGTCGGAAGACCAGTGGCCTAAACAGGTGTTGGATTGCATGGTACCAGGCAGAAGGAAGAGGGGGAGAAGTAGAAGAGCATGGTATGAGGGAATATATGATGCCATGATGAAGAGGGGTATGGAAGATGGACAATGGGAAGATAGGAATCTCTGGAAAGCAGGAATCAAAGGCAAACCGCTGTAAAGTGGAAAGCCTGTATTAAATGTTAAGAAAGTAAAAATATGTACACATGTGAAATTAGTTTCGGAGATTGTTGAGGGATGTCTGGAAATTTTAGTAACTAACCTTCTTATTGCAGGATCATTAATTGCAGCGTTGTGTTTACTAATTGTAAACCCTTAATAACGGACCGTGGCTTCCTTTAGTCGTATATTAAAACACGTAAAAATATCCAGCTAGCGAAAGAGATCTCTGAGCAAAACGAATTATTGTCTGAATAATCTCCTTTTTTTGTTTTGTTCCGCACAACAATTCTGCGAGTGTCACCGCCAGCTGATCGCTTGATGAGATGTCATTTGCGTCACTAATAAGTGCAGTTGTTTATGAGCTTCAAATAAAACTACCTACCTACCTGTCGGTGAACTGAGCCCCGTTCTAGAAAATAAGGTAAATTGAGCCCCCGTTTGAAAAAGAAACACACTAGAGGTTGGCTGGATAGATCCCTAAAATTTTATAGTAAAAATTAGACGAAAAACTATTCAACAATTTAGAATTCGCCGATTTTACAAATTCGAATAAACTATTTAATCAAATTGCCAAAATCTCGATAACACTTCGGGTTGAAAATACCAGTTGACTACAATGCCATCTGAAGATGACCGGGGTACTACGCGGACAAAAAATGTTTTAAAACTCACTATAGAGATTCATCGGCCTATAGAGAAAGAACTTACTTACTCACTGGCACTATCGAACCCATAGGTTCATGGCCCCACGGAAATAAGCTCTCCATACTTCGCTATCCTGAGCTAATGCTTTCCAATCATTCCTTGTATAATCTACTTCCCTCAAATCATAGTTAATGTTATTCTCCCACATGATTCTTGGTCTACCAACTGGGCGTTTTCCCTCTGGTTTTCCTACAAGAAGCTTCCATGCACGTCTTTCATTCCCCATACGTGCAACATGTCCTGCCCATCACTGTCTATGAGACGTAACTGTTCTTATTATATCTGGCTTCCTATAAAGCCCATGTAGTTCATTGTTATGAAGTCTTCTCCATTCACCTGTCTGTTCATCTCTCTTTGGTCCAAACATTTTCCTAAGAACTCTATTCTCAAATACTTGTAATCTCCTTTCCTCCCTTAAAGTAAGAGTCCATGTTTGGCAACCATATAATATAACTGGTAGAATAATAAAGTAAAGTAAAGTGATCCCACAACAGGCCCGGAGGCCCTTGGGGTAGTAGGAGGTTAAGGCTCCCACTTTTTCTAGACAAGCGGCACTTTATGTCAGCCGGGTTGTCAGCCCTGCGTGACGGCCGCCTTTACCCCAGAACAAGCGTCTGGTACTCATTTCCGTTATAGGCTGAGTCGACCCCAGGGCCATAGTGCCGCCAGAGGGTTTGGGTCAGTTTAAAAATCCTGACCCCAACGGGACTTGAACCCTCGACCCTCCGGCTTGTAGCTCAGTGCCTTAACCACTACGCTACGGCGTGCCCCACTGGTAGAATAATAGTTTTATATATTTTCAGTTTAACGTTTTTTGAAAGGAGTTGTGACATCAAGAGTCTCTGCAATGCATAATAACACGCATTTCCAGAATTGAACCTATGTTTAATTTCTTTATGCATCTCATTCCTATTTGTGATTATTATTCTTAGGTATTTGAATTCAGCCACTTCCTCAAATTTCTACGTTGCTTAATTTAAATAATAGATTCTCTATTGTTTAAATTTGTTTAGTTCGACTTAACTCGATATATTTGCCTACAATCGATAAAATAGCGCCTGTGGCGCAATCTTAAAATGACCCGCTTACTACGTGGTAATATAGCCTCACTATGATGGTTGTCCAGCAGCTCGCTTTGTTTCCACGCAGCTGTTATATATAATTAAATACAAAGATGCCGTCTAACGCTACTATAATAATCCCGCATATTAATCATTGTCAAGCATTGTCGCGCGGCACCCGCTTTTATATAAACGGACAACCATCATAGCGAGGGGATAAAAAAAAAAATGTTTCGAAAACGCCCCCCCCCATAAAGATTCACAGGGCTGCTTGGTATCTCCTCGCTATTGGTTTAAATATATAACGTCACAAAAATGTGGCAAAGAGTGATCTCACTACAGGTCTTAGGCCTCTTGGTGTAATTGGAAGTCTGTAGATTACACAGGTCAACATGATTTTTGTCTCATGAGTACCAATAGTTGTACTTAATGCAGTTTTTTATCGTGTTTTCAAATATGTATTCGGAATTTCTCCAACAGCCACAGTTTTTTTATTTCGATTTCAATTAATGAATTAAATAGTATTTTAATAAACATTTTTCCGTCCATTTGTCCATTGTAAAATAAAACCAAATGAGCTTACTCAGGAGATTTCAGCTATGGAAAAGAGATATCAAGGCAAATGGAATCCTAATATGCTGGCCGATTATTGTTGGACCATCAAGGGGGATGCTCCACATGCGAAATATAGCAGAAAACCGTGATTTCTTACTTTCTAAGTGAGTCAGAATGTTCGAACATTGTGTAGTTACGAAAGTAGAAAATATTAAAGTGTTTGAAATTATAAATTCCTGTCTCTCGGAAACCTTGCGTGATGGAGAAAAACCGATATGATATTTGAATTCAGGAGAAAAAATACTATCAGAATCACATATTTTTCTTTCTGAGACAAAACAAACGTTTATTTTTTGTTGCTCAGCGCTATCTACACGAATTCGGTTGTCAGCCGGGTTCTCAGCCCTGTTTGTCGGTAGTGTTTAAAACATTCTAATCCCATCAGGAATGGATCATATACAAAGTGGAAAAACTTTTGCGTTTTCTCGTTTAGTGTATATAATGCATTACACATTTATACTGTTATAGCATGGACGCAGGGAATGCATAAAAACTTTATTTTTAAACACCTTATATAGAGGTTGAAGCTTGTTGGTGAGGGTGTAGTGCGTGACGCAAGATCACGTTCCGCACAACAATTCTGCGAGTGTCACCGCCAGCTGACCGCTTGATGAACTATGTCTTCCCCGTGACAAGAAATTCTAAACTTTTTCCCATCATAACCGCTAGTAGCGCGTGCTCGCTTATCTTTACTGACACAATAACCTGCCGCCAGATGTCCTTCAGGCAGCATCAGAAACCACGTTTCAGATTACAGGTAGCGACTACATCATTAACTGTAATCAAAGACAAGTAGACTCCTGCAGTAATGGTACAGATACTGACTTATGTATACAGTGTAATGATAATAATAATAATAATAATAATAATAATAATAATAATAATAATAATAATAATAATAATAATAATAATAATAATAATAATAATAATAATAATAATATAGATTTTTACACATCTTTCTGTGCCTAAATTTTTGTTTTCCTTCTCCACTCATCTCTATTCATCCACTCTATGTCCTCCAGTCCTCTTGTTTTCATTTCAGTTCTTATTTCTTGCATCCACGAGTATCGAGGTCTTCCTTTCCTTCTTCTTCCAGGTGGACACCATTCCAATGTTTTTCTGAGTAGCCTTTCTTCTTGCATTCGTCGTACGTGCCCATACCAGTTTAATTGCTTATATCTTATATAATCGACTATTGAATAAATAATGTATTCTAATAAAATAATACTGTATAATAATAATAATAATAATAATAATAATAATAATAATAATAATAATAATAATAATAATAATAATCCATCCATAGTAATTCTGCCCGAAGGCAGGTCCTTTATTGCAATCATAGCATTTTCATGCTATGCATGCAGCTTTACTAGGGAATTGTAGGTGTGGTAGCTTCCCGTTGCTTTCCACACCGGTGAAGGATGATAAGTGATAAGGATGATGATGGCCATATGATTTCGGTGACCGTTTGGGCCTTAAAGATTTCCTGACATTTGTCTGACAGGTGAGGAAAAACCCCGATAAAAACCTCACCCAGAAAAACTGCCCCGAACGGCGATCGAACCCGGGCCCGCTGAGTGACAAGGCAGCACGCTACCTCGAGACCACAACGGTGGACATAATAATAATAAAAATAATATTTATAATAATAATGATGATGATGACGATGATGATGATAATAATACTGATAATAATAATAATAGTAATAATAATAATAATAATAATAATAATACTTACTTACTTACTCACTGGCACTATCGAACCCGTAGGTTCATGCCCACGCGGACATAAGCTCTCCATACATCCCTATCCTGAGCTAATGCTTTCCAATCATTCCCTGTATAATATACTTTCCTCAAATCATAGTTAATGTTGTTCTCCCACCTCATTCTTGGTCTATCAACTGGGCGTTTTCCCTCTCGCTTTCCTACAAGAAGCTTCCATGCACGTCTTTCATTTCCCATACGTGCAACATGTCCTGCCCATCGCAGTCTACGAGACTTAACTGTTCTTATTATATCTAGCTTCCTATAACAAGACCATGTAGTTCATTGTTATGAAGTCTTCTCCATTCACCTGTTCTGCTCATCTACTCTTTGCGTCCAAAGATTTTCCTTAAGAAAACTTTATTCTCAAATACTGGTAATCTCATTTCCTCCCTTAAAGTAAGAGTCCATGTTTCGCACCCAATAATAATAATAATAATAATATGACAAATGAGGAAAATTTTGAAGAAATAGCTGAATTCAAATACCTAAAAAATTCACTGGTACTATCGAATCCGCTTACATAAGCTCTCCATGCATTTCTATTCTGAGCTAATGTTTTTTAATCATCCCCTGTAAACCCGACGGCCCGTCAAAGCAAGGGGAAAAAGGAGGAGTCTACCATATTATTCTTGGTCTAACAATTGACGTTTTCCCTCTGGTTTTTCAACAAAAAGCATCAATGCTACTCTTTCATTTGCCATTCGTCTCATATGTGTTGCCCATCCTAGCCTGAATTCAATCACCTAGGATCAATAATTACAAATGGGAAATATATGTTCATAGGGATTAAATAGAGGTTCAACTTTGGAAATGCGTGCTATTATATATTATATGGACTCTTGTCCTAATCTCTCAAAAAAACTTACCTTAAAACAAATTTAAAAAGCTGTCCTACTCCCAACTCAACTCAACTCAATGGCACTATCGAACCCGTAGGTTCATGGCCGCGCGAACATAAGCTCTCCATACATCCCCATCCTGACCTAATGTTTTCCAATCATACCCTGAATAATCTAATTTCCGCAAATCACAGTTAATGTTATTCTCCCACCTCATTCTTGGTCTACCAACTGGGCGTTTTCCTCTGGTTTTCCTACAAGAAGCTGCGATGCACGTCTTTCATTCGCCATTCGTGCCACATGTCCTGCCCATCGCAGTCTACGAGACTTAACTGTTCTTATTATATCTGGCTTCCTATAAAGACCATGTAGTTCACTGTTAAACAGTCTTCTCCATTCACCTGTCTGTTCATCTCTCTTTGGTCCAAAAATTTTCCTAAGATCTTTATTCTCAAATAATTGTAATCTCCTTTCCTCCCTTAAAGTAAGAGTCCATGTTTCGCATCCACATAATATAACTAGTAGAATAATATTTTTATATATTTTCAGTTTAACATTTTTTGAAAGGAGTTGGGAAGTCAAGAGTCTCTGTAATGCATAATAGCACGCATTTCCAGAATTGAGCCTATGTTTAATTTATTTCTGCATCTCATTCCTATTTGTGATTATTGTTCCTAGGTATTTAAATTCAGCCACTTCTTCAAAATTTCCTTCATTTGTCATTAGCTGTGCATTTCCTGATATTATAATTTCAATCAGGAATGTGGGTTAAAATAGATAACATTTCGGGCCGCATGCAGCCCACGACCACAATGTTGTAGACACCTGCTATAGCGAGTTTGTAAAGTATACTCCTCCAACACAATATTGTAATACAATATTTCTATCTTTATCCTTCTTGAGTGTCACTTAAATTCACAATACTTTTGTTTCCAAAAGGTGTTAGAGCGACACTGCGGAATACATATGAACTAATTTCACTCTCTCTGCAATACACGTGTTTTCTCTCCACCATCTGGTGGTTCAAATCCTAACTTCGATAAATTCAAAAGTGGTACAAGTCCCTTTACTTAAAGTGGATGATGTACTTGGTTGAACAGTAAACTTTCTGCTATTCTACGCCATCTGTGAATCTTCGAACAGAGAGCAAGTGACTGCTAGCGTCATATAAGCAAATTTGATAATACTATTTTCCTTCATCAGATTGCATTTGTTTTATATACTGTAATAAGAACAGTTATCAACGGTATTAATAAGCTGTTAGTTTATGCTGATGATGTAATACTATTGGCAGATGGCGAGGAGATACTAAAGGAAAACACGCACACACTATTGAGTAACACTAAGAAATTAGAACTGGAAGTAAATATCAATAAAACTAAATATATATGGTCACACGTAGAAATTCAATTATAATGGAAATGGACAGCTAATGACAAATGAGGGAAATTTTGAGGAAGTGACTGAATTCAAATACATAGGAACAATAATCACAAATAGGAATGAGATGCACAAAGAAATTAAACATAGGCTCAATTCTGGAAATGCGTGCTATTATGCATTGTAGATTCTCTTAATGTCCCAACTCCTTCCAAAAAACGTTAAACTGTAAATATATAAAACTATTATTCTACCAGTTATATTATATGGTGGCGAAACATGGACTCTTACTTTAAGGGAGGAAAGGAGATTATAAGTATTTGAGAATAAAGTAGGCCTACTTAGGAAAATTTTTGGACCAAAGAGAAATGAATAGACAGGTGAATGGAGAAGACTACATAACAATGAACTACATGGTCTTTATAGGAAGCCAGATATAATAAGAACAGTTAAGTCTCGTAGACTGCGATGGGCAGGACATGTTGCGCGTATGGGGAATGAAAGACGTGCATGGAAGCTTCTTATAGGAAAGCCAGAGGAATAACGCCCAATTGGTAGACCAAGAATGAGGTGGGAGAACAACATTAACTATGATTTGAGGGAAGTAGGTTATACAGGTAATGATTGGAAAGCATTAGCTCAGGATAGGGATGTATGGGGAGCTTATGTCCGCGCGGTCATGAACCTACGGGTTCCATAGTGCCAGTGAGTAAGCAAGTAAGTGATAAGAACAGTTGTGACTTGTTGACGGTGACAGGCGGGACATATGGCACGAATGGGGAAAGAGGTGTATGGAAATATCTTGTTGGAAAGCCAGAGGAAAGTGCCCAGTCGGTGACCCAAGGATGAGGTGGGAGGTAAATTATAAATGAAATGATGATCTTGAAGAAGATTTCCGGGCTGCTGGCCTTAGTCTTGAGGCTTGTAGTTCCCCAACGTTTCGCCAGAGACTTGCGTCCGGCATCCTCAAGGGTTGGTTTGAGTTCAAGACAACCCTTGAGGATGCCGAACGCTGTCCCTGGCGAAACGTCGGGGAACTTAAAGCCCCAAGACCACACTAACAGCCCGGAAATCTATTTCAAGATGATCGTACTAACTCCAGCCGTAAAACCCTAAGTTAATACATATGAAGGAAATGATTTGAAAAAAAATTGCTCAGGATAGGGATATATGGAGAGTTGTGACCAGGAACCTCCGTTTTCGACAGTGACTATTAATTTCTAGAGGAACTTCGGGTAATTTGGACCTCTGTTTTGAATTTGTTGTTTTTCTTCTTTTAATTAAGGGATTTGAATTTTGTTTAATTACAATGATTATCATTAGTGTTGTAACTATGAAATAGCATTGTTATTTTATTCAAATATGGAAACATCTTCATAATTTATAAACTTTTTTTACATTACAAGAAAGGTCCACTTTAACCTCCATATTCGGATAAAGTGGACTCCAGAGTCCACCTTAGCTTTTAGTCTATTTATTAGTTTATTTACTCTACTATACAGACAGGCACAGATTAATGTGAAAATATTTATGACTGAACATAATTTAAAAGCGTTGATATTTATTTAATGTTTTGAAAAATTATAATTGATTATAACATTCACACCTCATTCAACTGCAGAAAGCGACGGTCTTTGGGTTTAGTAAAATTGCAAGGGCATTAGATAAAATTAACTAAGTGAATGGTTTTTACAGATAGCATCCTCATTGATAAAATATACGTTTCGTGTAAAGTGGACCCAGGTCCTCGTGGAGGGTCCTTTGTTATGTTTAATTATTTTATACAGCCACCATGTCACATAATATCAAACCAAACCCGTCAGTATATTTAAACAGCATCTACATAATATAATATATTTAGGATTTTTTTTAAACATTTGTAACATTCAACAGCAGAAATTAAAAATTTATTTTTAGCTTCAGTCCCGCGCCGTAGCCGAGCGGTTAAGGTAGGAAGCCTTGGCGCAGAGCTACGGGACTTGCGCTGGTTCGAGTCTCCATGGGGGAAGAAATTTTCTCATGGTATTTCGGCCAGTACGGGACCGGTGCCCACCCAGCATCGTGAGGCAATTGGGTAGCTACAATAAGTAGCGGCTCCAGGTTGAGGAAACCAGCTATAACGGCTGGGGAACTCGGCATGCTAACCACATGTCACCCCTACACTGGCTGTTGATCATCTACCTCTGTGATTGACACATGTGGATGTGAAGGACCAGCAGCCGGCTGGTAAAAGGGCAACCGCTGAAAAGTGGAAAGACTCTCAATCGGAATTTTTAGCTTGAAAAACTTTTAAAGTGACCATTTTCATAAATATCACAAATAAACCCTTCTTCGCACAAAGAATAAAAGAAAATGGCCTTGAACCCGTCAAAGTTGTTGAGAGGAAGAATTAAAAATATTTTCTGTTTGAGGGCAGCATCAATTAAAGAAGATATTAACAGGGTCCACTCAAACAGAAGGGTCCACTAACTAACTTAATAACTAACTATCTCACTGGCACTATCGAACCCGTAGGTTCATGGCTGCGCGGACATAAGCTCTCCATATTTCCCTATCCTGAGCCAATGTTTTCCAATCATCCCCTGTATAATCTACTTCCCTCAAATCATAGTTAATGTTATTCTCCCACTTCGTTCTTGGCCTACCAACTGGGCGTTTTCCCTCTGGTTTTCCTACCAGAAGCTTCTATGCACGTCTTTCTTCCCCATTCGTGCCACATGTCCTGCCCATCACAGTCTACGAGACTTAACTGTTCTTATTATATCTGGCTTCCTATAAAGGCCATGTAGTTCATTGTTATGTAGTCTTCTCCATCCACCTGTGTGTTCACCTCTCTTTGGTCCAAAAATTTTCCCAAGAACTTTATTCTCAAATACTTGTAATCTCCTTTCCTCCCTTAAAGTAAGAGTCCATGTTTCGCACCCATATAATATAACTGGTACAATAATAATTTTATATATTTTCAGTTTAACGTTTTTGAAAGGAGTTGGGACATCAAGAACCTCTGCAATGTATAATAGCACGCATTTCCAGAATTGAGCCTATGTTTAATTTCCTTGTGCATCTCATTCCTGTTTGTGATTATTGTTCCTAGATATTTGAATTCAGCCACTTCCTCAAAATTTCCCTCATTTGTCATTAGCTGTCCATTTCCATTATATAATGTATTTTTATATGTGACCATATATTTAGTTTTACTGATATTTACTTCCAGTCCCAATTTCTTAGTATTTCTCAGTAGTGTGCGCGTGTTGGTCTTTAGTATCTTCTCGCTATCGGCCAGTAGTACTACATCATCAAGGGTCCACATTACCTGAATTTTCCTATATAGCTGTTACATTTCCAGTTTGCAAATAAATGTTACTTATACCATTCTGCATCTGAACGCATGTAGCATGGTATTTTTTCTGGTGCGTGCTGGAACATAGAAGACTGGAATAGAAATTGTAACTTGATACACTTTAGTATTGAGTAAAATTGGAACCGCAACACCATCCCTCTCTGTCAGGGGTTTATAATTAATGTTCAATTTAACAAATAAACTAGCAGTACTGTGTTCATATTTATAAAAGCCAGTTATACGGTTCTTGCACTCAAAAGCGTATAAATCATGATTCACGACCCACTTATTTAACTACAATGCATTATCCAGGAAGTGGAAGATTGCCAGTTCGAATCTAGTAGACGTCAGTTATTGTTTCGCAGATGATAGAGGCAAAGGTACCAGATGGTAATCTTTAAAAGGATATATGGGGCTTTTTGTATTTAAGGAAGTTTGCCGCAATATTATGATGATGCCGTCTGCTTTCTTTAAGAACCAGAAAGTCGGATTTCCTCGATTTCATATATATATATATATATATATATATATATATATATATATATATACTAGAAGTACCGGCCACGCGTTGCTGTGGCTAAGGTATACATTAAAAATTTAAATGAAGTTGCTGTCTTTCAGCCAGATTACTTAAAAGTATTACTTACACACGAAATTAATAATATTGAAAATAAAATAAACACTGAACACGCTTAAATTATGAAATAATCAATATTTGTAATCCAATTGAAATTCGCGGTTGCAACAAAAAGCACAGCCACAGATCTCTCTTTGTTAAATGATAAACCAATTACCTTACCAAATTACCTTACACCGCCATCTGTTATAATCGTATGGAACTCACAGATAATTACACCGCCATCTGTTAGAGTCGTATGTAACTCACAGATAATTATAACTCCTTGTTAAATAATAAACAAATAATTTGCAATAAAAAATTAATGCGACTATAAATTTAGTTAAAAACTAATATACCTACCCAAGCCTCAAGTTGGATCACACCTGCCACTGCCACTGTGCAAAATTTAATCAAAATCGGTTCAGTAGTTTAGGATTCCATCGCGGACAAACAACATGACACGTAATCTTTATATATTAAGATATATATACACTAGCGGATCCGGCATACGTTGTCCTGCCCGAACATTCAATTCTCGTGTCATGGCCAGACGATAAAAACATAAGTAACTTTTTACCATAAAATTCACAAATTAATAAGTTCGCAAGAAAACTCCTCACTGCCAACTGTTATGGCTCAAGAAGCCTGTATTATGACTACACATACAACATAAAAAATCCTGTAACCCGATCACAGCGTTACCTACTGGGTCTAATTGTGAGTCTATACCAGCCAGGGACCGAAAACACACACACACACACACACACACACACACACACACACACACACACACACACATTTTTTCGTGAAAATCGATCCAGTCGTATGGGCATTTTTTAATTTCGAATTTCAAGTAAACCTCCTCTTCCAATTGTCGAATTTTGCTAGTTTTTCAACAATAACTACCTCGTTGAATGCAGGCTTTCACGGCCGGTAATCATGATGTTGAGTGATTCCGGGTTCTGTGGCCGTGGTCCATAGTTGGTGTTGATACCAGACGTTTCGCCCTCAACTGCGGAGGGCATCTTCAGTGGCGAGTGCTTCTAGGCGTGTTTCCTGGTCGGAAGCTCTACTTAGAGTGAAGTAGAGCTTCCGACCAGGAAACACGCCTAGAAGCACTCACCACTGAAGATGCCCTCCGCAGTTGAGGGCGAAACGTCTGGTATCAACACCAACTATGGACCACGGCCACAGAACCCGGAATCACTCAACATCAATAACTACCTCGGTCTATTTTAATAGGATGTACTGAGATTCGTTGTGAAACATTGATAAATGCGACCGCTAGAGCGATTTTTAAATCTTCACTTCAGGCGAACCCCTAAACTTAATGGTTTTAGAGGGTCCAATTGTGAATCCAAACCATCCAGGGATCCAATCAGACACACAAAAAAGTCAAGAAAATCGGTTCAGTCCCCTAGGTGGAGATCGGTGACAAACACTCGTACCAAATAGTTATATATATATATATAAAGGGTACAGGGAAATATGCATATTTTTAAAAATTATTACATACACCATTGAGGTCACTATGTAAAAGTTCAGAAATAAAATTAATACCTAATATCTGAGTCGTTCTCAACTAGATACAACGCTGTAACTATTCTGGAGGCCTTTCGGACTTCCATCATCAGGTTATGAAATAACCCTCTATACAAAATTCTGAATAACATAAAAAATTGGATACTAAATTCTAAAATCAAATAAAAATTGGAAGCGGCACAGATGAGATTTTTATGCCCATTCCTAGGTTTGAAAAAACAAATGAACAACTAAAGAAACATAGATGTACGCGATAAATGAAAAGTTCAAAATATATTTGAATAAATTCGTAATTATCAAAGCAATTGGTTACAAGATGTCCATGTCGCTTTCCTGAATTAAAATTGCAGCGTTAACTTAAAGCACGTCAAGATAAAGAAAAACCAAAATAAGTTGGACTTACCAACCACATCTCGAGATCTCATAGGAACAGACTCAAACAACCTAAACTTAAAAAATTCTTGATGATGACAAAATTCTGACAAGCATCAATTAGCAGAATTTCATTCCCAGAAGATGGAACATATGTTTCTGAAAGGCCTTCAGAATAGTTACAATATTTCATCTAGTTAAGAACGACTGAAACCTCAGCTAACAATTTTATATTTTTAACTTTAACTTTACTGGGAAGAAACTAGGTCAGTGCATTTTGTTAAAATTTAATTTGAAGTATTATTAGATTCCACATGGAAAACACCATTATTTAGAAGGTTAAAAGAGTAAAAAAGAGTAAAATACAGTTTATTTGCCTCCAAAGTTTGGGGAAAGGGATTTTATCGATATTTCTATTCAATCCTAGGGGATTATTTGTTGCTGTTTGATGTAAAAATAATAAGTGAATTATTACTCTCAATTAAAATCACGCTGTTATCCTTAATTTAGTCTTTTAAACAAAATATTGCAGGTAAGGGATATATGGGTGATGTACAATTAAAATACTTGTTTAGATTTCAAGGAATTTCGCCATGGCTGGTCCCAAGCCCGGGTGAGAAAGGAGAAGGGGGAGGAGTAACAACCTCGTAAAAAACCATGGTTCAGTTGGCTCCGACTGATAGTACTCTGTAAGCCAGGGTTACGGTGAAGACCTCAACGGCAGATTCGGCGCAGAAGGAGTCCTTCAACACGGCGGATCTGCCGGAAGTGGCAACCCTCTAGATGGGGTTAGTACATCCAGAAGTTGGACCTAAAGCTTCGAGGTGGTAGCCCCACCAATGGTCTACTCTGCATAGCGTGGGTACCGCGATCAGAAGAAAACATATACTCGTATTCTTCACAATGGAAACTCGGACGGACTTAACCAAAGACGACCTCAGCGTAGAATTAAGCGGAACAGCCAACTCTTGCCTAAACCAGGAAGTGAAGAAGAAGGAATTTCAAGGAGCACAGAAATCTATCTGTGGTTCCCATGGTCTGCATTTAGATTAAGTTTGGCTTTAAGGACACTCTTGGGGCCTGTCCGATTGGAGAATCACTGAGAAACATTTGGCACCACCCTATTCGAAATATGATGGCAGAAGCTTTGCGAGAGTTTATGAGGAAGATCATGGTGTGGTCACTAATGGAAGTAACAGACGAATGGATGTTATTGCATTTAGACCATCTTCTAAAATTGGTATGATATTAGATCCCACAATTCGTTTTGAGACTCATAGTGGCCAACCTGAGGAAGTTGACTGTGAAAGGAAAGCCATATATGAGCCAACAATTGACTATTACAAAGACTATTTAACTCATGCCCCAAATGGGAGTCAATGGCCAATCAAGTTTCAATGATTTCTGTTTTACAACCAATCAGAGTCGTGTTTCACGAAATATTTATCAGTGTTATAATTACCATATTAATATTCTGAAAAGGTTTGACCATTATTTTGCAGTGACTGAACCAACCAGAAATACCGCTACCAGATTGTATATATAGTGCATGAATGTCAACACATGCCGCATGCGGGAGTTGATATAAAAACATTTGTAGTAATTGATTATATCACGAAAAAAAGAAACCACTGTTTGCACTTTCTTATATGTATTTTTTCCCAGGTAACAATCCAGAAAAATATAATTGTCATATTTACATCATACGACATGAGAAATGAATTAATATACAGTTTGATATGTTTCATTTTTTCTCCACTAGAGAGCATTCTTTCAATATTGCATTCCTTTGGCAATACATAGTATGATCTGGTTGCAGTGATAAAAAAAAGAAGCAGATGAAGCGTACCTATCGTTTCTCATTTGTTTTCAAACATCGCCGTTTACATTAAATATATAAATATTTTAAAATAACTATAGTTAAATAATGATTTGTGAGTAAACAGCTTAATTTTATTCGTTAAATAGTCCTAACAAATGCCACTCTTGATTTCCAAATTCTCTAGATAAATTCACTCCTCACTTCGTGAGTCGTGAATTTATCGATAATCTAGAAATCACTCGTGGCATTACTTATGATAAATACCAATTAGATAGTATAAATGTCACAGGATTGATGATCGGGGCAAGAGGTACTATACCAGGATTCTTAGCCAAATTTTGGAATTCCTTAGATTTGGACAGGGTGTATCTTTCTAAATTTACGTTCGTTGTCATTAGAGGACCAATTTCAATTTTAAGGAACCATATTTACAAAATGTCTACTTTATAGTATGTATACTTCAATTAGGCCTACAATTTGAATTTTTTAAAATGTATTTACAAAATGTATTTCATCAATTCAAAAAGTTAATTGTCTGTATCACTTTGTCCTTGCGGCAATCATCTAATGAGGAAAGTTGTATATAATAAAAAAAATCTCCTATGACATCATCGGAGAAATACCTTAACTCCGCCTTCCAAGCGCCCCAACTTTAAGAAGTGGGTTACAATTCCACCATTGCCAGGATAGAATGCCAGAAATGTCATAGAGACAACCTCGTGGCATTGATAAAAGAAAAAAAAAACAATAAATAGTGGCTCCAGATTGAGTATTAATGTCATATGGGCTTATATGCAAGCTGTAGGTACATTCATTACTTATATTAAATTAATGTTGGGAAGTAAACATTATGAGGTATAATCATTAAAATTCATCGGAGAACATATTGTTTAAACAACTCACCTCATAGGATTCATGCTTCCATGATATCGCGATTTCAGTCGGAGTTATGGCTGAAGATGAACATGACTATGTTTGAAATCGCGATATCATGGAAGCGTGAATCCTATGAGGTGAGTTGTTTAAACAATATGTTCTCCGATGAATTTTAACATTGATTACTGTTTATTACTTTTTATGTATTTGTTTTTCATGTATACTAGATAGAAGTTGTTCTTTATTTGGGTATATACTATTTTATTAGTTCTAATATTAATTATATTTAACATCATTGTGTTATTATTATTATTATTATTATATTATTATTATTATTATTATTATTATTTTTCCTTCCAAGTATTAGGCCAAGGCCTGTTACAATCCTATAGAAAATTTTCCCTCCAGCGTTTCATAGGACGGCCCAGTGATCTTCGTCCTCTTGGTATATAATTATAAACAGCTTTGGGGATCCGATTTGAACTCATTCTTTCAAGATGGTGTTTCCAATTTAGTTGGTACTGTTTATATATATTCCAAAATTGGCGTAGTCTTCAATTCTTTTAAGATATCGGTGTTCCTTTTCCGATCCCATCTGGTGTAACCCGCTGTTCTGCGCATGAATCTCATTTCATAAGCCGTTATTCTGCTTTCATGTGGTTCTTTTAGTGTCCATGCTTCACTACCATAGGTCAACACTGGTCTAGCCAAAGTGTTATATAAACGTAATCTGGTGTTTTTTTTGTACAAGGGATGGTTTCATAACTTGATTAATAATTCCTAAACTTTTATTATAACTAGTAACTTTTTCAGGGATATCCTTTTCATCCCAGATAGAGAGGTAATATCCAAGATATTTAAATTGATTAGATCTCTCTAAAATTTTATTCTGGAGACAGATTTTACTTTGTATGAGGTCCTTCCCATGAAATGCCATAATTTTAGTTTTGTTAATTGATATTTCCATATTAAATTTGGCACCTATTTTTTGTAAATTATAAATTGATCGTTGCAAATCATTTTCGGAAAGTTCCAGAAGAGCTAAATCGTCTGCAAAAAGAATAGCATCGAGTTTGAGGTTCCTATTGATGGGTATATATCCTCGTTGTGTTTTCCTCCATTCATTTATTAATTTATTCATGTATATAATGAAAAGCACCGGTGAAAGTCCACATCCCTGTCTTACTCCAGCGTTGATCTTTTCCCAAGAAGATAATTTGCCATCTTGTTTAACAGAGATTTCATTATTATTATTATTATTATTATTATTATTATTATTATTATTATTATTATTATTATTATTATTATTATTATTATTATTATCACCATCTCATCACCTTCACTTCAAGGTTTAGGTGATTCGCTTGTTCAGAATTCACAATGATCCCTTCCATCTCTTCCTAGGTCTTCCTATATCCCTTAATCCCTTTGGTTTATAATGATATGCTATCTTGGGCAATCTTGTTCCTTCCATTCTCTGAATATGCTGTTCCCAGCCGACGCGGTGTTGTTGAATTCTATCATTTATTGAAACTATTTGTAATTCACTTCTTATTTCTTCATTTATGTGGTCCAATTTTGTGCATCCTTTGGCCCTTCTTAGAAATGTAATTTCTGCGCTTTGTATTCTACTGGAACTCCTCATATTTGTTACCCAGGACTCACTATCGTATAAAAATACCGGTACCGCCACTGTTTGGTAGAACTTCATTCTTGTATGCTTCCTTGTATTATGTTTTAGTCTTCTATGAATGGTGTCACATATCATTTGGAATATTGATAATTTATTGTATATATTATTTCTTGTTCCATATCCAGAAGACAATTCATATCCTATTAAAAATTTAACACATGTGATAGAGGTTTATTTTCTATTATTATTTTCGACCTTTTGGGCGATTTTCCTATCAAAGGGCCATTATTTTTGTCTTCTCTATCGTACTCTTTTCGTATTTCCTTTAAACAGTGCAGAGAGAATTGTAAATCGTTTTCTGTATTTTGCATTACAAAACATCGCCAGCATAAAATAAAATATTACATTTTTTAATTATTTACTCTTATTCTTTTCTTAACAACTTTTTTCCAGCTTTGTACTAGGTCATTATTATTATTATTATTATTATTATTATTATTATTATTACTCTCTAGAAATGGACTATTTACGGGGAAGTGCCAGAAAGTCTAGATTAGAACATGTCACAAATAAGGAAATTAGAAACATAATGGAAGCAGAAGAAAGCATAATTGAAAGAATTGAGGAGAAGGAATTAAAGTGGTTAGGATATGTCTTAAGAATGGAAGATGAGCGATGGCCAAAGCAATTATATGAATGGCATCCGAACAGAAAGAAGAAAAGAGGGAGACCAATGTTAACATGGAAGGAAAACATGAAGACAGTAATGCAAGCTAGAGGGCTAAGCATCGAAGATGCCCAAGACCGTAGGCTTTGGAGGTTTGGCACGGGAAGACGGCAGCAGCTGTAAAAACCCGAAGGTAAATAGAGATTATTATTACTATTATTGTTATTATTATTATTACTATTATTATTATTATTATTATTATTATTATTATTATTATTCAGTTTGGCCAGATAATCGTTTAGGATCATAATATTATTGTGATTTTTGTATTTGAATGTAGCCTAACATATGTTTATCCTGGTGAGTGGAAGAAAATTCCACATGGCCATAACTCCACCAGGCTAAATAAATAAATGCATAAGTATAAAAAAACAACTATAGCGGCTGGAGTATCCGACATGCTGACCACATGTGAACCCTGTACTCTGTAAATGCCTAGTTGATGAGAGACCAGCAGTAGACTGTTAGACTAAGAACCTTGTAAGTCTCTCGCGTCATGGCGTATGAATTGAAATGTTTTATCACAGCGTATTAAAAAAATATTATAAACATGAACATGTGCGACATCTTGGATACAGATTCGTATAATTGTGTGGTGGGGATAATAAAAAATCTGTAAAATATATTTGCAATTAAGCTGTTCATTGGTTTTTAAGTCTGGCTATAAAGTTGCTTGTTACAAGGAAATTTCAGAGTCATATTTCTTTCTTTCTATTTCTAAACAGCTCTTTTTTCTTCTTATGACTTTTCTTCTTTTTTAATTTCTCATGAAATGTGGCGGAGGAAATTTTTGTGCGGTTTCGAACCGGAAGCCTAGTTTTATACCGGAAGAAACTCTCTGACAGAAACAAACGGCTGGCCATAACAATATATTAACACAGTTATTCAATTCTTTCCACAAGAAGTCGTCTCCATGGCAACGCGACACAAATTTCTTTCTAATGTTTGTAAATGGAAAATAAGTGAATAACAACTTGTTTTGTCTAAGTTAAGTTCTCTCTTACGGTTTATTGTTTCATTTTTTATTTATACATTTTCTGCAATATTAATTCATTCGTAATATTGGTGAAATAATTGCATATACTAATTAAATTGTCAGCATCAGAAAGCATTGGTTGTTTAAAAAAGAGGCAAAACAAGAAATGGTTTGATGAGGAATGTGCCGACATTGTAAAGAAAAGAAAGCTAGCAAAAAGGAAATGGTTACGCGAGCCAAATGAGGTAAATTTAGAGCAATTGGGTAGTGTTAGACGTGAAACCACCAAGTTACTAAAGAGTAAAAAGAGGGAATATTTGAGAGAGAAGATTAATAATCTTGAAATGAATGCAAAAAATAGGAACATTAGAGAATTATATCAGGGAATTAGTATAGAGAAGAAGGGGTTTCAGGCTAGAACAAACATAATTCGGAATGAAAATGGGGATATGATTGCAGATTCTAGGAGTATATTAAATAGATGGAAAGGTTACTTTAATCAGCTATTAAATGTACATACAGAACAGGACATTGAGGAGGATAAGTTACAGACAGCAGAAAAATGCTAGTCGCAGAGCCAAGTGCATTAGAGGTTGAAATGGCGATTGAAAAATTGAAGATGTATAAAGCATCAGGTTCAGATGAGATCCCAGCAGAACTGATAAAATCAGGGGAGAAAAATTGATGAACAAGATACGCTGGTTGCTTAGTATGATTTGGGAAAAAGAAGCTCTTCCAGATGAATGGAAGGAATCAATTATCGTACCAATTTATAAGAAAGGAGGATTTAAACTGATTGCAACAACTATAGGGGCAGATCATTACTTTCAACTTGCTACAAAAATTCTAACAAATAGATTAGTAAGCAGACTTACTCCCGATATTGATGGGACATTCTAGGAGATCATCAATCGTGCTGCAATTAGAAGAAGAAACAGGTCTACAACAGATCAGATTTTCAGTATAAGACAGATTTTAGAGAAGAAATGGGAATATAATGGTACTGTACATCAACTATATGTAGACTTCAAAAAAGCATATGATTCAATTAAGAGGGAGAAGTTATATAGTATCCTGCTGGAGTTCGGAATTCCTAAAAAGTTGGTTAGACTTATACGAATGTGTCTAAATGGCTCAAAGAGTAGGGTGCGTGTAGGCAAACAGTTTTCAGACACTTTTGAAATCCAGAATGGGTTGAAGCAAGGAGATGCACTATCTCCTCTACTATTTAATTTTGTACTAGAGCATGCCATTAAATCTTTAGAGAATGAGGAAGGCTTACAACTGAATGGTATTAATAAGCTGTTAGTTTATGCTGATGATGTAGTATTATTGGCCGATAGCGAGGAGATACTAAAGGCCAACACGCACACACTATTGAGTAACACTAAGAAATTAGGACTGGAAGTAAATATCACTAAAACTAAATATATGGTCACACGTAGAAATTCAGTATATAATGGAAATGGACAGCTAATGACAAATGAGGGAAATTTTGAGGAAGTGGCTGAATTCAAATACCTAGGAACAATAATCACAAATAGGAATGAGATGCACAAAGAAATTAAACATAGGCTCAATTCTGGAAATGCATGCTATTATGCATTGCAGAGACTTTTGATGTCCCAACTCCTTTCAAAAAACGTTAAGCTGAAAATATATAAAACTATTATTCTACCAGTTATATTATATGGGTGCGAAACATGGACTCTTACTTTAAGGGAGGAAAGGAGATTACGAGTATTTGAGAATAAAGTTCTTAGGAAAATTTTTGGACCAAAGAGAGATGAACAGACAGGTGAATGGAGAAGACTACATAACAATGAACTACATGGTCTTCATAGGAAGCCAGATATAATAAGAACAGTTAAGTCTCGTAGACTGCGATGGGCAGGACATGTTGCACGTATGGGGAATGAAAGACGTGCATGGAAGCTTCTTGTAGGAAAGCCAGAGGGAAAACGCCCAGTTGGTAGGCCAAGAATGAGGTGGGAGAACAACGTTAACTATGATTTGAGGGAAGTAGATTATACAGGGAATGATTGGAAAGCATTAGCTCAGGATAGGGATGTATGGAGAGCTTATGTCCGCGCGGCCATGAACCTTCGGGTTCGATAGTGCCAGTGAGTAAGTAAGTAAGTAAGTACTAAAAACTCCTTATTCGCGGGGGACATGTTCCGTAAATATACAGATGAGATCGGAAAAGGAACACCGATACCTTAAAAGAATTGAAGACTACGCCAATTTTGGAATTTATTAAACAGTACCAACTAAATTGGAAACACCATCTTGAAAGAATGAGTTCAAATCGGATCCCCAAAGCAGTTTATAATTATATACCAAGAGGACGAAGATCACTGGGCCGTCCTATGAAACGCCGGAGGGAAAATTTTCTATAGGATCGTAACAGGCCTTGGGCCTAATACTTGGAAGGAAGAAGAAGAAGAAGAAATATGCCGCGAATACAGAAACCGTGAATATGGAATTGTGTATATGTATGGGTATATAAAAGATACATTCCAAGGTTCGAATAAAATAAAATTTCTTCTTCTTATTCTTCTTCTTCTTCTACTTCCGAATGCAGTATTGGGAGAAATAAAAATTATAATAATTAATGCCACGAGTAATTTCCAATTTATCTAGAGAATTTCGAAATCAAGAGTGGCATTTGTTAGGACTATTTAACGAATAAAATTAAGCTGTTTACCCATAAATCATTATTTAAATATAGTTATTTTATAATATTTATGTATTTAATATAAACGGCGACGTTTGAAAACAAATGAGGAAACATTTAACACTTTAGCGGAGAAATTTATAACCAATATTATAGGTTATTAATTAATGTCCGATGTCCTATGATGTAAATATGTCCATTATATTTTTCTGGAAGGTAAAATCCTGGGAAATAATACGTTTCAAAATGGTACAGTATTAATGTATTGGTCTACAGTTGCATAGCCTATTAATTTATGTAGAGACTCTACTATTTAATTTTGTACTAGAGCATGCCATTAAATCTTTAGAGAACGAAGAAGGCCTACAACTCAATGGTATTAATAAGCTGTTAGTTTATGCTGATGATGTAGTACTACTGGCCGATAGCGAGGAGATACTAAAGGACAACACGCACACACTATTGAGTAACACTAAGAAATTAGGACTGGAAGTAAATATCAGCAAAACTAAATATATGGAGGGTCGGGGGTTCAAGTCCCGTTGGGGTCAGGATTTTTAAACTGACCCAAACCCTCAGGCGGCACTATGGCCCTGAGGTCGACTCAGCCTCTAACGAAAATAATGAGTACCAGACACTTGTTCTGGGGTAAAGGCGGCCGTCACGCATGGCTGACAATCCGGCTGACATAAAGGGCCGATTGTCTAGAAAAAAAAGTGGGAGCCTTAACCTCCTACTACCCCAAGGGCCTCCTGAGGCCTGTTGTGGGATTACTTTACTTTACTAAATATATGATCACACGCAGAAATACATTATATAATGGAAATGGACAGCTAATAAAAAATTTTGAGGAAGTGGCTGAATTCAAATACCTAGGAACAATAATCACTAATAGGAATGAAATGCACAAAGAAATTAAACATAGGCTCAATTCTGGAAATGCGTGCTATTATGCATTGCAGACACTTTTGATGGCTCAACTCCTTTCAAAAAAACGTTAAACTAAAAATTTATTAAAACTATTATTCTACCAGTTATATTATATGGGTGCGAAACATGGACTCTTACTTTAAGGGAGGAAAGGAGATTACGAGTATTTGAGAATAAAGTATTTAGGAAAATTTTTGGACCAAAGAGAAATGAATAAACAGGTGAATGGAGAAAACTACTTAACAATGAACTACATGGTCTTTATAGGAAGCTAGATATAATAAGAACAGTTAAGTCTCGTAGACTGAGATGGGCAGGACATGTGGGGAATGAAAGAGGTGCATGGAAGCTTTTGGTAGGAAAACCAGAGAGAAAACGCCCAGTTCGTAGACCAAGAATGAAGTGGGAGAATAACATTAACTATGTTCTGAGGGAAGTGGATTATACAGGAAATGATTGGAAAACATTAACCCAGGATAGGGATGTATGGAGAGCTTATGTCCGCGCGGCCATGAACTACGGGTTCGAAGTGCCAGTGAGTAAGTAAGTAAGATATGCAAAAATTTAATTCCAACGAAAATATTCAATAAACTTGAATTAACGGTTAAAACCTAAAGTTTCTTTAGTTACGGCTTAAAAGGTACACAACGGTTAGACCTAGTTGTAGCGAAATCAAATGCATTCCTAACGTTGTTACATAACTGTAAATCAGGCATTCGCGGTAAATATTAATTTATTGTGGAAATAATGTGATAAATTCCCAATGTTACACATAGCCTATGTAACAAGGGGCATTATAGGGTTAATTTAATTTTAAAATAATAATTTATTTATTTATGTACAGATTTTTAATCTTTACACATCTTTCTGTGCCTAAAGTTTTATCTTCCTTCTCCACTCGTCTCTATCCATCCACTCCATGCCCTCCAGTCCTCTTGTTCTTATTCCAGTTCTTATTTATTGCATCCACGAGTTTCGAGGTCTAAAATAATAATAATAATAATAATAATAATAATAATAATAATAATAATAATAATAATAATAATAATAATAATAACAATAATAATAATAATAATAATAATAACAATAATAATAATAATAATAATAATAATAATAATAATAATAATAATAATAATAATAATAATAATAATAATAATTATTATTATTATTATTATTATTATTATTATTATTATTATTATTATTATTATTATTATTATTATTATTATTATTATGGAAAAAAATGTAAACCGATGGGAATACCACTAGATAATTCAACAATATATACACTCCAGTTTGCAGATGACCAATTGATATTGGCTCAAGAATTTGAAGATATAGAATACCTCACTAGAAAATTACTACAAGAATATAGTTTATGGGGTTTAAAGATCAATATGGATAAATCTAGATATATGACAATAGGGCATCTTCCTCAAGATTTAATACTAGAAGAAGATTTAGGGACAATTAAACACACTGTAGAATATAAGTATTTGGGAATTAAAATCACTACAGATGGAAAACAAGAAAAAGAGATAAGAAGCAGGATCAATATAGGAAAGTATGCTATATCTGCCCTAAATGGAATAGTATGGGACAAACATATCTTCAAAGAAACAAAAAAAAACTATTTTTAATACAATAATCAGAAGTATTATTACCTATGGAGCTGATGTGTGGGCTTTAAATGCACAAATGAAAAAAAAAATACTCGCCACTGAAATGGACTACTGGAGACGTGCTGCAAGAATATCCAGGAAGGATAAAATCAGAAATTCATATATAAAAGAAACAATGCAGGTACAATATTCAATATTAGATTTTATAAAGAAGAAACAATTAAATTGGTACGGACACATTAGAAGAATGGAAGAAGGAAGACTGCCTAAGATAATAATCATGGATTGGGAGCCACAGGGAAGGAAAAAGAAGGGTAGACCAACTATTACGTGGTTTCAGGGAATCAATGAAACTAAGAGGGAATGGGAAATAGAAGAAGATATATGGATGAACAGACAGGAATGGAAAAATGTGTTGAAACAAATGTGTAGTTAACTGTGAACATGGGTACCGGAAAAAGTATATTCATTGTAAAAGCCGGAATAAAAAAATATTATTATTATTATTATTATTATTATTATTATTATTATTATTATTATTATTATGACAATGCCGTAGAAATGAAGTAAATAATAATAGGCCTAACCTCGAAACCCGCCATTACGGAAAATTTTTGGCAAACCCTTCACAATATTTTGCGAACCCCCTGGGGGTTTCCGAATCACAGGTTGGGAAACGATGAACTAAACCAACGTGGGCTATGAATATAGGAAACGCTGTAAATTTAAAGGCAATGCAACATAACAGTTGGGTTTTTATCAATGTCAGTTGTATTGGGGTAGGTGTTATGACGCAACAATTGAAGCCTGAAACAATCAGATATAAGTGACGCTATCCAACAATGGCACATTTTAACTGCGGTAATCCTCCGCGCGCCGCGGTGTGGCGTTGCAATCACATTAGCTATTCACTTGTTTGCGATAACGTGCGCTCGTGAAAAGAGATTCACAAGGGGATTACACGAGGACGGATCAAAGCGCCACGGCGGATAAGTTTGCAATTAATTTCCCTACATTGTGCCAAACCTATCGCTTTAACTCTCACAAAACAACCACTGACCACACACACATTCACTTGTTTAGCACTAGTGAATTTTACACCCAATAATGAAACTAAATCTGCATCCGTGAAATGGAGGTATATTGGCTCTGGTGCCGGGAGTCTCATGTTCTACCCCGGTTGAGTCGTTGTATTTTTATGATGAAAAATCCAAGGAACAATCTCATAGGAGAGACTTCTGAAGATTTTCGGGTTTGTAAAAAAAAACTCAGTCTCGCGCCGTACCCGAGTGGTTAAGGCAGGAAGGCTTGGAGCAGAGCTACGGGACTTGCGCTGGTTCGAGTCTCCATGGGGGAAGACATTTTCTCATGGTATTTCGGCCAGTATGGGACCGGTGCCCACCCAGCATCGTGAGGCAATTGGGTAGCTACAATAAGTAGCGGCTCCAGGTTGAGGAACCAGCTATAATGGCTGGGGGACTCGACATGCTAACCACATGTCACCCCTACACTGGCTGTTGATCATCTACCTCTGTGATTGACACATGTGGATGTGAAGGGCCAGCAGCCGGCTGGTAAAAGGGCAACCGCTGAAAAGTGGAAAGACCCTCAATCGGAAAATATTATTAATTGGAGGCCTTTCGGAATTTAACTTCCTTCACCAGCAGGATGAGTATGCGCTACTAGTTGTTTTTAAGACGCTGTAAATATCGATGGATTTGACGCGTCTCCAGTAGGAACTGACTGGTTTTTAATTATATCGTATAATGGATTGTATTTTTGGGGTGTGTTCTCATTTAGTAGCAAGTTGTCGATTTGCTTCATGATTGCAAGGTCTTCTAGTAGATTCATTTTAGCTGGAATTCTTTCTATCGATAGAGTGTGTTCTATTGTGTTCATTCGATGACCAGCGCTAATTACGTGTTTAGCATAGCCTGACTTTCCACCCGCGTACATAACATCTCTGAGATATTTTACATACATTATTTTAACAAAGTTGAGGACGACGGCACCTGCCAACAAGTACAATTTAAATTTAAATTTTTATCGGCTAGGACTTTTATGTACTAAAAGTTAAGATTGCAACATAGTATAATGGGAAGTTAGACTTATTACTATATTTTGTTTTTGTTTCACACACAAACAGTTGAATAGTATAATGACAAGTCAGACTTATGACAGTCTTTTGTTTTGGTTTCACACATAAACAGTTGAATTATATATACCATGTGCATTGCAATCTTTTTTTTTAATGCCCCAGGTTGTCTTTCGACATTCCTGGTTTCTCTCCTGGCATGGCGTAGGCCTACTTGTAACCCCCTTTTGAGGTTGGGGCGCCTGGAAGGCGGGGTTACGTTTCCCCGATGATACGATGGGTGATGAAGATAGTGGTGCGCCAGGAGAGTCCCTAATTCTGAGCTTAACCTAAGATGAATATGAATGATGATGATTGCGATGGCCATATGATTTCGGGGACCGTTTGGGCCTTAAAGTTTTCCTGACATTTGTCTTACAGATGAGGAAAAACCCCGATTGAAACCTCACCCAGAAAACTGTCCCGACCGGGGATCGAACCCGGGCCCGCTGTGTGACAAGGCAGCACGCTACCTCGAGACCACAGCGGTGGACTACATTGCAATCTTATCTTTTATTACATAAAAATCCTAGCCTGTTCACTTCAACGGAATTTGATATGAATTCCATTTTGCTCTTGGTGGATATATTTTTATTCCAGATTAATTATTATTAATGACAATTATGAGAACACATATTTAATTTTATAATTCTGGCCTTAATAGTTAGTTAACTAGGCTACCACGTAATATCGATAAAGTAGTGTATTTTTTTCAAACATCTTATGATGGGAAAACCCTCAATAGCTTCACTCGCTAAAAGATCAGTTTGAGACATTAAAATTATAATAGTTTTTGAGAAGGCGATATGTGCACATGCGCAGTGATGACGGGACCACATGGCACAGTACAGCATCCCCTCGTTTCACTGCAGGACATTAATCTTGTTACTCAGGCGTTTTTATTGGCTTTTTCAAGGCAGGTGATTATTTTTCTATTAATATAAGGCAAAGGATTATAAGCTTTTCTGAAAGAGAGGGGGGTGAAATCATCCCCTCGCGCGCTGCGGAATCACTCCGCATATAACGTGGAGGGTTGGATCAAACTGCTTTACAGGGGGATGAAATACCAACCGCTAAGTTTCGCCACTTCTCTTCTTCCAACGTGTCACTAGTCTTACGTAAAGTATTTCATTTAAAACACACATCCACAAAAAATATATATAATCAGGATTTTTTAATTTCAGGATTGTTTCTATCCTCAACCAAAATATAGAACTTGTTTTATTCTACACTTCCCGGTCTTGCGTGTCTGCTTCTGTCATATTTCTGTTCTTCATGTTGTCTTGAATTCACTTTATCCACGTTGGCTTTGGTCTACCACGTTTCCCTTTTCCAGGAGGTATCCATTTCAATACTTCTTTCTTTGTTTCTGTGTCCCTTCTTCTCATTATATGTCCATACCAATCTTAGTTGGATTTATTCAATCTCTTGTACAAGATCCTTTTCTACATTCATTATTTCTCTTATTGTATTATTTTATACTTCATGTAATTTTGATATTCTTGCCGATCTTCTTAAAAAGTCAATTTCTGTGGCTATTTAACTCATGCCCCAAATGGGAGTCAATGGCCAATCACGCTTCAATGATTTCTGTTTTACAACCAATCACAGTCGTGTTTCACGAAATATTTATCATGTGTTATAATTACCATATTAAAGCAAGTGCCTCCCTCCTTTTTAATACTCTGAACAGGCTCCGACCATTACTTTTTGCAGTGACTGAGCCCATAAGAAATTTACGGCTTACCCAGATTGTATATATAGCTGCCATCGACATGTAAACACACCGCCGCACTGATGGGAGTTAATATAAAAAACATTTGTTATCGCAATTGATTATACAATCAAAAAAGAGAAACACGCTCCCTACACTATCTTATAATGTATTTCTTCCATAGTAACAATCCAGAAAAAGAGACATTGTCATAAGTAATGCCACGTCAGTGATTTCCAAATTATCGATCAAATGCACGAATCACAGATTAGTGGAGGAGTCGAATTTATCTAGGAGAATTTGGCAAAATCAAGAGTGTCATTTGTTTTGTGGTACTATTTAACGCAATAAAATTAAGCGGTTTACTCACAAATCATTAGTGTACACTATAGTTATTTTAAAATATTTATATATTTAATGTAACACGGAGATGTTTGTGAAAAACAAATGAGAAACGATAGGTAAGCTTCTACTGCATTCATGTGTGTTATCACTGCAACCAGATCATACTATGTATTGCCAAATGAACGCAATATTGTAAGGAGGGAGGATCCTTTTAAATATGGTAATTATACACACTGATAAAATTACTTTGGTGAAACACTACCTCGATTTGGTTTTTTTGTTTAACAGGAATCATTGAAACGTGATTTGGTCATTCGCTCCCATTTGGGGCATTGAGTTAAATAGTCATATTTACTATCATACGACATCAAGAAATGAATTGAATATACTAGTTTGATGTGTTTAATGGTTGCCTCCACTAGAGCAGCATTGTTACAAGATTGCGTTTCATTGGCAATAAATCAGTAGGATCTGGTTGCTAGGTGTATAAACAAAAGAAGCAGAGACAGAGCGTACCCTCATCGCTTCATCATACATTTTGTTTCAAACTTATCGCCGTTTACAAGTTAAATATGTAAAGATTTTAAAATAACATATGGTAAATGATATGATTTGTGAGTAAACAGCTTAATTTTATTCGTTAAATAGTCCTAACAAATGCCACTCTTGATTTCCAAATTCTCTAGATAAATTCACTCCTCACTTCGTGAGTCGTGAATTTATCGATAATTTGGAAATCACTCGTGGCATTACTTATCATAAATAGTTTATTTCTGTGTTTTTGCTTCAACGTCCATATTTCCGCACCTTTTAATACAAAAATCTTCTCAGTTGTGTTATATATTAATAATTTAGTCCTCTTGATTATATGCCAACTCCATAAAATAGAATTTAATGTGCCAATAAGTTTCTTTGTCTCTACTATTCTTTTTTTCGATGTGTAATTCAGATGATCAATTTTTTTGAATTATTGATTCCAAATACTTAAAATATTCCACTGTTGTAACCTTTGTTCCATTTATTTCTAATTCCTCGGAAAGATCTGTGCTCATATATTCTCTTTTATTATAATTAATTGTTAAACCCCATCTTGAGTATTCTTCCTCTAGTTTCCTACCCTAAAGTTTGCATCCTCACATCCTGAAGTGACTACCACTTGATCATCTGCGAATAATAAGTTATGTACCTATTTGTTCTTATTTAATTTTAATCCCATTGCTTTATATTTCTTGGACCATTCCTGTTCAGGAAAAATAAGTTACAAATATATAATTCAATAGTGAAAAGTGCTGTCACATATGGTGCTGAAGCATGGCAATTGAACAAAGGCTTAGAATTAAAACTTGTGTCAATGGAAATGGATTTCTTGAAGAGAGCAGCAAGATGTTCAAAATTGAATATATATATATATATATATATATATATAAATCATACGAGAAAAAAATAAATATTCAATATGAAATTAGTGAGAGCATAAATAACGGAAAATCTGCGATATCAAAATTAAATTGTGTTTTATGCGATACGTTTTAAAACAGAAACAATATTTTTTTAATACAATGACATACGGTGCAGAAACATGGGAATTAAAATCTAGAATAAGTAAATTAAATTCTGCAGAAATGAATTTTTGGAGGCGTTCAGTTGGAATTTCTAGAAGATAAAAAAAGAAGAAACAGCGTAATTAAACAAAAGATACATTTTTAGCTTCTATTGTGGATTTCATAAAAAACAATTACAATGTTATGGTCATGTGAAAAGAATGACACAAGACAGATTCTCAAGAATAATAGAATGGATGCCACTTGGTAGAAGAAGAAGAGGGAGACCAAAAATAACGTGGATTGATGATTGAGAGAAAAATAATTGGGCTGTGGAGATTGGAATGACAGAAAGATGGGGAGGATAGCTCAGGAAGATGTAAAACATTGTGAAACCTGATAAATAACTAAATGTATTCAACAGTAGATTATGTAAGATAAGCAATTAAATTGACTTGGACATGTACGACCAATGCAAGAAGAAAGGTTACCCAGAAAAACATTGGAATGGTGTCTACCTGGAAGAAGAAAGAAAGGGTGGCCTCGAAACTCTTAGATACAAGAAATAAGAACTGGAGTGAGAACAAGAGGACTGGAGGAAATGGAATGGATGGATAGAGACGAGTGAAGAAGGAAAATAAAACTTTAGACACAGAAAGATGTGTAAATATTAAAAATCTATAGATCCATCCATCCATAATAATTCTGCCCGAGGACAGGTCTTTCACTGCAATCATAGCATTTTCATGCTATGCTTCGAAATTTTACTAGGGAATTATAGGTGTGGTAGCTTCCCGTTGCTTTCCACACCGGTGAAGGATGATGACGATAATGATAAGGATGGTGATGATGGCTGGAAGATTTTCGGGGACCGTTGGGCCCTAAGCTTCTGACATTTGTCTTAAAGGTGAGGAAAAACCCCGAAAAAACCTCACCCAAGAGTCTGTCCCGACCGGGAATCCAACCTGGGCCCGCTGCGTGACAAGGCAGTACGCTACTTCGAGACCACAGCGGTAGACATATATAAACAAATAAGTAAATTAAAAAATATATGTGTGTGTATATATGCGTGGGGGCAGGCCGTAGCGTAGTGGTTAAGGCAGTGCGCTACAAACCGGAATGTCGAGAGTTTGGTCAGGGTCAGGATTTTTATATTGACCCAAACCTTCTGGTGGGACCATTGTCCTGGGGTGAACTCAGCCTCTAAAGAAAATGAGTGCCAGATACTTGTTCTGGGGATAAAGGCGGCCGTCACACAGGGCTGATATAAAGTGTCGATTGTCTAGAAAAAGTGGGAGCCTTAACCTCCTACTACCCCAAAGGGTCTCATATGGCCTTTAGTGGGGTCGCTTTACTTTTTTATGTATGTGCATGTGTGTCTCGGCCGCGGTGGTCTTGCGATTGTTTTCATTCCTAGCCTCTAGTTCCGAGGATTGCGGATTCGATTCCTAATGGGGTCAATTTATATTTTAGGATAGAAAAATGCAAGGGACAAGTCCTCCAGGAAGGAATTTAAGCTGTGGGTCTCGATTTTCAGACTCATAAAAGAACCTCAAGCCTGAAAAGGCTTGTGAGCAAAATTTAACCGAACATCATCCATTCAAGTAGTACCTAGTTTCCACACTAGACGTCTCCTCGAGGATAGGTACCCAATAAAACAATTTTGAAAATGGAACTGGATCCGAAAGACCTAGCTGATTATTTAAACAAATTTAATTTCTTGATGGTGACTGCCACGACAGGTACAACTTTTATTGTTCTAAAATTTATCAATAACTTCAACGGTGTTAATGATGTTTTTTAAAAGTACAAATTTTGTGAAGCACATGCATAATATTTCAATATTTTTCGTCCCGTCAGATGATTTTTAACCTTGGAATTTTTTCTACATTTGTCGTAAGGTCATGACGTTTTTGCTGAGTTAGCGAAGTCATTATTTACCACGTCTAAACTTGGCGCTGTGTATTACCATATAAATAATATCATGTAATGAAGACTGGCTTTTTTCTCAAGTCTGGACACGAGATACTGTGTGTGACGTCACACCAACAGATAGAGCGACACGAGCTCTACATTAATCATTTTGTGATACAGGGTGTACTATAAATATTCTATGCCAATTCCGAGGTAAGTTCCAGTTGTACTGTAAACAAAATTACACAAGGAATTGCTTCGTCGTCTCCGTCTATTGGGGGAACCGTCGTACTACTTTTACCCGCCATATGACTGAATTTTGTATGAAACTGTCATCGGTATGAACATGGTTCATAGGAAATATAGTATTTTATGGGAGATTTGGTTAGGTAGAAACTAAGATGGTAAAACAATAATTAGTAATTAAAAATTCTTATTTATTTATGAACAAAAATGTATATAGGAAAGTTCGGGTAATGTGGACCCTTCGGTTTGAGTGGCCCCTGTTAATATATTCTTTAATTGGTGCTGTACTGGAACAGATACTATATTAACTTCTTCCCCTCATCAACTCTGACGGATTCAAGGCCAGTTTCTTTTATTCTTTTTGCGAATAATGGTTTATTTGTGACATTTATGAAAATTACCATTTTAAAAGTTTTTCAAGCTAAGAATTAATTCTTAATTTCTTCAATTGAATATTACAAATGTTGAAAAAACTCCTAAATATATTATATTATGTAGATGTTGTTTTAATATACTCACATGTTTGGTTTGATATTATGTGACATTGTGGATGTATAAAATAATTAAGCACAACAAAGGAATTCGGTTAATGTGGACCCTCCATGAGGCGGTTCACGAATGCTTATATTTTATCAATGAGGATGCTATCTGTAAAACCACACACGTAATCAATTTTATTTAATACCCTTGTAATTTTACTAAACCCAAAGACCGTCGCTTTCTGCAGTTGAATGACGTGTGAATGTTATAATCAACAATGATTTTTAAAAACATTAAATAAATATCAACGCTTTTTAACTATGATCAGCCATAAATATTTTCAGATTAATCTGTGCCTATCTTCGTAAATTAATATAGTAAATACACTTAAAAATTGAATAAAAGCTAAGGTGGACACTAGGTTCCACTTTACCCGAATATGGAGGTTAAATTGGACCTTTCTTGTGATGTAAAAAGTTTATAAATTATGAAGATGTTTCTATATTTGAATAAAATAACAATGCTATTTCATAGTTACAACTCTAATGATAATCACTCTAATTACATAAAATTAAACTTCCTTATTTAAAAGAAGAAAAACAAATTTAAAACAGGGGTCCACATTACCGAAGTCCCTCTCTCTCTCTCTCTCTCTCTCTCTCTCTCTCACTCACTCACTCACTCACTCACTCTCTTTATATACCTATCTAATCACACGTTTACCCTTTTTCCATAATATCGATATATATATATATATATATATATATTATTTTATTACGATCAGTATATATAGTCCTATATATTTTACGACTCGAGACCCAATGTAGCTCACTGTTATGTAGTTTTCTCCATTCGCCTGACTGATCATCTCTCTTTGGTCCAAAAATTTTCCTAAGAACTTTATTCTCAAATACTCGTAGTATTTTTTCCTCCCTTAAAGCAAGATACAACGTTGCGCGTCAATATAATATATGGTAACTGGAAGAATAACAGTTTCTACATTATCAGTGTAATATTTTTCGTAAGTAATATCACGAGTGATTTCCAAATCATCGATAAATTCATGAGAATTTATCTACAGGATTTGGAAATCAAGAGTGGCATTTGTTAGGACTATTTAACGAGTAAAATTAAACTGTTTAAGAAAAATATAGTTATTTTAAAATATTTGTAAATTTAATGTAAACGGCAATGTTTGAAAACAAATAAAAAATGTGTGGTTATGCTTCATTTGTTTATCCACTGGAACTTCATAATATTATTTATTGTCAAATAGGATCGCAATATTATATGAATGAACCCTAGTGGAGAAAAATTAAAGGAATCAAACCGTATGTTATAACTAATAAATTAGGTTATTAATAATTTTTTTAGTAAACAACTCAGTAAAATTATTATTTAAAAACACAATTATTGATCACACGATTATCAAATGTATAGGTCGAAGGAATCTGTTCTTTATTTGCTACATTCAATGTATTTGTTAGAGAGTCAATCACTGCAAAAATAATGCTCTGTTCAGAATATTAAAAAAGGAGGAGCTTTCTTTATCACAAAAGCAGGAGGTGGTAATGAGAATTCGATATAGAGCTGGCTGAAACACGACTGCCATTAGTTGTAAAACAAAATTCTCTGAAACGTGATTGGTCATTGACTCCCATTTCGAGCATTTGTTAAATAGCAAAATTATTGTATAAATTCTACTGAGTTGGGAATATTTTTGCAAAGCTAAAATTATTCTTTTTTTAATTGGAGTTTTAAATTTTATTTTTCTAATTTCTCATATGTTGTTTGTTTTTTGTTTTTTTGTTACTTCCCAAATAAGTGAAATACTAGAATATCAAACAAAATAGGAAAGATGTTCATTTCACAGCAAACTCTTCCCTTAAATACGGAAGGAAACAAATGACATTTTGTGGAAAATGCCTTATATAACCATGTGTCATGGTCAGAAATCCTAACAAGTATGATAATATACTGCCATATATAATAAAATATGCACTTGTATGAATATATAATTTATTTATTAACATGCCAGACACCTCTGCTCAATGTATTTGTATATTTATGACGTCATTATTCACTGTACGTTAGTGAATAACCAACGCTTGGCCGAACCACAAAACATCGCGCATTATTTTGCCAATACGATTCATATTCTGTATAATTATACATATAAATTCAACCTAGATGACAAGCCGTAGCTATATTATTCATCCTCGTTTCCATGACAACAGATTCTCAATTATTTCATTAACTTATGTTGATGCGGCCATTTTTAAATGACGTTTATGGTATAGCATATAACAAACCCAGCAACAGTGTTTTGGGGAAAAATGTGATATTTACAAGCATAAATCACTTAAGCATGAGAATATGTTATATGGTGTGTGAATGAGTAACAATAATAATATTAATAATAATAACAATAATAAAATAATAATAAATATATTAGAAATTCTACTCCTCCATACATCCTTCTCTCCAAATACGTTACGCTGAAAATATATAAAATTATTATTCTACCAGTTATATTATATGGATGCGAAACGTGGATTCTAACTTTAAGGGAGGAACAAATATTAGGAGTATTTGAGAATAAAGTTTTTAGGATTTTTTTTGGATCAATGAGAGATGAACAGATTGGCGAATGGAGAAGACTGCATAACAGTGAGCTACATGATTTTTAAGGAAATGGCTGAGTTCAAATACCTAGGAACAATAATCACAAACAGGAATGAGATGCACAAGGAAATTAAACATAGGTTCAATTCTGGAAATGCGTGCTATTATGCATTACAGAGACTCTTGATGTCCCAACTCCTTTCAAAAAACATTAAACTGAAAATATATAAAACTATTATTCTACCAGTTATATTATATGGGTGCGAAACATGGACTCTTACTTTAAGGGAGGAAAGGAGATTACGAGTATTTGAGAATAAAGTTCTTAGGAAGATTTTTGGACCAAAGAGAGATGAACACACAGGTGAATAGAGAAGACTGCATAACAGTGAATTCCTTGGTCTCTATAGGAAGCCAGATATAATGAGAACAGTTAAGTCGCGTAGACTACAATGGGCAGGACATGTGGCACGAATGGGGAATGAAAGACGTACATGGAAGCTTCTTGTAGGAATACCAGAGGGAAAACGCGCAGTTGGTAGACCAAGAATGAGGTGGGAGAATAACATTAATCATGATTTGAGTGAAGTAGATTACACAGGGGATGATTGGAAAACATTAGCGCAGGATATGTTGTGTAGAGAGATTATGTCCGCGGGGTCATGAACCTGCGGGTTCGATAGTGCCAGCGAGTTAGTTACTTCTTTACAATACAGTAGTTTTATTATAACCAATTGTAAATTTTACTCGTCCATACATCCCTATTCTCTGCATCACTCTCTGTTAATCCTCTCGACGCGTTATTCTTATGTACTCGTTGAACCCACTGTTCTTTTGGTCTCCCCTTTCTTCCCCTTGCACTCTGCTTCAAAATTTAATTTCTCTTAGGTATCCTGTCATCTGACATCCTCTTTACGTGGCCAAACCATTCCAGTCTTTTTTCTCCAATAACTTGTAGAAAATCATTTTGAACATCCATTATTTCTCTGATTTTCTGATTTTAGTATTGCTAATATTTTCTCTTCTTGAATTTCTAAAATCCCTCCCCAGATGTTTAACTATGTCACTAGTGGTTTAATAATAATAATAATAATAATAATAATAATAATAATAATAATAATAATAATAATAAAATAATAATAATAATAATAATAATAATTCCATTCCATAGTATTTCTGTCCAATGGCAGGAGTTTCTCTACATTTTTATGCTTTGCAGCTTTACTAGGGAATTTTGGGTGTGGTAGCTTCCCGTTGCATTCCATATATATACACACGCAAGAAAAATAAACGCTTATGCCAGGAACTCAGAGTAGCTCGGTTGGTAGCGCACTAACATATAGAATTTGAAGTTCTGGGTTCAAATCCTGGCGCAGGAATTTATTTTTCTTTTCATGTCATAATTAGCCTTTATTGCTGAATGTAAAAAATTATAAAAAGCATTACTGCTACAAAGAAAACTTTGTCTTAAAAATCCTTACCTCTACTTGTTATAGTAGCCACTAGATGGCAGTTCGACAGACGTCCCGCTGCCTCCCGTTAATTGAGAATTTTATATTTATATACGATAAATAAATGTTTGTGCTAGGATCCCTGAGTAGCTCAGTTGGTAGAACACTTAGTTATAGAGTTAAAGGTCTTGGGTTCAAATCCCGGCTCAGATATTTATTTTTATTTTTATGTCGCATATATATATATATATATATATATATATATAAATATATAAAAGTGGTAGCGCACTGAGATATCAACTCAGAGGTCCGGGTTCAAATCCCGTCCAGGCATTTATTTTTCTTATCTTGTCATATTAAGGTTGCATTGCTCAATGTTAAAAATATTTAATTATAACATCGAAAAAGCGTCACTGCTATAAAGTAAAAATATTCTCTTTAATTTGCTTACTTGGCATAGTAGCTACTAGATGGCAGTGGAGACCGAGTTCCCGCTACATCTGGTAACAATAGAGAATATGTATAAGAAAAATAAATGTTTGTTCTGGATTCGCCTGGGAGCAAAGTGGTAGCGCACTGAGGTATCAGCTCAGAGGTCCAGGTTCAAATCCCGTCCAAGCATTTATTTATCTTATCTTGTCATATATATATATATATATGGATTTTACTTGATAATCGCAGAGTAATGATACATTTTTATTTAAGCCACTCACGCTGAAAAGGTCTGTAGATCCCTGATATAAATATCAGATAATGTATTTGTATCTGCTATTCCACAGAATGCTAGATGATTATCTCATTAATTCCATATCAACAAATTTCACATCTTCCCCACCGTCGCATCTCGTCCCGAGTCACCCTACGTGTAAGTAATATCCGGTCTCACCCCTTCACATTTTTCCCTCCGTTCTTCTTTTGTCTCTGTCGAGTGACGTTAATGGCACTAATCACCTCAGCAATCAACCCCCATTCATCTCCCCTTCCCTATAAGCTATTAATTTTTCTATCGCACCCCCTAAGATTTTCTAATCTGAAACATTTTTCGCCCTCATAGTTTGAGAAATATGTTTTGCTGTAGACTCCATTGTTTCTACATTAAATTCACCCCCACCCCTACCCTAAGAGATTAGGAATTGTAAATCCGCTGCCACCCTGTTTGCCTCATGCATATAGATAAGGGGTGGGATTTATGGACAAGAGTAACTTTATACTTTTTTTTGTTTAGTTAATGATATACGAGAAATTATTGGTACAAACTAGAGACGCCAGATGGCACGCATGTACATGTTGAGTTTCTGAAACTGAAAGTTTACTCTGACCATATTGCGTGTCGTGTAAAGAAAAAAATCTATAGATTTTGTTTTGTTTTATTAACTAAATAGAAACAAATGAAATGAAACATTTTCATTCTAACTTTCAATTAAAAAAAGAATAAAGTAGGCTGTATAACTGTGTTAACATTACAATAAGAAACAACTATTGTTTTTTGCGCGATAGTACGTTTTGTCTTACTCACAGCAATGGCGACCATGATTGAAAGTTCAACTTCCTACATTTCGGGGTTGCCAACCTAAATAACTATACTGTAATATTACATATTACAAACCACGTGCAGCCCTGGGGGTCCGTTTATCGGGCCGCAGCTGTGCTCACAACAGCAACAGGGCGCGTCCCCGGGTGCCGGATAGGGGAACGGTCGGTGGTTTGCATTGCACTCCTCCCGGCTAGGTCCAGTCCAGACCCGCGGGCCATTTGTGATGTCGTCAGGATTGAGCGACCTGACGTACTACATAGCTTGTGGTGCGCCCACTCCAGCAAGAAAACGCGTCCCTTCGGTGGCGTAGTGGGGAAAAGGTCGGTGGATCTGCTAGTCAATCCTCCCTTCCAAGTCCGATGGACTCGCGGACCATGAGTGGGGTCAGCAGGAAAATTAATTAGAGGGCCTGCTGTCAAACCTGTACGTCCCGGCCCACAAGCGGGAGCATGGGCCGCTGTTGGTGGAGCGGTGGGAGACTGGAGATCAGAAGCTCCTTTCCCTTGGTTCAATTGAACCCGAGACCATCTGTGCGGGCAACATGGGAGATGAGCACCCTGGATGCCTACATTGCTCAGTGGGCTGGTCTCACAGCAGCGACACGACTAGGCTTAGTCTTGCGAACGGGCTGGTTGGGACAATATCGGGCGTAATGCTGGGAAATACCACCAAGTCAATAAGCTCGGGAAAGGAGGAAGCGCAGTCTTTTGGGTCTGGGACTTAGCGCCGACTCTGGGACCGAGTGACCCAAGGACAATCTGTGAGGTCGTCGGGAGTTGAGCGACCTGACGTACTAATGCTCAGGCTGGACCCACTTCAGCAACCAAACACGTCCCCAGCTGGTGCACTGAGGGAAAGATCGGTGGATCTGCTAGACAGTCCTCCCGGTTAAGTCCAAGGGACTCGTGAACCATTAGTGGGGTCGGCAAGAGTTGAGCGCCTTGTCGTACTATTTGCTCATCTGTTGGAGCTTGCGAGCTCCGTGCTGGCCCACAACTGCAACAGAACACGTCCCTGGGAGCACACCAGGGCACGGCTCGGACCAGTGCAGAGGGGAGCAACTGTACTGGTTCCTGGCTCAGCCTACGGGCTCGTGGACAAACTGTGGGGTCGCCAGGAGATGAGCACCTGGATGTACTAGTCTCACACTGTGGGGCTTGTGGACTCAAGCCTTAGCCGGTCTCACAACGGCTGCAGGATACGTCCCTGGAGGCAGAACAGGGGAACGGTCGGTGGATCTGCGACAGCAGTCCTCCCGGCTAGGATCAAGGAGCCCGTGGACCAACTGTGGGGTCGTCAGGAATGAGCGACCTGACGACTACGAAGCTCAGCAATTCCCAGCAGTTGCAACTCCAACACCTTCTCCCTAGAGGTGTTGGTTTCAAGCCCGAGAACTTTGAATGTGGACGCGAACTAGATAGGGAGGACAAGTCTGGGACTTGGGAGTATGGTCATGATGACCGAGGTATCCCAAGGGGTGGTGGCATGGGCCTAGATGAGATGTGGGAAATAACATACTGCTCTCTATGTATACTACATACAATATATATACAGAAATATATTCAAAAGGTAGTGTTAATATACATTATATGAAACAATTCACTGCATTTTAAATGAACTGAACTTTATTTGGAACAATATAAAACAGTAAATACATACTTGCCGCCATTCTATCACTGAATTGATGTCACGGCCTCCTGTACTTTCAACTAATAAACATTGCCCACACTGTTAACGTTAGTCAATTGTTTTATAACGAACGCAAATATATCCAACAAAGATGTTATTATTTTACTATTATTTATTATTTTGAAAACATCGCGCAAAAATAATATACAACGCACGTTTGTGAAGTGTTTTACAGAATCTCGGAAATTAAAACCTCCCTATTGTACGATTTTTAAACATTTCCTCGATTATGTAAAAAGCAGTTTCTAACCTCGCGTTCTAATATACTATTCCTTTTTTTTCTATAGGCGTGTGCATGTTTATTTACGCACACTATGTCAATGATGATTACATCTCATTCCATCTCTTGAGGGGTCTGCCCACTTCTCTTTTTCCTCTAGGAGATAGGTTCTTCGCTGCTTTAATAAGCCTCGTATCGTCAGCCCTGTCCATGTGGACATTACATTCCCTTTTCCTTGTTGTAGTAAGTGTCTCAATATTATATGATATTACATTCCTTCCTCACATCCTGGTTTCTAACTCTATCATCAAGTCTTGTTTTGTTTACTGTGGCTCTTAAAGTATTCAATTCTGCTGTTCTCATGAGTTGTTTTATTTAGCAAGTACCTGCTCTTATATCCGCACCATATGTCGTTATTGGTCGTACACATGTTTTATAAGCTTTTACTATACTTTCTGTTTTTAAATATTTGTTTTTTCATAAGTAATGCCATGAATGATTTCCAAATTATCGATAAATTCACAACTCACGAAGTGAGGGGCGAATTTATCTAGAGAATTTGGAAATCAAGAGTGGTATTTGTTAGGACTATTTAACGAATAAAATTAAGCTGTTTACTCACAAATCATTATTTAAATATAGTTATTTTAAAATATTTATATATTTAATATAAACGGCGATGTTTGAAAACAAATCAGAAATGTGAGGTTATGTTCATTCACTGCTGCTTGATCATATTATTTATTGCTCAATAAGATCGCAATATTCTAAGAGTGCACCCGAGTGGAGAAATAATGAAACACATCAAACTATATATCATAATCAACATTACGGGTTATTCATTTATTTATTTTAGTATACAACTGAGTAAAATCAAGGAATCTGTTCATTATTTGCTATATTCAATGTATTTGTTGGAGAAAAATAATGCTGTGACCTGTTCAGAACATTAGAAACGAGGAGCTTTATTTATCATAAAAGCAAGAGCTGATAAAGAGAAATCGATAAAGAGCGAGGTGAAACACGACTGTCATTGGTTGTAAAACAACATTCATTGAAACGTGATTGGTCATTGACTAGCATTTGTGGCATGCGTTAAATAGTCCACATAACATCTCGTAAGTATCCTGATATGCTCGATGCTCTAAAAATCTGAGATCTTACTTCATCTATCAATCTATGAGAGCTAGAAATGTGCGTCCGAAGATATTTAAAATCCATAACTTGTACGATTTTCCCATGATTTTCTAATTTAATCTTACCTACTTACTCACTGGCACTATCAAACCCGTAGGTACAAGGCCGTGCGAACATAAGCTCTCCATACATCCCTATCCTGAGTTAATGCTTTCCAATCATTCCCTGTATAATCTACTTCCCTCAAATCATAGTTAATGTTGTTCTCCCACCTCATTCTTGGTCTACCAACTGGGCGTTTTCCCTCTGGCTTTCCTACAAGAAGCTTCCATGCACGTCTTTCATTCCCCATACGTGCAACATGTCCTGCCCATCGCAGTCTACGAGAGTTAACTGTTCTTATTATATCTGGCTTCCTATAAAGACCATGTAGTTAATTGTTATGTAGTCTTCTTCATTCCTTTGGCATGGGTTCCCTGAAGTAGTCCCCGCCCGGAGAACCGAATGGGGGACTATTTGACCTCCGGGAAATTTTACCCCAGTAGAACCCATGTCCGCATTTCTTGACGGTTGTATTTTTACGGTGAAAGATCGTCAATCTTCCGACCAAGGTACTTATTTCGTCTGGCTTATCACCTTCGACCAGTCCGGCATGGGTAACCCTATCGGCAGCAATGCTACCGCCGGCATAGCTCTCAGGATCGCACGCAAGCCACTCCACCACGACATGGTAAAGATACCATGGAGGGGAATTTACATCTTAGGATTTGTTTTAGTGAAACAGGGAGAAATTCTCTTTAACCTCTGATATGTGTAAGCTGGCCATCTTAATTTGATCTGATTGGTAAGCCATGTACCTTATCAGCCTGTTTGGATAAGAACTTTTTTTAGTACTATTTCCAGTTTTTTGAACCCTTGTTTCTTCTAAAGATAAGTTGAAGAAAAATGCAATAAGTCCTAGTGTTTGGCAGGCCATTATTCGCGAATGAATTTCAACATTGCCTCCACACCCCCGCCTCCCCAACTCCCGAGGACCAACATGTCGGATTCAGAAGTTTCTATTCTTTCCAAGTTCTATAATCACCCTTTCATTCACTCCTTTTCCTATCGCCATTCGTCTTTTTTTATCCCCTTCAACCCATTGTTCCTTTTAATTTCCAGTCTTCTTAAAAGAACACTTAATCTGGCGTTGCTTTTCTTTCTTTCGTTATATAAGCTGAAGAATTTCTTTTCATCCCTGACGTTAGAGGGATGAGGCGGGCTGTTTTTTCTCAGTCGCAAATGAGTTGAAGGCTGTAAGGGTATTTAAGTAAGCTTTTAAGAGCAATTTAACATTGTCAACACAGACTGTCGCGAGAGACATCTAGCGTCAAAATTAACAGTAATCTTTAACTTATGTTTGAAAATAAAAATATACGCCTAGACTAGGTTTTGAACCCAGGACCTTTGACTTTCTATGTGAATGCTCTTCCATTTGAGCTACCTAGGCCTCCAATCTAAACGCATATTTTTCTCTTATACACAGTTAATTCCCTAACCCCAAATGCTACGAGGCGTTGCTACGATTTTTGCAAATGGCGGCTTCTTTATTAAGAAAACTTTTTATTGGGAATTTAAACATTACTTATAAAGCCAATCTAGGCGTATGTTCTTCTTTTCAAATAGAGAGTCAAAGGTCCTGGGTTCAAACCCCAGTCTAGGCGTATATTTTCTTTTCAAAATAGAGAGTCAAAGGTCCTGGGTTCAAACCCCAGTCTAGGCGTATATTTTCTTTTCAAATAGAGAGTCAAAGGTACTCGGTTCAAACCCCAGTCTAGGCGTATATTTTCTTTTCAAAATAGAGAGTCAAAGGTCCTGGGTTCAAACCCCAGTCTAGGCGTATATTTTCTTTTCAAATAGAGAGTCAAAGGTACTCGGTTCAAACCCCAGTGTAGGCGTATTTTTTTTCTTTTCAAAATAGAGAGTCAAAGGTCCTGGGTTCAAACCCCAGTCTAGGCGTATATTTTCTTTTCAAATAGAGAGTCAAAGGTCCTGCGTTCAAATCCCAGTCTAGGCGTATATTTTTCTTTTCAAATATAAATTGTCGATCATTAAGATGTTGAAAAGCGAATAATATTAACAATTTTTAACTTTATTTACATTGACCCTTAGACAATAATTTTCGACCCTCGATAATTGCTATAAATCTATATTACTGGTCCTTACCAACCTCATGGGTTAGTGGTCAGGTTTTCTGAATACAGTTCATGAGATCCCGGGTTCGATTCCCGATCAGACCACAGGGATTTTTTCATAAAGGGAATTATTCCTGTGGTTGCCTATGATCTGGAATTTAGGTTAAGGATTCTCCTGGCGCTGCATTATCATTTACCATCCATCCTGTCATTCCGGTGTGTAACGCAACCCCACCCTTTCCACGATGCCTCAACATAAGAAATGGATTACGATTCCACCAATACCAGGGGACGAAATCCAGAAATTCCATTAAAAGACCAACTGCCGGGTGACATTGAACAAGATATATCTTACACCGCTACAGTTGTGGGTATCGAGGCTAGCCGCGATCGACTGCTGTCATTGCAGCTTGGGGCCCTGGTGTTACGACTCCCCAGTCGGCGCAGTTTCTCTCGGTGAGGTTATAACGGCGGTTTACTCTCTCGTTAACGACAAAGTTTAGGAACACCCTTTAAGGCCTAAACGCGTCCCCGAAATCATATGGCCATCATCCTTCTTATCGTTATCATCATCATCACCATCATCATCCTTCACGATGTGGAAAGCAACGGGAAGCTACCACACCTACAATTCCGTAAATCTGCAAGCATAGTATGAAAATACTATGATTGCAGTGAAGGACCTGCCTTCGGGCAGAATTACTATGGATGGATACATATTATTCGCCCAATTCAAATCTGATTCTGTTCCTTCTTTTACTATGTTGCCACTTCCTGTCCCCTGTATTGTGTTATTTGAGTGGGAGGGCACAGCTGGCAAATGCTGTGCTTTTTAAATGATCCGACATCCTCAGCAGTCGTTGACCAAATTAATAATCCGGCACCCATGTTCGCTACTGGCGAATGAGCTGTCCTTCCTTATCCTTCCTCATTACATCTTTCCAATTCCCATCTCCTGTGTTGTGAGGCTGGTGATATTACGAACAGAGAAAACTACATAACAGTGAACTACATTGGATATATCATCACCATCATCAGCATCATCAATTGCAATCATGAATTAGGACACTGGCCTGTTCCGCTTCAAGATAGAAATTGATCCCTACATCGCTTCTTAGGTCTTCCTGGGTCTCTTGTCCTCTTGGTCTATAGTTGAATAGTTGCAGCGGTAGCCTATTCTATGGAGGCAGATAGTAAACAAATAGAGGCTGCAGAAATGAAGATGTTGAGAGCAATAGCAGGATACCAAAGGACCGATAAAAAGAAAAACGAAGATATAAGAACAGAACTTAATATATTTAATCTCTGTGAAAGAATAAAATACTATCAAAATGCTTACTTTCAGCACGTATTACGAATGAATGAACAGCGCATAACACGAAGAATGTATAATTATGAACCAAAAGGGAGGAGAATGTTGGGAAGACCATTGAAGAGATGGAAGGACCAATTCGACATATAATGAGATCGGAACAGGCCATTAGGCTTAATCCTTGTTGTTGATGATGATGATGATGATGATGATGGGGAGAGGAAGTGTTCATGCCAATTATTTTGGTATATTTGAATGGTTTCAGTTATTGCTGGTGTCTTGAGAGCTTCATTACGCATGTGGTCATAAAGTGTATAACCCGCTAAAGGTCTTAATAACTTCATTTCTGCAGCTACTATCCTATTTAATTTGCGTGTAGTAAGAGTCCAGGTTTCAGAGCCATAAAGTAGAATTGGAAGAGCCATTGTTTTATAAAATTTTAGAATTGTATTTATGGAATATATAAAAATTATAATATAATTATCAATGTTTCTAAAATTTATTATAAATCACAGTTGAAGTTACTTACTTACTTACTCACTGGCACTATCGAACCCGTAGGTTCATGGCCGCGCGGACATAAGCTCTCCATACATCCCTATCCTGAGCTAATGCTTTCCAATCATTCGCTGTATAATCTACTGCTCTCAAATCATAGTTAATGTTATTCTCCAACCTCATTCTTGGTCTACCAACTGGGCGTTTTCCCTCTGGCTTTCCTACAAGAAGCATCCATGCAAGTCTTTCATTCCCCATACGTGCAACATGTCCTGCCCATCGCAGTCTACGAGACTTAACTGTTCTTATTATATCTGGCTTCCTATAAAGACCATGTAGTTCAATGTTATGTAGTCTTCTCCATTCACCTGTCTGTTCATCTCTCTTTGGTCCAAAAATTTTCCTAAGTACGGTTGAGGTTATGTAATAAAATGACAAAATATTAAAATAACTACCTGATATATCAGTCCTAAGTAACTAACTAACTAACTAATTAATTGGCATTATCGAACCCGTAGGTTCATCGCCGCTCGGTCATAAGCTCTCCATATATCCCTATCCTGAACCAATGTCTTCCAATCATCCCCTGTATAATCTACTTCCCTCAAAACATCGTTAATGTTATTCTCCCACCTCATTCTTGGTCTACCAACTGGGCGTTCTCCCTCTGGTTTTCCTATAAGAAGCTTCCTTGCACGTCTTTCATTCCCCATTCGTGCCACATGTCCTGCCCATCGCAGTCTACGAGACTTAAATGTTCACCATTATATCTGGCTTCCTATAAAGACCATGTAGTTCATTGTTATGCAGACTTCTCCATTCACCTGTCTGTTCATCTCTCTTTGGTCCAAAAATTTTCCTAAGAACTTTATTCTCAAATACTCATAATCTCCTTTCCTCTCTTAAAGTAAGAATACTCAATTAAATTTAATTTCTGTTTAAAAAAACTTCATCCAGTACTTAAAACTTTCAGAAACAGTTTCCATATACGGCGTGTTATTTTGAACTATTACACTGGTCGACAAAAATGAACTTTTTTTCTTTCACAAGAATAATATATGAGATTTTAGAAGTATTTTTTATCCTGAATTTAAATACTATTTCATAATTTTTCTTATCGGGCAAGAGTTTTCTGTGATATTCATTTACATTATTTTATAATTTTTAATAAAATCCATCTAACTCTAACTCATTCTGACTGACCTAGAAAGTGGTAGATAGTGATTTTCGGGCATATTTTGCATCTGGAACATCTCTCTTCTTGGCCCAACAGTAGTCAGCCAGCATATTAGAACTCCACTTGCCTTGGTACCTCTTTTCCATTGTGGAAATTTGCTGATGAAAACGCTAACCGTGCTCAGCAGAGACAGCCCTTTAATACAGCTTGAATAAAATCGCTACGTATAAGGTAAAGGTTCCTATGACAGGTCAAAAATCAATTTAAAAAAGTAGCTGTCACAAAAAAAAACTGTGCCTGATGGAACAATTCTGACTACATACCTGAATTCATTATGAAAAATGCACTAGATCCACTAATCAGATTTCTTGTAAAGAAAATCTTGTCCACAAATGTATCATTTGAGCACCAAATTACGTGTCCAAAATGGAAAATGTTTCTCAAAGACCTAAGTGGTTTTAACTACTTTAATATTCTATCATCATCATAGTACATTCACGAATTTAGACCATTTGTTGACCTGTTTCGGCCTCAAGAGAAACACCACCCAAAAGTCTTTTGAGTGGACGTCCTGGTCTTCTTCTTCCTGCAGGTTGATATCTTATCATTTGTTTGGGTATCCTGCGGTCTTCCATTCGATGAACATGTTGCATCCATCTTGACTTAAAATTAGAAATGTTGTTTTCTACAAATTCCATGTGTAATTCTTCTAAGATGTCTTCATTTTTTGTAAGGGGTAGTGACGTGTGTATAACCTCTCCTACCCAATTCTCATCCTCACCTTCTCGTGGTACAACCCGGGGCTCTGAGGACCGAGTCACGGCGGTATAACCGTTCCATCGGGTACTGAGTAAATGCGGTATCCTAATGTCTGTCCAGAGACTAAAAGGTAGCAGCCCTACCACTGGACTACTTAGCGTCGGGCCAGTAACCTGTCCTAAGGAACTTCAAAACTACTTTCAAGTCAACATGAAAAAATCCAGAAGGAATTTAATATTCTAACATTTTATAAAATCATCATCATCACTCCAGGGATTAGGCAATTGCCCGTTCCGACTTCATAATGCATCAGCCCAACGTCTTCTAGGTCTTCCAACATCACGCCTTCTTCTTGCTTGATAATTTCTTGCTAACAATGGATATCTCCCCTTACTCATTCCATCCATGTGATCAATCCATTTCTGTCTGTAATTCGTGACTTTATCCAATAAAGGCTGTACTTTCAATTCTTCTCTTATATCCTCATTTCTTATTCTATCAAGTCTTGTACATCCTTTTACTTGTCTTAGGAACCGCATCTCTGCCGTCTGTATTCTATCCTTCTGTTTTTTCACTGGAGCCCAAGTTTCACATCCATACAATATTGTGGGAACCGCCATAACGTTATACATTTTTATCTTGGTATCTTTTCTAATTTTATTTTTGAATGTTCTCTGTATTGTTCCACACACCGTCTGAAATTTATTTATTTTGGAGTCAATATCTCTTTCCACATTGTAGCCAACATCACAGCCCAAATATTTGAAACTAGACACCTGTTCTATACTTTGATAATTTTATAAAATGATGTACCTTTTGCGCAGTTCCCTCAATTGTTCTTATTCTTCTTCTCCCTTTCAAGTATTAGGCCAAGACGTGTTACGATCCTATAGAAAATTTTCCCTCCAGCGTTTCACAGGACGGCCCAGAGATCTTCGTCCTCTTGGTATATAATTATAAACAGCTTTGGGGATCCGATTTGAACTCGTTCTTTCAAGATGGTGTTTCCATTTTAGTTGGTACTGTTTAATATATTCCAAAATTGGCGTAGTCTTCAATTCTTTTAAGATATCGGTGTTCCTTTTCCGATCCCATCTGGTGTAACCAGTTGTTCTGCGCATGAATCTCATTTCACAAGCCGTTATTCTGCTTTCATGTTGTCTTTTTAGTGTCCATGCTTCACTACCATAGGTCAACACAATTATTAAAACATTGAAGGCCTTTCGTGACCAGCCCCATCATCAGCAGAAGCTTGTATATTACTCTCCGCATCTATCCAATTTTTAAAATTAAGATATCAAGTTATGTGGGCTAAAATACTGAGTTTTTAAACTAAAAACTAATTAAGAAAACATAAAATTCTCTAAGTATGAAAAGTAATTATATATTTGTGTGCACTAACACAGTTTAAACTGATTTAAACAGAGATGGAGGGAAATCCCGCGTTACACACCGGTAACACTAATCAGGATATCATTGGAGGACGTTTAACAAAAGACGCTAGTTTTTTTACGATCAGTTGAAAAAAAAAAGTGGAAGCGTCACATAATTTGCTTTTCATGTGACTGCATAAAAAATACGTTAAATAAATATTCTGAATATTTCATGCAAAAGTGTCATTTATACTGGCCAGTACTATAATATTTAGAACTTGTATTCAGCAGGACTTGGGTTCAGGTCCTACCATCATAATATTCATTACAGTCTCGGTGCACGCGTGGCTGTCCCACTAAGATTTCAAGTTCGAATCCTGACGGCTTCGGAGGGATATTTGGTATTGGACTACACTGGAAATTTTCTGGTTTTTTTCCCCGGGTTCTCCCATATCTATAATTTCTTAATCAATTAATCATTTGGTTGAATAATTGCAGCAATGATTATATTATAGGTGAAAATATATTCATACTTTACTTCATTATCTATTCACCTCTCGTATCATTAGCTTTTTTTCTTCTTCTTAATTATAATTTGTAGAATTTTCATCCTGTTTATTTCCAAAATCACTCCTCGGGGGAAGACGTATTGGATGTGCATCCACTGTCTATCTATCTCTTGGATGGTCTTCCTCTTGTTCTTCTCCCGTCCGTTGGTCTATCTTCTTTAGCTCTTTTTGCAAGTCAGCTGTCTTCCATTCTTTCTATATGACCTTTCCAATATTTTCGTCCATCTATAATAAATTTGATTATGTCTGGAAAGAACACTTGGCAAGGATGACTGAGAATAAAATACCAAAAGCAGCATTACAACTATTCATCGCGAGGAAGAAGAAGAAGTTTGGGAAGACCAAAGAAAAGATGGAAAGAGCAGCAATTTGGAGCCGGAACGGCTAGTAAATAAGCCTAAACCGTGAAGAAGAAGAAGAAGAACAAGTTTTCAATATGACATTTGACTAATTTCTGTGTTGTCGTAACATTAGCAATTATTTTAAATATACATTATCTTCAGGTTCGTTTAATAATCAAACTTTTTAATCAATAATGAAAAAGAAAATAATGAAAATACTGTTATTTTTATCCCTTCTTTTCATTTCATCTCCATTAACCCATTCGCCTCAAAAGACAAGGTAGACTCGCCGGCAGTTAAATGACCTTCAACTCAGAAGACGTGGTACACACGCTTAACTCTGCTGTTATATATTTTGCAATATTTTGTACATCCCTTGGCAGAGTAATCTTTTGTTAACATTTATGAGTAGTAGAGGAATGTGTTTTGACCTTCACTTTTATTGTGATCTGAAGTACCGTTATCTTTTGCTTGTTTGCAATGTCTGAATATAGACAATACAATTTACGGTAACTTAAATCCGGTTTCTGGGGAAATGCATTGAGCATTAAAACCTGATGGGAATGGATTAATCCATTTCATACCATTTTTCACCTCATTAGGTAAAGAATAGTCTGATTTAGCAATCCACATGTGTTTTAAATATGTGATTGTGGTGATCTAATGGGGTACACTCATGTTCTACATCCTTTAGTTCAGGGCTGCCCAAACTTTTTAATGGGACGGGCCAATAACCGATTGTGCAATTGATCGCGGGCCGGAACATAAATATATTTACTATTACTGTTGCTGCTGTTACTGTTATTATTGTTATTAATATTATTATTATTATTATTATTATTATTATCATTATTATTAATACAATAAAATTACACGAACATGCAGAATAATGTTAACGTTTATAATACAATGCTGCAATTAAAATTGTAAAAAAGGTACAAAACTTTATGTATTTGCAAATAACACTAATACTTTGTTTCCATGCTCCTTCACAAAGTACTTGCTGGTCCAGAATTCGTTAAACGTACCACACTCGGAAACAATTTGACATTTTTTTGAAAGCATTTTCTCAATTTAAATTAACACTATTTTTACAACTATTCCGTGCACAGGCTACTGTTTGATTGACAATACAACAAGCGAAATAAATAATGTTCGAAGTTTGGAGTGGGGGAGGAAACGGTAAATAAGGGATGAATCAACTCTACTAAATTGTCAAGAGAAGCGATGACACTTCAACCCCACATCCTGAGAGCTGAATTTCACACAGGGATGTCCAAACTAGATGTTACATTTTAAAATCTAAATTTAAAATATAAAATTAATTTGTGCATTCCAGTGCTTACGCGGGCCATACAAAAAGCCATGGCGGGCCGTAGTTTGGACGGCTCTGCTTTAGTTCTTCAAGGAAGAGCTTGATGACTAGGAAGTCATGATGCAGGATGTGACCTGACTCTCCTTGATTATTTCCTATGAGGATATCTATGTCACTTGTGTTTGAGACTCTAGTGGAAACAGGCGTGGAATTAGTTGCCAGGATTGTAGCTGCGTGTGATGTGATTCGAAACAAAGGAGGGTTCGGCAGAATCTTGAAATCTGATGTCATGCTTGTATTAAGGTTGGTGACCGTCAGTTTGAGCAACTGTTGTTAGATACAGAACTGTATGTTAATTGTGTCGATGAGGGTGCTTGCAATTACCTGATGAATGATGTAAATAAAACAGAAAATACAAGTTTACTCTCACATCTCGTTTAGCTAGCTTCTCTGACCCTAGGTTCCCTTTATCAGATTGTTCAGTGGAGCATTCCTTGTGTCTTTGCACTCTCTTACAGAATTGCCCTGTAATATTCAAGTCTTATGGAACAGACATATAACCAGGAAAAATAAGTAACAAATATATAATTCAATAGTGAGAAGTACTGTCACATATGGAGCTGAAGTTAGGAAATTCAACAAAAACTTAGAACAAAAATTAATGTCGATGGAAATGGATTTCTTGAGGAGAGCAGCAAAATGTTCAAAATTAAACAAAATAAGAAATACTGTCATAACAGAAAAAATGAATATTGGTTATTCAGTAGTAGATTATATACGGTATAAGCAATTAAATTGGTATGGGCACGTACGACGAATGCAAGAGGAAAGATTGTTCAGGAAAACATTGGAATGGTATCCACCTGGAAGAAGGAGGAGGGGAAGACCTCGAAACTCGTGGATGCAGGAAATAAGAACTGGAATGAGAGGAAGAGGACTGGAGGACATGGAATGGATGGAGAGAGACGAGTGGAGAAGAAAAATAAAACATTAGGCACAGAAAGATGTGTAAACATTAACATTTTGTATATAAAAAATTAATATTTACTTCAGGACCGGTTTTCATTAATATTGTATTTCAAAGTTACAGTGGAATAGATCACCATTGATAATAATTCACTTGAACGAAATTCTTAGTTCACAAGTGATTTCTTCTTTTATTATTGTTATTATTATTATTATTATTATTATTATTTATATTATTATTATTGTTATAAAATATTATTTTATTTATGTACAGATTTTCAATGATTATACATCTTTATATGCCTAAAGTTTTATTTTCCTTCTCCTCTAGTCCCTTTCTCAATACGTTACACACCGGACACAGTCGAGGGTTCGAGACCCGGTGGGGTCGGATTTTTAAACTGACCCAAACCTTCTGATGGTATCATGGCTCTGGGGATCGACTCAGCCACTGACGGAAATGAGTACCAGACGCTTTTTCTGGGGGTAAAGGTGACCGTCACGCAGGGCTGATATCAAGTGCCGATTGTCTAGAAAAAATGGGAACCTTAACTTCCCTATCCCAAGAGTCTCCTATACTTTTTTTACTAGTCCATTTCCATCCAGTCCATGTCCTCCAGTCCTCTCGTTTTCATTACAGTTCAAATCTCTTGTAGCCATTAGTTTCGAGGTCGTACTTTATTTCTTCTTCCAAGTGGACACCAGTCCAATATTTTTTATGGGTAAAAACTTTCTTCTTTCTTTTATCGTATCTGCCCATTCCAATTTAATTGTTTTTTTAAAAGAGTAAAGAGATCCCACAACAGGCCCGGAGGCCCTTGGGGTAGTAGGAGGTTAAGGCTCCCACTTTTTGTAGACAATCGGCACTTTATGTCAGCCATGCGTGACGGCCGCCTTTACCCCCAGAACAAGCATCTAGTACTCATTTCCGTTAGAGGCTGAGTTGACCCCAGGGCCATAGTGCCGCCTGAGGGTTTGGGTCAGTTTAAAAATCCTGACCCCAACGGGACTTGAACCCTCGACCCTCCGGCTTGTAGCTCAGTGCCTTAACCACTACGCTACGGCGTGCTACAGGAAGAAAAATCAAATTAGTTTGTAATCTGTGGCGCGCTATATCATTCATTTCAAGTAGTTTGCTTTTGCAATTACCAGGTTTACAATAAATAATTTAATGGAACCATATACAACCTTGATAATGACAGAATATTAATTTCGTTTGTACATAACTAACACTGTAAGTGACATATACCATTGTTGTACTGAAATAACTAAGTATTTGTCCGGACGGTTAGTATTATTACATATGACAGTTAAATGTTATATAAGTTCAAACTGACCATATGATTTAGTACCAGAGCACATATCACGATGGCAGCACTATCACTCTGCAAGCTGCTATTCATTCTGTACACTGTTGAGGCTTATGACTTCACTAATACCTTCTTCAGTAAGTATTCTCCTGTCGTATTAGGGATAGAATGGCTTCTTCTTGTTATTCTTTGTTTGTAGAATTTCCATCCTGTTTATTTTCAAAATCACTCCTCGGAGGAAGACGTATTGCATGTGCAGCCACTGACTATCCATTTCTTGGCTGTCTTTCCTCTTTCTCTTCTCCTGGCCATTGATCTATCTTTTTTATCGCTTTTTGCAAATCTGCTATTTTTCTATATGATCTTTCTAATATTTTCGTCTGTCTATAATACATTTGGTTATGTCTTGAAAATAACATTTGTCCGTAATTTCTGTGTTGTGTATCTTATCAAATAATGTTTTCCCCTGAATAGTTCTTAACATCTTCATTTCAAATGTGCTTATTATTATTATTATTTTGTTTAGTTTTTGTTGTATCAGCCCTAGTTTCTGCTCCATATACGATAACTGGTCGAACTATCGTTTTTGCAAATGCAGATTTTGCGCCAAATTAAATCTTTCATATATTCTGATATTTGTGGTGCTTTGTCAGCTTGTTTCTTTACTTCTTTTGTTAGATTTCCATCCTGTTTATTTTCAAAATCACTCCTCGGAGGAAGACGTATTGCATGTGCAGCCACTGACTATCCATTTCTTGGCTGTCTTCCTCTTTCTCTTCTCCTGGCCATTGATCTATCTTTTTTATCGCTTTTTGCAAATCTGCTATTTTTCTATATGATCTTTCTAATATTTTCGTCTGTCTATAATACATTTGGTTATGTCTTGAAAATAACATTTGTCCGTAATTTCTGTGTTGTGTATCTTATCAAATAATGTTTTCCCCTGAATAGTTCTTAACATCTTCATTTCAAATGTGCTTATTATTATTATTATTTTGTTTAGTTTTTGTTGTATCAGCCCTAGTTTCTGCTCCATATACGATAACTGGTCGAACTATCGTTTTTGCAAATGCAGATTTTGCGCCAAATTAAATCTTTCATATATTCTGATATTTGTGGTGCTTTGTCAGCTTGTTTCTTTACTTCTTTTGTTAGATTTCCATCCTGTTTATTTTCAAAATCACTCCTCGGAGGAAGACGTATTGGATGTGCATCCACTGTCTATCCACCTCCTTACCTGGTCTTCCTCTTGTTCTTCTCCTGTTTTCTTTAGCTCTTTCTGCAAGTCAGTTGTCTTCCATTTTCCTCTATATGACCTTTCCAGTATTTTCGTCTATCTATAATACATTTGTTTCTGTCTTTGATCCGAGGCTTGATCCTTGGGACTGCGAGCAATGTATAAGATACACCTTGAAGTGGGTTGCTGCCCGTTTTAATGGCGGGTTTATTATTCAGGGTTTCCTCCCTAGGCCGATTGTCTTCAGCCAGCTCCAGAGCTCGGCCTGCCTCGCTTTATTTCGGAGTTGTCTCTCCTAGATGGATTGTCTTGCATTTCTTTCAATTTTGATAATAGAAGTAACCGATTAACAAGTGCGTATTGTTTTCAGATCATGATCTGCACACTGTAATGGAATTGTTGAATCAACCCACTCGGTTAATTCGCCGAGATATTTCTGATGAGAAATGTACTCCCAAATCTGGGTACATACACGCTGTAAGCATTTTTCTTATTATTATAAGAAATTATAATAACACTGGTCAACATGATTTTTGTCTCATGAGTACCAATAGTTGTACTTAATGCAGTTTTTTTATCGTGTTTTCAAATTTGAATTCGGAATTTCTCCATCACCCACAGTTTTTTATTTCAATTTCAATTAAATTATTTTTTTTAATAAACATACATTTCTTCCCGGAAAATATTGGCGCAGTGAGCGATGAGCACGGGGAACACTTTCATCAGGCGATTTCAGCTATGGAAAATATATATCAAGGCAAATGGAATCCTGATATGCTGATCGATTATTGTTGGACCATCAAGAGGTGATATATAGCAGAAAACCGTCATTTCTTACATTTTAGGTGAGTCCGTATGTTCGAATATTGTGTAGTTACGAATGTAGAATATATTAAAGTGTTTGAAATTATAAATGCCTGTCTGTCGGAAACCTTGCGTGATGGAGAAAACCCGATATCATATATGAATTCAGGAGAAAAATACTATCAGAATCACACATTTTTCCTCCTGAGACAAAAAAAAGTTTATTTATTGTTGCTCAGTGTTATCAATATCTTCACCCTTAAAGTGTAAATATCTCTATTTTTTATTCAGCAGGTTTTAAATATATACAACATTTTCCTATGCCCAATATTAAGTTTTGATTCTCTTCCTCCATTCATCTCTATCCTTCCACTCACCATCATGCAGTCCGCTGATCTTCATCGAATTCACAATTCCCTTTATCCATGTCTTCTTAGGTGTTTCTCTTCTTTTCCTTCCATTTGGAACCCATTCCAAACTCCTAACTGAAAATGTATCTTCATTCAACCTGCTCATGTGTCCAAACTATTGTAATTGCTTATTTCCCACAAATTAGATGGGAATATTTCTCTCTGTTATTTTATTCAACATGTTAAAATGTATATAATATCTACCTGTGCCCAAAATTAATTTTTTATTTTATTCGTCCATTCATTTATAACCTTCCAGCCGCTATCATTCTGTCCCCTGCCCTTTATCGAGTTCATAATTCTCTCTGTCCAAGTCGTCTTATGTCTCCCTCTTCTTTTCCTCCATTTGGAACCCACTCCAAACTTCTAACTGACAATTTATCGTCATTCATCCCCTTCACGTGTCCAACCATTGCAATTGTTTATTTCCCAGAAATTGGCTGCAAATAGAAATAGCATCACTATAAAGATAATCTCAGTGATCTTGAGTTCGTTATAGAACGAAAAATATATAGTAATGTATATATGAAAAAAACTGTTTAATTTGTGGTGAAAATATTTTAGACGTTTTAGAAATAAAATACTTATGTACTAACTAAATAAATTATTTGACTGAACTCAAATTATGGACAAACATGTTTCAGACTTGCTGCAATGGAACTACAAGTTTTGGTCAGATAGGAATCAAACTTATGACGAATTGTACATTAGAATTTGCGTCTAAAAACAATAGTGAGTAAAATAATGTCTTCTGATAAACTATTACAAAAATATATTTATAAACAAGTTTAGATAAAATAAATATATGATTTATTTGTTAGGAAGATATTTCTCGTTATGAGACAATAAACTTTCCAAAGAATGGAGACACTTGCTCAATTCTTAACTAAGTTTCTACTATTTTTACTAAAAGACTTGAACTTGTCCATAATTCTTGAGCACGTTTTATTTGTGTTATACACAAATTTGACCATGTTACACCGCCTTTGGAGCAATTATCGTTGCTTCGTCTATGATATTATAGGACTGTCTCTTCCTTATCCCTTCTCTATCAAATATTTCACACGTCATCGCCTATTTATTTATTTATCACGCCGCTTCATGAGACTATCCGACACACATAATCTTGACACTCGATCCCATCAGCACATTGTCCTTTATATCCCTCCTCAACACACTGTGTATTATTCATTATCTTTTACGGTCTCGCTTACCAAAACATGGAATGCCCTTCCGCCCTATGTCAGAGACTGTCAAACTATAACATCCTTCAAAAACAAACTAAAGAATTATTTAATAACAAACTAACTTATATACCTAGTCTAACTTACGTTTTCGAGTAAATGTCCAATCCTTAATGGTCAATTTCGATCTATTTCAGATCCCCTGGACAACGACCCTTTCTCCTGCACCGCTATAATGAGAAAAATGGAGCAAGCAGCAGTAAATATTTAACGATAGAATAATCACGATTTTTACGCCCTGCCTGCGTTATTTGTTTAAACAATTTTCATGCTTGAAGGTCGTGGTTGATGAATTTAGTTCAGGTGCCTGGAACCATGTTCGTACCTAGCTGAAGGGAACAACTTACTGTGAAGGGGTAAAAAAGAAAATTTTCTGTTTTGACACAGTTACATTTTATGCAGTTTCTGATTATAAGAATATCTATATACTTTTATCGTAATGTGTCCATATTTTATCATTTAAATGCCCATTTAAACATGGCGCACGCTCTTTTAAATGCTATCTGACTGGAGCGCCACGCTCCCTTTTAGCATTTTCAATCTTTCTGATCTCTAAGTTGGTAGAACCTTGAGGGAAATTTCAGTTTTGCAGATGGGAGCCCTGTGAAGCTTGAGGGAAATCTGAGTTTTGCCTTGTGAAACTTGGTAGGCTATCTTGAATTTTTAATTTTACCTAAGTCTAAATTCCATACGCCCACATTACTTTGTTTCTTGCATCTCTCAATCCGAGATGCTTCAGGTTCGTAAGAAAAATAATTTATCTTCTACAATAACTCATAGACCACGGCCTTCAAGCTAGCTATAAACTGATTAACTAAAATATAATATATATATATATATATATATATATATATATATGAAAGGTTGGAGAAATAATAGGGTCAAGTTCATTTTCTGCTTTTTAATGGCACATGCAATGTCGAAACATAAGGTTTGCAACACATTTATCACAAGACATAATGAAAGAAAAAATAAGTGGAAAGTAAGATTCTTAATGAGTTAGTGCGTTTGTATATACCCCGCACGTCCCGCTTGGGGACATGAGTGGCCCCTAAGGGGAGTTACTTCTACAAGCTAATTTAGTTGTACTTATTTACCTACACATGTCCGACAGTGACATGTGGTTTAGAACATGCCTCAATGTTTAAAATTCCTCCTACTTGGATATCACATGTTTTAAAATACTGTGAAAAAATATGAAAAGTGGACTTATCCCATTTATTTTCTTCAACCTCTTCAAATACTAATAATACACTCCTTATATCTTAGAAGTGGCTTTAAAAATGTTGATAAATTTAGTCCTGTTGACTTTAGTAAATTGAAATTATTTGTTTTCTTTTACAGTGCATGGTACAATGTTTCCTGAGACAAATGGATGGGGTAAGTGTTTACAAAATTTCTTAAATTTATAATTTTGGCTGATAAATTGCTAACCAATGAAATTAAAGACAACTAGAGACCATAGGGAATACAAACTGATTATAAAATGGACGATAGTTCAAGAATAATTAAAAAATAGCATGAAAATGGGCGACTAAGTTTACATTTTGTGATATACTAATCTCAAATAATTACTCCTAAATCTTGAATTCGCTATTTAATTGATCACTTTCTAACATTTTTTTACAATTGTGTGCGTTTTTTATTATTACTCACGCCAACAATCGGTATTTAACGACATCTTTTGAATAGAAAATGAATTTACTGCACGAGGATTCCCATGGCCACATACAATCAGAAGCTCACAAGAAGGTGAGCGGGGCATGAAAAGTGTGAGGTTGTTATCGCTGTGAATCCCCGGTGCACGCGGTTCTACGAATTGGACTCTAATAATCATTCACAGACATTGTTCTCTTTTCTTGTACAGTCGTGTTATGAATCCAAATCTTGCGGTTACTAATAATGTTTCTTTTTTTCATTATAGTCTTTATAAAGAATGTGTTTTATTTGTCCAGAAACGCGACTAATATTTTCAGGACACGGAGTACTAAGTTGCATGCGATAGAAATGTTATGACTCTTGTATTATGTCACACATTCCTTACGCTCGCTAACTCATCAGCTCTTAGCTGTAACTTAACATTATTGGAGGCACGACAGCGAGCGACAATGAAATACTCAAAGTGCATTGTGGCGTTATGCTATTGAATGGAACCACTAATAGTATATTACAACGCGATGTGAGCAAGTCGTTTTTAAAGAAGCGAGAAAATAATTAAAAACCGAGCTAAAGCTCGGTTTTCAATTTCCGAGATTCTGTAAAACACTTCACAAACGTGCGTTGTACATCATTTTTTGCACGATGGTGTTTTCAAAACATTAAATAATAGTAAAATAATAACATCTTTGTTGGAAATATATGCGTCCATTATAAACAACTGACTGACGTTAGCAGTCTGGCCAATATATATATATATATATATATATATATACGATAATACCGAAAATAATTTAGTTGATATTACAGTAGGCCGTGACACCAATCAGACATAAAATGGCGGCAAGTGCGAATTTATTGTTTTATATTGTTTCAAATAAAGTTCAGTTCATTTAAAATGCAGTGATTTGTTTCGTATAATGTATATTAACACTAATAAATTTCATTGTTAAAACCGTTGAGGCGGAGAGTCATAAAATAAAATAAGTTAATATATACCTTCTTAGGTAAGATCCGTCGTCCTCAACTTATAAAATATGCAATCTTTATGCCCGTAGGCCTTTTAGAACATCCGTTCCATCTTCAGCAGGTCCCTCTTCGCTACAACATCCAGTATGTTGGTTGATGCTGCTGGACCAGCCATCTTACCGGATGTTATAGCGAAGAGATACCTACTGAAGATGGAACAGATATTCTGAAAGGCCTACAGGCATAAAGATTATATATTTTATAAGTTGAGGACGACCGATTTTACCTAAGAAGGTATATTTTAACTTATTTTATTTTACGTTAACACTACCTTTTGGATGCATTATCGTATATGCATTGTACTTAGTAGTAGTAGTAGGACTTTATTAGACAAAAAGTAAGATATTTACAATATTATTTACAAGGCGCAGAGCTACGAAATTGCGCTGGTTCGAGTCTCCATGGAGGAAGAAATTTTCTCATGGGATTTCTGCCAATATGGGACGGTGACCATCCAGAATCCTGAGGAATTTGGGTAGCTACAATAAGTAGCGACTCCAGGTTGAGAAAGCCGGCTATGACGGTTGGGGGACCCGACATACTGACCACGTGTCACCCCTATGCTGCAGGATGATCGTCTACCTCTATGATTTACACATGTAGACGTGAGGACAGCAGCCGGCTAAGTCAAGGGCTTAGTATATATAGAGGGCAGTGGTTTTGCTTCCCGCCCTAGTTAGGTAATTTATAATATTAGAGTATAGTTATTTATAGGTTTGCAGCCGCAAAATTTAGGAAATTGAACTTTCAATCATGGTCGCCATTGCTGTAAGTACGACAGAACGTACTATCGTGCAAAACCTTATATTTCCATACGAACATAACAATTCATAATTCAAGATTCAGGAGCTTAACGTTTGTAGTTTTATTTTCTTAATATTTTTATTAAGCGTTGTAGAAAGTAAAGCGAGTTAATAAATAACCGATTACATCTATCGTAGTGCGATGATGATGGAAACCTTAATGAAACAACGTTAAGAAATTTAGTTGGCGAGACGATTGAACAAGAGGATCTCAGAGTTGTTTCTGAAGAAGCTGTAAGCGCATGCGTAGTAAAAGCAAACAAGAAGGAGTTAGAAGACAGTAAGTATTGTAAAATTATTTATATCGGGGGGCGGTACTACTTTTGGAGGACATGAGTATACTTTTCGGGGATAAAATCCAAGGACCAAGTCCTCCAGGAGGGACTTTAAACCGTGGGTCTCGAGCCTGAAGACTTTCTGGCTAGAAAAACTTCCTTGAGCCTGGATAAAGAGACCTCTAAGCAAAATTTACTGACCTTTTTCAACCTAGTAATACCTTAGTTGCTTACTAGATGTCTCATTGGGTCGGTATATTGACCGCATACCATTCATGACATCTATAGGGAAATAAGTGTAACTAAATTTACATGGTCTAGTAACTCCTAACAAGGAGAGGGTAAAGCTCATTATTATTAGAGCAAGGCAATTAATGATTTTGCATCTTTTTTCTTATGAAGGTTGAAACATTGCTTGCATATATGAAAATGTTTGACATTAAAAAAACGGATTAAATGAAAGCAATTCGTTAGGACATTTTTTTTTTTGCATTTGCCCTAGGGATAGGTAATTTTTTGTCAATTTTTAGGTCTTTTGAGCATTTTTTACACTTTTCTGGAAGGCTGTGATATTATTTGCATTTGATTTGAGATTTTTATTATAATTCAGTATTTTTCCTTTGTCAATACGATTTCTTGGAATGAAGTAGATGTTTTGCTAAGTACTACCCCTATTTTTCAAGGGATGGGCGTAATGAACTTGCCTACTTCTAGGAATTTTATTCAATTTCTTAGAGCTTATGCTAGCTTCTACCCTTAATTTGATTGTTAACTGCAATTCAAAATTGTTGTAAAAATGTACTGTGTAATTGAAATTGATTTTCTGCAATAAAAGGTACTGTATTATGTATTTTTAATTTTTATTTTAATATTTTGATGTTAAGTTACATATTATGTAATTCAGTAATCAAGTTTGTACTTACTTTAGTATTTTTATTGGTAGTCTTAACTTTTTATTCGTCTTTTTTTATTTTATTGGTCTTTTTTTTGCATTTTTTAGGTCGTAAATGCATTTTTATTTTGCATTTTTTACCAATTTACAGGTCATTAAATGCCTTGTTACGCCATTGTAGATACACTAAAACCTGTCTATGAAGGAACATGACGGTTCCTTAAATATATTTCCGTCTTGGCAATTTTCCTTCTTATAAAGGGTTCCCAAATTACAAGCTTGAATTTTCTCAAGCAGTGAAAGGGTTTTGCATGCACGCTTTAAAGACATAACGTATTGACTAAAATACAGACAAAATAGTGTATGTAACGCAGCCAAGTTTGCACAATATAAAACAACTTTATAACACAGAAGCGAGAAGGAACTGAACTACAGGAAGACTGAAGTTTCCCAACTCCCTCGCAGGTAACGTAAGCAGGCAAGGAAGAGCGAGGGATTCTCCGCTGTCACACATAAGCAAGGGTATCCCCGCAATACAATGGCAACACAAGAAGGTAAAACGATATATAATGCAGAAAGCGTCATACGCAGAATTTTCACGTGTGGCCATTAATATTGTAATTAGAACGTGCTTAAGAATAATTTTCCGTCTTACTGGGGTAAAACATTAGCTATTGTTACTTTAAAAACCATTCCGCTTCCGCGTTATGAAGGTTTCCGGCTTATACAGGACGATTTTACATATAAAATCGCACCGTTCTGGATATGTTTTTCCTTCTCTACATAATAGCCTTCTTATAAAGGTTCCAGCTAAGACAGATTTTACTGTATATGCATTGTAAGAGTATTTCTCATCGGGGGGGGGGTGCTACTTTGGGAGGGAATGCGAAGTTTGACGACATTGGGATTCGAGCGCAAATGACATTTTAATAAAATGTTAATAAAACATGCATCAGCCTCGGTGATCAAGGGGTATGTTCCTTGCCTCTAGACCCGAAAGTCGCGAGGTCAAACCCGGCCGGGATTGATGGATTTTTAAAATGGAAAAATCCATGAACTAATCGTTCCTGAGGGACTTTGAGTCATGGGTCCCGAGTTTGAAGATTTTTGGGCTCGAAAGGAACTGAAGCTTAAATTAGTGCATCTGACCAGTCTCATGGGCTAGTGGGCAAAGCCTCCGATTACAGTTCATGAGGTCTCGGATTTGATGCCCGGTCAGACCATTGGAATTTTTCCTTCAAGGGAATTATTCCTATGGTTGCCTATGGTCTGGAATTTTAGCTTAAGTTTAGGTTAAGGAATTTCCTGGCGTTTCATCATTATTTATCAGCCATCATGTCATCGGGTAATGTAATTCCGCATTCCAGGTTCCCCAACCTAAGAAATGGATAAGAATTCCTCCAGTGCCAGGGAAGAAAGTCAGAAAATGTTATAAAATAAACCTGGTGGCATTGAAAAAAATATCAACTAATTAACTAACTAACTGGTTCTATCGAACCCGTAGGTCCATGGCCGCACATACTTAATCTCTCCATACATCCCTAATCTGAGCTAATGTTTTTCAATCAACCTCTGTATAATCGACTTCCCTCAAATCATCGATAGTGTTATTCTCCCGCCTCATTATAGTTCTACCAACTGGGCGATTTCTCTCTGGTTTTCCTACAAGAAGCTTCCATGCACCTCTTTCATCCCCTATACGTGCTACTTGTCCTGCTTTTCACAGTCTACGAGACTTAACTGTACTTATTATATCTGGCTTTCTATAAAGACCATGTAGTTCATTGTTATGTAGTCTTTTTCGTTCTCATGTCTGTTCATCTTAGGTCCAAAAATTGTCTTGAGAACTTTAAAATCAAATACTCGTAATCTTCTTTCCTTCCTTAAATCAAGAGTCCATGTTTCGCATCCGTTTAATATAACTGGTAGAATAACAGTTTTATATATTTTCAGTTTAACGTTTTTTGAAAGGAGTTGGGACGTCAAGAGTCTCTGTAATGCATAATAGCACGCATTTCCAGAATTCAGCCTATGTTTAGTTTGTTTGTGCATCTCATTCCTATTTGTAATTTGAATTCATCCACTTATTCAAAATTTCTCTCATTGTCATTAGCTGTGCATTTCCATTATATTTTTTATTGTTGTTATTATTATTATTATATTACTTTGTTTACGCCTACAGGGTCCTACAAAACTACAGAATCTTATTATGACAGAACATATCGTTATAGTACCTACAGACCTTCAGGATACTACACTAGTTATCGCCCTTACACTTCCTACAGGCCTGGAGGCAATTATTACACGTCCTACAGGCCTTCAGACGGTTACTATACAACAAACAGACCCTTCACACCTACAGGCACAGATAACTACAATCAATATACTACCTACAGGCCTTCAGGCAGTTATCCATATTCTACAGGTTACTATAGCGATTCCTACACAACACATCGCCCGTATAACACATACAGACCTACAGGCTATCCTTATACCACACCGAGTACTTATTATTCAGGCACCTACAGGCCTACAGGCGCCACTCCTGCATCCAGAGAAGAGCGCTGCAGTAGAGCTCCTCTAAGGTTTATGCAGTGTTTTTGGGAGACCATCATTTTAGTAAGTATTGATCAATAACATTTTTATTAAACATAAATATCCTCAACTCGTTTCCAACTCAGGGTCGGGTCGAGGGATGAGATGAGATGAAGCCTCTATATATAGAGGTCTGTGAATGACTAGTGCCGGACGATCACGCCTTACATACCATCACAGGGAAATATGGATGGAATGGATGGGATTAATATGGAGAAATCGTGAATGAAATTGTGGCTGGGGAAAATGGGAGAAACCCCTAGAAAAACCTGCCCAAGCTCCGTTTCGTCCACCACAAAACCCACATGGAGTGACCGAGACTCGATCTCGGGACCCCAGCAGTGAGAGGCGAACGTACCGCTTGCGCCAGGAGCCGCTACTGAAGACAAATTAAAATATGCTATACATAATGGCACTAAACAAAAACATTTTAAATTTCCAGGGATTTCAATAGCAGAGCTATCATTATCAAGACTGTATAAAAATAAAACAATTACGTCATATCACGTGACTGACAATTATAAATTACTCATTTTAATAATATATGACTATCTCATGCCCCAAATAGGAGTCAATGACCAATTACATTTCAATGATTTTTTATTTACAACCAATCACAGTTGGTTTCGCCTAAAATTTACCAACTAAAGTTTATCATAATAAAGAAAGCACCTCCTTTTTAACATTCTGAATAGGTCATACCATTATTTTGCAGTGACTGACTCTATAAGAAATGCGGCTACCATATTGTATATATAGTGCATGAATGTCAGCTGAAAGCACATGCGATGGATAATATAAAAACATTTGTAACAATTGATTATACCACAAAAAAAAACACTGTTTGCACTTTCTTAAACTAATTATTTTCCAGGAAATGACGTTGCAGGAAATATAATTGACATATTTACATCATAGGACATCAAATTAATTAATACCTATAACGTAGGTTATAAATGTCTCCTCTAGGGTGCATTCTTACAATATTGCGATCCTTTGGCAATAAATAATATTATGATCTGGTTCCAGTGATGAACAAAGGAAGGAAATGAAGCGTACCAATCGTTTCTCATTTGTTTTCAAACATCGCCGTTTACATTAAATATATAAATATTTTAAAATAACTATATTTAAATAATGACTTGTGAGTAAACAGCTTAATTGTATTCGTTAAATAGTCCTAACAAATGCCACTCTTGATTTCCAAATTCTCATAAGTAATGCCACGAGTGATTTCCAAATTATCGTAAAATTCACGACTCACGAAGTGAGGAGTGAATTTATCTAGAGAATTTGGAAATCAAGAGTGGCATTTGTTAGGACTATTTAACGAATACAATTAAGCTGTTTACTCACAAATCATTATTTAACTATAGTTATTTTAAAATATTTATATATTTAATGTAAACGGCGATGTTTGAAAAGAAATGAGAAACGATTGGTACCACTTCATCTCCTTCTTTTGTTTATCACTGCAACCAGATCATACTATTTATTGCCAAAGGAACGCAATATTGTAAGAATGCACTCTAGTGGAGAAAAAATGAAACACATCAAACTATATATTAATTCATTTCTGATGTCGTATGATGTAAATATGACAATTATATTTTTCTGGATTGTTACCTGGGGAAAAATACTTTTAAGAAAGTGCAAACAGTGGTTTCGTTTTTTGGTGGTATAATCAATTGCTACGAATGTTTTTATATTAACTCCCGCATGCGGCATGTGTTGACATTCATGCTCTATATATATACAATCTGGTAGCCGTATTTCTCACAGGCTCAGTCACTGCAAAATAATGGTCAGACCTGTTCAGAATATTAAAAAGGATGAGCTTTCTTTAATATGGTAAATTTAACACTGATAAATATTTCGTGAAACACGACTCTGATTGGTTGTAAAACAGAAATCATTGAAACGTGATTGGTCATTGACTCCCATTTGGCGCATGAGTTAAATAGTCATAAGTAATGCCACGAGTGATTTCCAAATTATCGATAAATTCACGACTCACGAAGTGAGGAGTGAATTTATCTAGAGAATTTGGAAATCAAGAGTGGCATTTGTTAGGACTATTTAACGAATAAAATAAAGCTGTTTACTCACAAATCATTATTTAACTACAGTTATTTAAAAATATTTTTATATTTAAAGTAAACGGTGATGTTTGAAAACTAATGAGAAACGATAGGTAGCCTACGCTTCTACTGCTTCTTTTGTTTATCACTGCAACCAGATCATACTATTTATTGCCAAAGGAACGCAATATTGTAAGAATGCTCTCTAGTGGAGAAAAAATGAAACACATCAATCTGTATATTAATTCATTTTTGATGTCGTATACATTTAAGAAAGTGCAAACAGTGGTTTCTTTTTTTGGTGGTATAATCAATTGCTACAAATGTTGACATGTAAGCACTATTATATACAATCTGGTAGCCGTATTTGTTATAGGCTCAGTCACTGCAAAATAACGGTCAGACCTGTTCAGAATATTAAAAAGGAGGAGCTTTGCTTATATATGATAATCCTAACGTTGATAATTATTTCGTGAAACACGTCTCTGATTGGTTGTAATACAGAAATCATTGAAACGTGATTGGTCATTGACTCCCATTTGGGGCATGAGTTAAATAGTCTAGATAAATTCACTCCTCACTTCGTGAGTCGTGAATTTATAGATAATTTGGAAATCACTCGTGGCATTACTTATGATAACAATACATCTGCATTTCTATCAAAAGTAATAATTAAAATAACTATTAATGTCTTCCTTATCTTTTACAGAAATGTCCTGTAAATTATGAAGTATCGTGTAAGTATAAATTATGTAAGAAATTATTGAGAATTATACAGGGTGCCTCGAATCTTATGGTCAAATTTATATACATGTAAACCGAATATTCTATCGTCTGTACAATTAATAACCTATACGACGATACACTCCCTGTAAGAATACCTGACAACGAAGTAACTAACTAACTCTATGCTTATGGAATTTACTTAATAAGTATCTCCACTGAAAATACCTATCCTCAACCAACTGTATTCACCGCATATCTCCTACATCCAGTTCCCTAAAATCCATCCGAATATTATCCTCCCACCAACGTCTACATGATCCAAATGTCATTTTCTTTTCCACAAGGGTTTACCAACAAAAAATTAGAGATTTCCATGCTCTGTCCAGCTCAACCTCCTAGATTTAACAACTCTTACAGTTCTCATTGAGAAGCTTTCTCCATTCTCCTTTGTCATTGTTTGATTTTAGTAGCCTATCCTATATTTAAATGACTCTACTGTTCGCTTGTTACCCCTCCTTTTAATGTAATAAACATGTATCTCACCGATAGACAACCATACGCAAGAATTCCGAAGATTGTAGCCGTTGAGGTTGTTCTCTTGAAAATACAGGGTGCAGCATAAGTCAGTTAACCGAAAATGCAAATATATTATTTTCTGTAGCTTACAACATCTATACAAAAAAAAACTACCGAAATTGTTCAGTTAGCAAATTACCTCAAGCAGTAGTGTTTGAAATTATATTCTAAGGTCCCGTATTCAAACCCCAGTTTCAACCATTCTGAGTTTTTCCATTGAAAACACGTGCAGCGGTAACTTATGCTGTACCCTGTATTTTAGTTAAATGTTTACAACCAATCGCTTATTATCCCTTATTTTCGCAATGTATCCTATAGGATGCATCAACTTTATTAGTTTATTATATTTATTTATTTATAAACAGGCTTATAATGTAATGGAGCATCTTCCTGTGTCCAAAGCTTTTTATATTTTTATCTTCTTTCTCCATTCTCCTCTATCTTCCCATTCCAATTCTTCCAGACCTAGCTCCCTCATACCTTTTCTTACATCATTCATCCGTTTAAATCTAGGACGACCTCTCTTTCCTTTCCCAGGTGCGATCCATTCCAAAGCTTGTCTGTGTAATCTTTTCTCTTTATTTTAATATTTTCTAATCTTTATTTGATTTAATATATTTAATAAAACAGAAGAAAACGAAGGAGTAGAAATTATTTAAATGTGTGTAGAATTACCAATATACCTAATAATAATAGTTATGTATGATATCGTTTTCAGTGCGGTCCGCCACATTCAAATAACTGACGCGAGAAATTAGTGTTTTATCAATTTAATGGGTAACAACTTACAGTTGGAATATATGAAGCAACAACATAAAACTGCTAACATTTGTAATTTTCTTCTCGTTGTTTGTGATTTTATCCCTACCTATATTTATGTTGACACACTTATATGTTTCGAAAAGTCAATCTCAAAATTTACTTGCACTATTAAAATAATTAGACTTATAGGCCTTTCTAGGAATATCTGTTCGGTTTGTCTTTCGGGTTAAATGGCCGTGGTCTAGCTTTCGTCTACTACTGCGGCAGACATTCAGTCTGCAGCCGATAGTTGAAATACTTACGAGGTCATTACAGCACGCAGGGTCTCCTGAGGATGTCTACCGCAGTAGCAGATGAAACGTTGATTTTTAAGAAAGCTAGACCAAGGTCATTTAACCCTTAGACAAACCCAACAGAAACGAAGACACCTGCCGTGAAAGCCAACATTTTTACTTTGTAAAAATGTTTCGGTGGTAGCTTATATTGGTGCTATATAATAATATGTGTGCCAAAAATGAAATTTAAAGTCAAAAATGGCAAAATTTAGAAATTTCACAAATATCCTAACTAAAATACATTTACAAGTGCTGTTTTTTGCTTTTCAGCCACGAACTGCAAGAATCTACGTATTTACCTGAAACAAAAACAGGGTAACAATGTATAAACAAACTTGCCTTTGTATTTCTGAAGTATCATAATTCATAGAAATAAAGTAAATTATAATTTTAAAAAGTATAATTGTATATCATTGTCGATTTAATTGTTATTGCAGTGTAGCTAGAATTACTAGACTCTAAGTACTAAAATATAATTATACTATTAATAGTAATAACTGGAAGGCGCACAAACGTGCACATGAGTCTATTACCAACATAGGAACCCAAACGAATGGTACCTACCTCTCTTAGGTATAATGAATAACATATGCATTTGGAGTGGGGATGGTGACTTTATGGGAGGAGTCATCGCACTTATAAGGCAACGACACGTGACAAAACGCTCTCACATACACTCACACTCATACGTTCTACAAGAAACAAGTCCTTCAGCAACCATCCGCGACCTTTAGTAAATTTTAAAATGTTAAGTATCTTAAGATCCAAGATAATTAGTAACTCGGAATTTTAAGTAATATTAAATACACGTGAACTTAAATAAACTCATCAACTCCACTCCGAATATTAGTGAGATATAAAACGATTGTAATTCTCTGTACATTGTTAGTGCAAAATTATTCAATAAACTGGAGTAATAAGTGGAAAGTTATTTATAATTACATAAATAATATAAACATTCCTGAGTTATCATATTCTACCCTGAGCGAACCGGCACAGCAGCAACAATGTATAAGCAATAATTTCTGTATAACAATTAGTTAGTTTATTGCACCATTTTCTATACACTAAATTAAAAACAATTTCACAATACTTAGAAACCTTCCGCTGAAGATGAAACTGGTTTCCGAAAGGCCTTTTTATGATTAAACAAATTCAAAGCAGTTTAGAAATGTAGTACTTTACAGGAACTAGTTTTTTAAAAGTTTTATTTAATTAATTTATTTAGCAGGTTGGTCACAATATTTCACTATATCTTCCTGCGCCAAATTAATCTCTTTCAAATCTCTGTCATTTCAATCCCCATCGTCCAATCTTTATTTTCCTCTTGCTGTTCAAAACACCATCAATCCTCGTTACTTTTGGCCATCCTCTTCTTCTACCGAGTAGCACCCATTCTACGATTCGTCTTGAGAATCTATCTTCTGTCATTCTTTTGACATGACCATATAATTTTAATGGTTTATTATTATTATTATTATTATTATTATTATTATTATTATTATTATTATTATGAACGCAGAAAGAAATATAATGGATGAGATTGAACACAGAAGGCTAAAATGGTATGGACACGTAAGAAGAATGCAGGATGGAAGACTACCAAAGGCCGTATATACATGGAAAATTGAAAGAAGGAACAGAAAAGGAAGACCAAGAACAATCTGGAAGAATAAGATTCAAAATTCAATGAGGAAATTTGGTGTAACAGATGAAGACGCAGATGACAGAGAACGATGGGGAACTTTAATTAAGGGAAAATTGTGAATGTTTGTTGCAAACTAATAGTCTATAAGTCCGTAGTCATTTTTATTTGTTGTTTTTTTTTAAATTCATGTTAATTACTAAGATTGGTTGAAGAAAACCCTCAATAATGAGGAGAATTCTCAAAATGAAATTATTATTATTATTATTATTATTATTATTATTATTATTATTAAATATCAAATAGTGGATTATATAAAATATTAGCAATTAAATTGGTATGGGCATGTACAACGAATAGAAAAAGAAAACATTGTAATGATGTCCACCTGGAAGAAGAAACAAAGGAAGACCTCGAAACTAATGGATGCACGAAATAAGAACTGGAATGAGAACAAGAGGACTGGAGGACATGGAGTGGATGGATAGGGACGAGTGGAGAAGGAAAATAAAGCAGAAAGATGTGTAAACATTGAAAATCTGTCTATAATAAAAACAAATTATTATTATCTGTTTTGGAATGGAAACCTGTGGGAAGACGAGGCAGAGGAAGACCTAAAACCTCCTGGAGTCAGGGAATATGTTTATACATGAAGGAGAAACATCTACAACCAGGAGATTGGATGGACCGACAGAATTGGCTATTGGGAATCGGACGATGTCAAAGACATTAATCAATCGATGTATATGTATTATTATTATTATTATTATTATTATTATTATTATTATTATTATTATTATTATTCATCACTCCAGGGATTAGGCAATTGCCCGTTTCGACTTCATAATGCATCAGCCCAACGTCTTCTAGGTCTTCCAACATCACGTCTTCCTCTTGCTTGATAATTTCTTGCTAACAATGGATATCTCTCCTTACTCATTCCATCCATGTGATCAATCCATTTGTGTCTGTAATTCGTGACTTTATCCAATAAAGGCTGTACTTTCAATTCTTCTCTTATATCCTCATTTCTTATTCTATCAAGTCTTGTACATCCTTTTACTTGTCTTAGGAACCTCATCTCCGCCGTCTGTGTTCTATCCTTCTGTCTTTTCACTGGAGCCCAAGTTTCACATCCATACAATATTGTGGGAACCGCCATAACATTATACATTTTTATCTTGGTTTCTTTTCTAATTTTATTTTTGAATGTTCTCTGTATTGTTCCACACACCGTCTGAAATTTATTTATTTTGGAGTCAATATCTCTTTCCACATTGTAGCCAACATCACAGCCCAAATATTTGAAACTAGACACCTGTTGTATACTTTGATTTTCTAAAATAATTTTGAATTATTATTATTATTATTATTATTATTATTATTATTATTATTATTATTATTATTATTAATATCGGCCGCGATGGACTAGTGGTTATGCTCCTTGCCTATGGTCCCGAGGGTCGCGGGTTCAAACCCGGCCGGGGTCGATATATTTTTTAGGACGGAAAAATCCAAGGGGCAAGTCCTCCGGGAGGGACCTTAAGCCGTGGGTCCCGAGTCTGAAGATTTTCAGGCTCGTAAAAAATCCGTAAACCTAAATAAAAAGGCCTCTAAGCAAAATTTACCGAATTTTCCCGTCCAAGTACTACCTTGGTTTCCTAGATGTCAGTATGAGGCGGAACGCTGATCACGGACCACTCAAGTGACATTTATTCGAAAACAAGTGTAACTAAATTAGTATGGTTCAGTTTCTTCCCTGTAGGGTGGCAGCGCCTAAATCTCTGTTAAGGGAAAACATAGGCTTACAATACAAAATTATTATTATTATTATTATTATTATTATTATTTTCGTTGTTGTTTTATTACTTATGTTGAAATGAAGTCAGCGGTAATTTCCCTTTCGTCATGTTTTAATTCTGCATTATTTTTGTAAATGTTTAAATTACCGACACGTACAAAGTTTACAATAGAAATTAAACTTGATAAGGAAATGAGATAGAAGCTGCTTTGTTTCATATCGTCATGCAATATATCATCATTTATATATTTAGATCTGTTTTAATAAAGTTTTCAAACAGATCAACAGCCAGCGCGCTACAGTAGGCTGCATATCCTGTAGCGGACATGGATTTCATTGTTTTAACGTTGGTGTTTGCAACTTTACTCCTGGTTCCTGCGAACTCATGTAAGTATACTCTTTTCTAAGTCCAAAGATTCTGTTTCATTCTTCCTCTTAAAATAATTATTTTGTATTACTACTCTCTTACTCACTAGCACTAATAAATCCGGAGGTTAATGCCTGCTCATACATAAGCTCTCCAAACATCCCTTTCCTGACCTAGTGTTTTCCAAACACTCCTCGTATAGGCCTATTTTATCTCCTTGAAATCGTGAACATTAATTTCCCACCTCATTCCTGGCCTAATTACTGATCGATTTACCTACAATAAGTTTTCATTCCCCATTCGTGCCACATGTCCTGCCCTTTGTTGTCTACGAGACTTAACCCTTAAATTGGCAAAACACACATTTCTTCTGTTACTTACTTACTCACTGGCACTATCGAACCCGTAGGTTCATGGCCACGCGGACATAAGCTCTCCATACATCCCTATCCTGAGCTAATGCTTTCCAAACATTCCCTGTATAATCTACTTCCCTCAAATCATAGTTAATGTTATTCTACCATCCCATTCTTGGTCTACCAACTGGACGTTTTCCCTCTGGCTTTCCTACAAGAAGCTTCCATTCAAATCTTTCATTCCCCATACGTGCAACATGTCCTGCCCATCGCAGTCTACGAGACTTAACTCTTCTTATTATATCTGGAGTCCTATAAAGACCATATAGTTCATTGTTATGTAGTCTTCTCCATTCACCTATCTGTTCATCTCTCTTTGGTCCAAACATTTTCCTAAGTACTTTATTCTCAAATACTTGTAATCTCCTTTCCTCCCTTAAAGTAAGAGTCCATGTTTCGCACCCATATAACATAACTGGTAGAATAATAGTTGTATATATTTTGATAAGTAATGCCACGAGTGATTTCCAAATTATCGATAAATTCACGACTCACGAAGTGAGGAGTGAATTTATCTAGAGAATTTGGAAATCAAGAGTGGCATTTGTTAGGACTATTTAACGAATAAAATTAAGCTGTTTACTCACAAATTATTATTTAACTATAGTTATTTTAAAATATTTATATATTTAATGTAAACGGCGATGTTTGAAAACAAATGAGGAACGATAGGTACGCTTCTACTGCTTCTTTTGTTTATCACTGCAACCAGATCATACTATTTACTGCCAAAGAAACGCAATATTGTAAGGAGGAGCTTTCTTTAATATGGTAATTATAACACTGATAAATATTTGGTGAAACACGACTCTGATTGGTTGTAAAACAGAAATCATTGAAACGTGATTGGTCATTGACGCCCATTTGGGGCATGAGTTAAATAGTCAGTTTAACGTTTTTTGAAAGGAGTTGGGACATCAAGAGTCTCTGCAATGCATAATAGCACGCATTTCCAGAATTGAGCCTATGTTTAATTTCTTTGTGCATCTCATTCCTATTTGTGATTATTGTTCCTAGGTATTTGAATTCAGCCACTTCCTCAAAATTTCCCTCGTTTGTCATTAGCTGTTTTCATATACACCTGTAAGTGCATAATTAAATGAGAACGGACATTTAAAAAATATGGGAAATTTTGATAAATTTGCTGTATTCAAATACCTAGAATTGGATTCGTGATGCTGGTTTCACCTTTTTTGGAGACTCTAATACGTTAACCTCCTTTTTTGGTTAATTGTATGTTACACATCTTGACTTTATGTATTGGATGAGTTTGAAAACTACTGTGCGGTCGTACGTAGTCCGTTATTGTGTTTGCAACTTCTTTAAAATATGAGTAAAATAAATAAAATGTTATGTTACATGGATGGAAACATGGTCTCTTAGTTTTAGAGAGGAAAATATATTATGAGTTTTGAGGATAAAGTTCTTAGAAAAGTTTTTTAATCAAAGAGAGATAAGCAGACAGGTCAATGAAGAAACTACATAACAGTAATCCACAATATATATATATATATATATATATATATATATATATATATGGTACAATTAATTTTTAACATTGAGCAATGCAAACTTAATATGCCATAAAATATAGTATATATATTTTTTTCTTCACGGTTTAGGCTTATTTACTAGCCTGTTCCGGCTACAAATGGCTGCTCTCTCTATCTTTTCCTTGGTCTTCCCAAACGTCTTCTTCGTCGTGGTGAATAGCTGTATGCTGCTTTTGGTATTCTATTCCCAGTCATCCTTACCAAGTGTTCTTTCCAGTTTGTTCTGTATTTCATTATTGTTGTGTTTAATTCCTCTCTCTCTCTCTCTCTCTCTCTCTCTCTCTCTCTATATATATATATATATATATATATATATATATGTCCACCGCTGTGGTCCCGAGGTAGCGTGCTGCCTTGTCACGCAGGGAGCCCGGGTTCGAGCCCCGATCGGGACAGTTTTTCTGGGTGAGGTTTTTATCGGGGTTTTCCTTACTTGTAAGACAAATGTCAGGAAAACTTTAAGGCCAAAACGGTCCTCGAAATCATATGGCCATAATAATAATCATCATCATCCTTATCGTCATCATCATCCTTCACTCGTGTGGAAAGCAATGGGAAGCTACCACACCTACAATTCCTTAGTAAAGCCGCAAAGCATAGCATGAAAATACTATGATTGCAGTGAAATACCTGTCCTCGGGCAGAATTACTATGGATGGATGGATATATATATATATATATATATATATATATATATTGGATACCAGATGTAATAACAAGAGGAGTTAAATCTCGTAGGCTGCGAAGCGCAGGACATGTGGCACGAATGTGTTATGAAATAGGAGTATGGAAACTTCTTCTAGGAATACATCATCATTATCATTCAGGGATTAAGCCTGTTGGCTCGTTCCGGTTTCATGAAAGCTAGAATTGTTAAAATTGTTCAGACCATCTTCTGTGTGGGCGATCAACATTTCTCCTTCCGCGCGGTTTATAATTTAGCAATAATTTTGGAAATCTTCCTTCCGGCATTCTATCAATATGTTCTTTCCAGTCGTTCCTATATTTAATTATTCGGTCTGTAAGTTTGAAAATATTTAGTTCCTTTCTTACATCTTCATTCCTTTTCTTATCCAGCAGAGTATATCCTGCTATATTTCTTAAAAATCGCATCTCAGCTGCTTCCATTCTTCGTTCGTGTCTTTTAGTGATCGTCCAACATTCTGATCCATACATCAATACAGGAACAGCCATTACTTTATAAAATTTAATTTTTGTTTCTTTTCTTGTGTTTTTAAGGGTTCTTTTAATGGTGTTACACATTAGATTAAATTTATTTATTTTGTCATTAATATCTTCAATTTTAACATATGGTAAATTGAAACCTAGATATTTAAAACTGTTCACCTGTTCTAAAATGTTATTATTATTGCTCTTAAGGTATCATATCCTTTAAATGCTAAAATTTTAGTTTTAGTCTTTGAAATTGGCACTTATTTTTTCCAAATTAAATTTTGTAGGTCATCTTCTGAACTGGAAATCATCAGCAAATAATATTGTATCCGACAGTTTATTGTTTATTTTAAAATGTTTATTTAAATTAATCTGCCACTTTAACATAACTTCATCTGTATATAAATTAAAAAGAGAAGGTGATAAAGGACACCCTTGTCTGACACCACGATTTGTTGTTATCATTTTTTGTTGTTTAAATTTAAAACCCATGTCTATTACAATTTTATTATTTACATACACAGTTTGTATAGCCATAATCAAATGTTGTGGAATACCTTTATTTGTCATTATATCCCATAATTAATTTCTATTTACCATATCAAAAGCTTTTTCATAGTCTATAAATCCTATATATGTTGGGATGTTAAATTGTATATGCTTTTCAAATAATTGAGTCATTGCGAATATACAGTCGGAACAGGATCTTCCCTTTCTGAATCCATTTCTAGGAATGCAAGGGGGTAATTTGACAGTAAGTAAAAGAACATCAAGCCTGAATAAAAATACCTCCGTGCAAAATGTAATCGATCTTCATCCATCCAAGTAATATCTTAGTTGCTTACTAGATATCTCATTGAGGCGATGTGCTAACCATATGTCACTCTTTGACATCTGTGGGTAAATATGCATAACTAAATTAGTTTGGTTAGGAAACTCCCGCTAGGGAGCATCCGTGTCCCCATGCGGGACGTATGGGATGCGTGTATTTGATTCAAATATTGTTTATACGATTGACTGTCGAAAACTGTGAGCTACGTATATCAAAACACATGGATGATACTCCTGAACAAAATAGTTGAAAATTGTTTGTAGTAAGAATAAAAAATTATATGTATTAATAATAATAATAATAATAATAATAATAATAATAATAATAATAATAATAATAATATTTTTATTTATATACAGAATTTTAATGTTTACACATCTTTCTGTGCCTAAAGTGTTATTTTTCTTCTCCACTCGTCTCTCTCCGTCCAATCCATGTCCTCCAGTCCTCTTGCTCTCATTCCAGTTCTTATTTCCTGCATCCACGAGTTTCGAGGTCTTCCTCTCCTCCTTCTTCCAGGTGGACACCATTCCATTGTTTTCCTGGGTAATCTTTCTTCTTGCATTCGTCGTACGTGCCCATGCCAATTTAATTGCTTATACCGTATATAATCTACTATTGAATAACCAATATTCATTTTTTCTCTTATGACAGTATTTCTTAATTTGTCTAATTTTGAACATCTTACTGCTCTCCTCAAGCCCAGGTTAGAAAAGGGTGAGGGGAAGAGTAACAACCTCGTTAAAAAACCAGGGTTCAGTACGCTCGGCTGATAGTACCCTGTGAGGGCCCCTTATCTAGGGTACAGATACTGTCTTGCAGTTCGTCATTGGTTTGACAAAGGCTAGAGGAAGAAAACCTTGACCAAAAATCACCTGGTCCTCCAGGTTGGGGGTTGATGCATCAGGCCAGCTCCCTGTTCGTCACAAAAAAAACATAACAGTGCTAAAAAGCCTAAAGATTTAAAGCCGGACGGAAATAATAATAATAATAATAATAATAACAATAATCATCATCATCATGAACAAATTCGTTTCAGGCCATGTGGCCTGTACGGTAAACCTAGTGAAGATGGTCTTGTGCTTTGCTTAAGTTTCTTCGAGTAACAGGAAGTCCCCTGGGTTGGTTACCAGCCATCCACAGAGCAAGACTAATGGTAGGGCTGCTACCTTATAGCCTCTAGGCAGGCGTTCAAAATATGGAATTTCCTCCATATTCGATGGAACGGTTATACCGCCGTGACTCGGTCCCCATTACCTCGTTAGTTAAAAGCAGGGTGTACCACGTGCAGGTGAGGTTGAGAATTAGGTAGGAGAGGTTATAGAATGCACATCACTACCTCTTACACCCCTAATCCTTAGTAATTCTGCCTGACGGCAGGTCCTTCACTGCAATCATAGCATTTTAATGCTATGCTTGCAGCTTTACTAGGGAATTGTAGTTGTGGTAGCTTCCCGTTGCTTTCCACAACACCCCTAATAATAATAATAATAATAATAATAATAATAATAATAATAATAATAATAATAATGCTTTATTTTAGCTGGCAGAGTTAAGGTCATAGGGCCTTCTCTTCCACTCAACCAACGAATAGTAAAATTATACAAAAATTACATATTTATTACAATTTAAAATATAGGCTAAACAAAAGAAAATAACTGATAGCTATTAGATTGTCTAAATTTCTAAACTAACATTTAAAATTGCTAATACATTTTTATATTTGTTATTGCAGATAGAAATGTCGAAATAGAAGAGAAAGGTCAATTCAATGGATATAATAGACTGGAAAACAATGAAAGAATTCTTAAGATTTCTTCAAACCCAGAAAAATCTAGGAGAGCTGGTATTCTCTTCCAGAGAATGCCAATGAATTACAGTTATACAGAAAAAATATCTCTGGTTTCCATCCAGCAATACCGAGGATTGCATCCCAATACTGCACTTTCAAAGTCTCCACTAGAAACAAGAAAAATAGTTTACAAACTTGAGGAGATAGGAATTATCAAATCAACACCTGAAGCAGTCAAAATACCAAGGTTAGAAGGTCAAAGGAGTTCTGGTAGTGAAGAAAGGAAACGTTATAGTAAAAACGAAATAAATAGAGGGCGTAAAAATGATAAAGGAATGGATTCTGATAATTATAATAGAAAGGAGGGAGAAGAAGGTGGAAGACGTAGGGATAGACAAAGTAGTGACGAAGAAAGAGGGAAATTGAAAACACGAGAGAATAATAGGAGAAAAAGAAGTGTTATTGAATGGGTTAAGAGAGCGAAGAGGGAGGTTACTGAAGGACAGGAATGGGATAATGCAGGTGGCAACGCTGGAAATCCTCAAGGGGGTGGAAGAGGAAATTGGGATCAGGGACGACAAGGATGGGGTGGAGGAAATCCAAATGGTGGACCTGGAGCTGGCAGGGGCAATGGAAACAGACGTTATGGGCCAGGAGGTGAAAGAGGAAATTGGGATCAAGGTAGATCTGGTAGTCCAGGTCCAGGTGGACAATCTGGACCAGGAGGGCAAGGAACAAACAATTGGAACCAAGGAAACCCTGGTGGCCCGGGTTCGAATGGACAGTATGGACCAGGAAATCAGGGAAGAAATTGGAACCAGGGTCGTGAAGATTCTAATGGACAATATGGACCAGGAGGTCAAGGTAGAAATTGGAATCAGAGAAGTCCAGGCTCGGATGGACAATATGGATCAGGTGGTCAAGGAACCAATAATTGGAACCAAGGAAATCCGAGTGGTCCAGGTTCGAATAGACAATATGGTCCAGGAACTCAAGGAAGAAATTGGAATCAGGATAGTGAAGGTTCGGATGGACAATATGAACCAGGGGGTCAAGGAAACAATTGGAACCAAGGAAACACAGGTGGAAGAAGTTCTGATGGACAATACGGGCCAGGAGGACAAGGAAGAAATTGGAACGAAGAAAACCAGAGTGGTGCATGAAAATAGACTGCAGTATCAAATTAAGGTGATGACGAAATCATTCAGAACAAAAACTACAACAATTTACACTAATTTTATTTAGTCATTCAACTTTTCTCTCTTTATTGCGTTTAGCGAATTAAATTATAATTTTTTTAAAATTTATTTAAATAATTCTACAATAATGTAGTCTTTCTCAGTCAATATTTCATCTTCTTTGTCCATTTTCCCTTATCCAAAGCTTCTGCTTGTAGGTCTTTTAGTTACATACACAATCTTCCACCATTTATCCAGTTTCCATTTTGTCTTTCTTTCCTATTCCTATCTTTTTTGTCCATATTCCTCATAATTACGTGTCCAAACCTTTGTAATTTATTTGCATCACTTCTACAACATTTTTGTAAATTCAATAAACAGCCTATTTTTTACATTGTTTATTTATTTTAAAGCCTATATTTTTTCATACCCCTTCCTGTACGCATTTTTCTTCCAATGTTCTGACTACTTCTTGTGCTAACATTAGTTTTGAACTGCCTCTATTCCTACTTCCTATTGGATTCCATTCATAAATCTTTTTCGCTAATCTATCTTCCATTAAAACTAATTAAAAGTAACTCACTGGCTCTATCGAACCCAGAGGTTCATGGCCGCGCGAACATAAGCTCTCCATACATCCCTATCTTGAGAAGTTTTAAAATCGTACCCTGTATAATCTACTTCCCCCAAATCATGGATAATGTTTTTCTCCTCCCCCTCATTTTTAGTCTACCAACTGGGCATTTTTCCTCTGGTTTTCCTACAAGAAGGTTTTATGCCCCTCCTTCATTCCCCATTTGTGTCATATGCTCTACCCAGCGCAATCTACGAGACTTAGTCAAGCGTTTGATTTTAAATTGTCTCATTTCCCATGAAGATCACGTTGCTCACTGTTATTATTATTATTATTATTATCATTATTATTATTATTATTATTATTCCTTTCCAGGATTAGGTCAATGCAACCATTTCCGGTCTCAACTCCATTATTATTATTATTATTATTATTATTATTATTATTATTATTATTATTATTATTATTATTATTATTGTTATAACTCCGCCATTGACGGTCTCAAGTCCGGAATAGAAAGGAAGAGGGAGAGGAGTAACACATCGTTAAAAAACCTTGAATCAGCTTACCCGGCTGATAGTACCTTGTGAGGGTCCCTTGCCAAGGTTACGGTGAAAACCCCAACGGCGGATGCAGCACAGTAGAAGACCTACGGTATGGTGCAGACAGTGGATGAGGCATTCAAAGCAACTGATCTATTGTGGGCACCAGAAAAAGTCTCTGGTCCTCCAGGTTGGGGGTTGATGCTATCGGCCGGTTCCTTATACATTGTAAAAAAAAACTTAATGGTAAAAAACCAAAATATATTTGAGGATAAGAAATGTGTATTTTGGTTGAGGATACTGTGTATAAAACAGAAACAATCCTGAAATAAATAAATTATTATTATTATTATTATCATTATTATTATTATTATTATTGGGCCTATAAAATTACTGGAAATATTAAATTACTGTCTGTATGATGCTACAAAATGTTTAAAAATGCACAATAGAGAAGATAATAAATTTTATATTTTTGTACACGTGTGATCATTTTCCTAAAAAAAAAATTGGTTCAATACCTCATTTAGAAAGCGAAATATATGCAAAAAAGTGTAGTAAAATGTGACGTATGTTACGGTGGAATGGCTGCTGTGCAAAGCCTTTTCTATGCTTTGCGGAAATTAATGGAAAAAAGTAGATACATTTCCTATATATGACGCGGTTTGAAATGCCATTAAAATGCAATAAATGAACGAATATTATATAAGAACCTTGGAATTTTATATTTAATTTACAATCAGGAAGAAACTTGCACGCAAAATGATGGGTTTGAGTCCCAGCTTCATAGCTTTAAAGCTTCTTTTCCTCTCATTTCTAGCAAGCACACTTGCACGTAAGTATATGTTACTTTACATGTTTATAACTTTTTATTTATTTATTTAGCAGATTCCACAACATCTTCCTGCGACCAATTAATCTACTGCCATTCTCCTCCACATGTCTGTCATTCCAATCTCCATCGTCCAATCCTTTTTCTCTCATGTTGCTCAAAACACCATTAAGTCACGTTATTTTAGACTGCCCTCTTCTTCTTCTACAAGTGGCAGCCGTTCTAGCATTGTTGTTGGGAATATGTCTTTTGAATTCTTTTTATATCACCACTTTAATTGTTTGTTTATTGTTAAATTTACAATTGAAGTGGTCCACCGCTGTGGTCTCGGGGTAGCGTGCTGCCTTGTCACGCAGCGGGCCCGGGTTCGAACCCCGGTCGGGACAGTTTTTCTGGGTGAGGTTTTTATCGGGGTTTTTCCTCACCTGCAAGACAAATGTCAGGAAAACTTTAACGCCCAAACGATCCCCGAAATTATATGGCCATCGCAATCATCATCATTCATATTCATCTTAGGTTAAAGCTTAGGGTTAGGGACTCTCCTTGGCGCACCATTATCATCGTCATCACCCATCATATCATCGGGGTCACGTAACCCAGCTTTCCAGGCGCCCCAACCTCAGAAGTGGGTTACAAGTACGCCATGCCAGGAGAGAAACCCAGGAATGTCGAAAGACAAACCTGGGGCATTTGAAAAAAAAAATTGAAGTATGAGTATTCTTCTTTTGTTTTATGGCCAGGGTTAGGAATGTTATGTAATAAAAGATAAGATTGCAATGCATTATTCAACTGTTTGTGTGTGAAACCAAAACAAAAGACAGTCAGAAGTCTAACTTCTCATTGTACTAATCAACTGTTTGCACATGAAACTAAAACAATAGGCAGTCATAAGTCTAACTTCTCATTAATATTGTGTTGCAATGTTAACTTTTAATACATAAAAACCTTAGCTCTATTAATTGTACTATATTTTATTTTTTCTCTTCTAGAAATTCTAGCTGGACGCCTATGAAAATTGCTTTCTTCACAATTCATCATCATCATAGTACATTCACGAATTTAGACCATTTGTTGAGCTGTTTCGGCCTCAAGAGAAACACCATCCAAAAGTCTTTTGAGTGGACCTCCTGGTCTTCTTCTTCCTGCAGGTTGATATCTTAACATTTGTTTGGGTATTCTGTGATCTTCCATTCGATGAACATGTTGCATCCATCTTGACTTATAATCAGAAATTTTGTTTTCTAAAGATTCCATGTGTAATTCTTCTAAGATGTCCTCATTTTTTTGTGATCTAGTAGTGTGTATCCTGCAGTCCTCCGAAGGTGTCTCATTTCAGCAGATCTAAATATCTGTATATCCTTCTGTTTCAAAGTCAATACTTCGCTACCATACAAAAGAGTTGGAAGAGCCAGTGTTTTATACACTTTTAGTCTTGAATATTTTTGGACTAACTGTGGCTTGAAGATAGAATTTATTAACCCTAAAATTCTTTAAAAATTTAGACATTTTTGCATTTACATCCTTTTCTTCTTCATATGAGATATTGCATCCCAGATATGTAAAAGTATTCACTTCTGCTCCAAAATGTTATTGTCAAGTACAATTTTACTTCTGACAGGAACTACACCTTGAAATGTCATCATTTTTGTTTGCTCAGTAGATATCTTCAATCCATATTCTTCTGTAATTTTGTTAAGTTCATACAGACCTTTCTGTAGATTATCTTCGGAATTTGCTATTATTATTTGGTCATCTGCAAACAATAGGGTGTTTAATTTTCTATTTTCTGATATTCTTATTCCAAATTTATATGTTTTGTTCCAGCAACATATTACTTCATTGATATAAATTGCAAAGAGTGTTGGGGATAGGGGGCAGCCTTGTCTCACACCACGATTTATAATTCCTTCTTCAGAAAATCTGTTATTTAATTTAATCTTTATGGTGTTGTCTTTGTAAATTCACAATTGAATTTACTTATTGTTCTTGATTTAATTTCCGTATTTCTGCACCATAGGTCATTGCACTCATTATTTGTACCCTCAGTTTCATGGCCTCGCGGACCCAAGTTCTCCATAAATCCGTATCCTGTTCAAATGTTTTCCAGTCATGTCCTGTACAATGTACATCCCTCAAATTGGGTTAAAACTCATATTATTCTCGCACCTAATTATTGGCCTACTCAGTTTCCGATAAAGAATATATTCAATGTTCCTCTTTCATTCCCCATGTTTACCACACAGTCCTAGTGCATCGTATGTCTTACACATTTATCTATTCTCATTATAGCTGCTTTCCGATAAACATAATATAACTCACTATTATGTACTTTTCTACATTCGCCTATCCATTCGTCTCTATTTGGCCCACACATTTTTCAAGCTCTTTATTCTCAGACACTCGTTAACTTCCCTTCTCCTTTGAAGTAAGGGACCATGATTTGCATGCATTTAATACAAATGAAAGAATAACAGTTTTATATATTTTTCAGTTTAACATTTTTTTAGAAATGTTGGAATGACAGAGGTACCAGGAATGCATAATAGCACGCGTTTCTAGGAGTTGTCTATGATTAATTTCTTTCTCCACTTGATTTCTGTTTGTAATTATTGTTCCTAGGTGTACTTGTTGCGAGCTAAGTTCAAGTTGTAATGTAAACAAACCAGATGTACTTACTTACTCACTGGCACTATCGAACCCGTAGGTTCATGGCCGCGCGGACATAAGCCCTCCACACATCGCTATCCTGAGCTAATGCTCTCCAATCATTTCCTGTATAGTCTACTTCCCTCAAATCATAATTAATGTTATTCTCCCACCTCATTCTTGGCCATTTTCCCTCTGGCTTTCCTACAAGAAGCTTCCATGCGGATCTTTCTTTCACCATACGCGTAACATTGTCCTGCCCATCGCAGTCTACGAGACTAAACTGTTCTTAAAGAAACCAGATGTATGGACTGCATTTTCACTGGTTAAACAATTAGTTTACATTTAAGCGTGTAAGAAAATGGAATTCTCTTTCTATCACTCGAGATATATAAAATAAAAATAATAAAAATATGTGGCCTATTATCTAGCACTTGTCTATATAAGTTATAGGCTATGGGAGAATTTAAAAATATACAATCACAATTTTAATATTTATTTATAAACAGGTTTAAAATGTGATAAAAGATCTTCCTGTACCCAAAGCTTTTTAAATTTTAATCCTCTTTCTCCATTCTTCTCTATCTTCCCATTCTAATTCTTCCAGACCTAGCTCCCTCATACCTCTTCTTACGTCATCCATCCATTTAAATCTAGGTCGACCTCTCTTTCCTTTCCCAGGTGGAATCCATTCCAAAGCTTGTCTGGATAATCTTATCTCTGGCATTCTACGTGCGTGACAATTTTAATATATTAATGAAATATGCATTTTATTTTATAATTCCTACACATGCGCAATGCAGAATACAGTATTTGTCTTTTTTTTCGTTGTCATAAAAAAATAAGAAATTGAGAAAATTCCTAATTAACATCTTATCTCGAACTCAGTTCCATTTCCCGTAAAATACCCAAAGAAAAACGTTTCTATCATTTACACTTCCCTAGACGATTCAATCATATGGCGGGTAAAAGTAGTACCAGGGTTTCACAAATAGATGGAGTCGGTGGAATAATACCTTACGCACGTTTGTTCGACTAGCCTCATGGGGTCCCGGGTTCGATTCCCGGTCAGACCATAGAAATTTTTCCTTAAAAAGAATTATTCCTGTGGTTGCCCATGGCCTGGGATTTAGGTTAAGAACTCTCCTGGCGTTTCAGTATCAGTACCACTCATTATATCATCGGGGTAACGTAACTCCGCCTTCCAGGCGCCCCAACCTAAGAAATGAATTACAATTCTGCCAATGCCAGGGGAGAAAGCCAGAAATGTCATAAAGGCAACCTGGTGACAGACGAAAAATGGTTTGTTTACAGTACAACTGGAACTTGGCTCAGATACAGTAACATTCTGAACACATCACATTATTTATTTTAAATTTTTCAGTTACAGTGAACACGAACCAACTAAGAAGACTCTTTGGAAATGACAATTTACAGGGAAATTTAATTCCAAGGGATGCACTGATTCAGTTAAATTCTGCAGCCAAGAGTAAAACCGATGCAGATGAAGTGTATTCGGAATTACTGGAGTACAGTTTGGAACCGCAAAGTAGAATTCAGAGGTCACCACAAGGTGAAGAAATTGATGATACGGTAGAGAGTAAGTCACAGAAAAGAAGGAGAAAATCAGAAAAAAAGGGCGAGAAAGTGAAAGGCAAATTAGAGAAAACTAAGAAAAAAGTAGAAGAGAAAAAAGAGAAAATTAAAAGTAAAGTAAAAGATGTGGTGGGAGGTTTAGGCAAGCGTGCAGCTGGCGACATCTATGAGTTAAAAGACGAAACGTCACTAGTGGACGACATGGAAATGAGAGGGAATGAAAAGGGAAATTTAAATGGTGAAAGGAATATGGAGGATAGTCCAGATGGTAGAGGTAAAATTGCTAGTTGTAGAAGAAATAACGGTGGAGATGGAAATGAAACCAATTCAGAAAGTAGGAGAAGAAATAGGGATGGAAATGGTAGAGGGGGTGGGAATGGAAGAGGAGGTGGAAGAAGTAATGGAGGAGAAGGTAGAAGTGAAGGGAACGACAGAAATGAGTCCGGATCAGGGGGCGGACGTAGTGGAAGGGGAAGAGGAGGTGGTGGAGAAAGTGGATCTTCAGGTCAAGGAAGAAGAAGGCAGGGAAGTAATGGAACTGATACTGGTACAAGTGGCAGTCGACCAGGAGATTCAGAACGGAACAACCCGTCAGATTCAGAAGTAGAAACCATGTCGTAATTAATTGAAATTGTAATTGAAATATAATAAAGATATGGAATTCTTGAAATAAGTATTTTTGTTTTATTGTATCATTAAACTTACAAGAAAACCGTCAACCATTGCATCGCGAAACTTGCTTGAAATTTCTCCCAGAAAAGCGTAGCGATGTATCAAGAGCTGTTCTATTAAAAAAATATATCTGCCGTTTTTAACTTCAAGGCACAGAAATCATAGCCAGAATCCAGCAATGGCAACCCGTTGTGCGAAACAGATGGACGTCTCTGCGTGAGTAAAGCGGAGTGGAATGTGGTTGGACGCGGCATGGGAGCACGTTGTCAGGATTATCCAATTTACCAATCAGGAGTTGTAATACTTACCTGTAGATTAAATGAGAGAATTGGCGCTGAATTTTTAGTGCCTTGCAGTTAAAAACGGCAGATTGACACGGCCTTAATATATCATAACGCTTCTCTGTGAGAAATTTCAAGTTTGGTTTTGACATGCAATGGTTCACAGTCTCTTTGTTGGAATTTAAATCTGTTGGGAGTTGTAATAAAGGGTTTAAGTCACAAATAACAAATACATGGGGACGGTTACAATTGTGGCCTCTTTCCCACCCCTAGTCTTCCCTTATTTATCTGCATTGCATTTTCCAAATTCAGTCCACTGGTTTTTATCCCTCTCAAAGTATTTCCATTCTTCTTACGACTTGGTTTTCCTCTCATTTACTCTACTAGTATGTTGACAATTGAAGAACTTCTTCGGCCAGCTATCATGCTAGAATTTCTGTACGCCTACACGTTCCAACAATTTTAATCAACTTTTCATCTAATTCAACGATAATTGTTCCTAAACATTATACCATAAAAATTGAATATACGTTCCTTAAGTATTATTGAATCATACAACTTAGAATTTAAACCTACTTTAAGCTGACTAAAGGGCATAAGTCACAAATATTATACAATAAAAATAAAACATGTCCCTTAAATATTTTTTTTCAATGCCACCTGTTTGTCATTCGACATTTCAGGTATTCTCTCCTGGCATTGGCGTATTGTAACCCACTTCTGAGGTTGGGGCGCCTGGAAGGCGGGGTTACGCTGCCCTAATGATATGTTGGGTGATGGCGATGGGTAATGATGCGCCAGGAGAGACCTTAAACCTAAACTTAATGTAATGAGGTGAATATATTGATGATAATGATGGCCAGATGGTGTTCGGGGACCGTTTGGGCCTTAAAGTATCTTGACATTTGTCTTACAGGTGACCCTTAAGTATTATAGTATTATACATCTTAGAATTCAAAATTATCGTTATTTGTATAAATGGCTTAAGTCACAAATATTATAACACATGCATTAAATGTCTTGATATATGTTCTCATTAAGATTTTTGAAAAAAAAAGTTAATGGAAATTGAAAATTAATAAAAATGAGGGAAATTTTGAAGAAGTGGCTGAATTCAAATAGCTAGGAATAATAGTTATAAAAAAGAATGAAGTGCAAAAAGAAATTAAATATAGGTTCATTTCTCGAAATGCATGCTATTATGCATTCTAGGGACTCTTGTCGTCCGAACGTCTATGAAAAAACACTAGACTGAACATGTAGCCTATGAAACTGTTATTCCCCTAGTTATATTATATGGATGTGGAACAAGGACACTTACTTTGTAGGGAGAGAAAAGATTATCATTATTTGAGAATAAAGTTCTTAAGAAAACATTTGGACCTAAGAGAATTGAACAGACAGGTGAATGGTGAACACTGATATGATCTTTATGGGAAACCTGATAGTTAAGTGTCGTAGACTGACAATGACAGGACATATGGCACTAATGTGGAATGACAGAGGGTCATGGAAACTCTTTTTAAGAAAACCAGAAAGGAAACGTCCAGTAGGCAGCCTAGAATGAGGTTAGAGGAAAGTAGTAGTAGGACTTTATTAGACAAAAAGTAAGATATTTACAATATTATTTACAATTATGGGTCGCACGGGCAGTAAGCCGTACGTGCTGTTGACAGTCCGTTACAATAAAGTAATAATTGCTACTAGTGTAAAGAAAAATAAACAACAAAAAAAGCAATAACATTACAATTACATAAAGAAAACACAATAATAATATTACAATTAAATAATAACACACTAGCATTATACACTAATTAATTTATATATAATTGTTAATAATTAATTGTATTGCATTTTGATAACATATATTTATTCATGAGTGAGTGTTGTCCTTATTTTCCGCGTTTTGTCCAGAAATTTACCGAGGTTTATCCAATTTTCTGGATTTACCAATAACTCGTAGCATGCCAATCTTTCCCGATTTGAATTTAGTAACTTATACAGAGGATAATTGGATAATTTGATTCCAGGATAGGGATGTATGGATTACTTATCTTCCTGCTGCCATTAATCTACGCGTTCGATAGTGGCAATGATTTAGTAATTTAGTTAGGTATTATTACTATTATTACATGGTGGAACAACCCTATAAGACACTTGATCCAGCAGCATGCTACTTGCATCACTTGCATGCGTTGATCACAAAGATGAGCAGTAATCCGACCTATATATTTTATCTATTTCTTCTTCTTCTTCTTCTACTTCATGAAATTAGGCCTTTTGACCTGTTTTCACATCAAGTGGGATTTAATGAATCTTCCCATCTAGTAAATGGGCGTCCAATACTTCTATGTCCTATTCAGAAGATAAGAGTTTAATTTACCACTTGCATACTTTTTATTGACTATGAAAAAGCGTTTGATAGATTGTCAAGAAATAAACTATGGGAAATAATATTTGATAAGGTTTCCAAGACATATTCTCAAAGTTGTGCAAAGCTTATATTTAAATAAAAAATAATAATTGACAAATAATGTATAACGAGCGATAATACATTAGATATTATTCAAGAATAAATAACACATTATATAGAATATTTACGAAGTTATTAAAAACAAAGTTACAAAAAGATATTAAAGACAAATTAGGAGAAGATCAAAACGGACTGCAGTTGGAGAAGAAACCCATTTGACAATGATAGATTTAGAGAAAGCTTATGACTCAATTCCGAGAACAAATTATGGGACGTATTGGAGAAATACAATATTGACAGAAACCTAATAGAAATTATTAAACAAATCTATAATGATAACTCCGCTTATGTTAAAATGGGAAATATAATGTCTAATCCTATAAAAACCTCAAAGGGATTGAAACAAGGGTGCAGTCTATCACCAATTTTATTTAATATTTATGTAGAATTTATATTAATGAAATGGAAACAAAGCTGCAAAGGTGTGGGGATCCCAATAGGCAACAGATTTTTGCTGACATTACAATTTGCCGATGATCAACTGGGTTTAGCGCAAGACAAATTTGATATGGAATTCATGATAAAAAGGTTGAAAAACACATATGAATCATGAGGTCTCACAGTAAATTTACAAAAAACAGAATATCTGGCAATAAATAGCAATGAAAGAGAAAATTTAATATTGGAAGAAGGAATCCAAATAAAACAAGTGAAACAAACTAAATATTTGGGAATGATTATGGATAACATCGAAGGTATAGGCAAAGAGAACATAAAACATAGAATTGAATTGAGTAGCAAAATAATATCATCATTAAATTCCATATGGTGGGATAAGCATATTTGGAAAGACACAAAAAAATTAATTCGTAAAACATTGGTGGAATCTGTTGCAATATACGGAAGTGAGGTATGGGCAATCAATAAGTACTACAAGAATAGACTAATAGCTCTAGAAATGGATTATTTACGAAGAGGTGCCAGAAAGTCTAAATTAGAACGTGTCACAAATAAGGAAATTAGAAACATAATGGAAGCAGAAGAAAGCATAATTGAAAGAATTGAGGAGAAGGAATTAAAGTGGTTAGGACATGTTTTAAGAATGGAAGATGAGCGATGGCCGAAGCAACTATATGAATGGCATCCGAACAGAAAGAAGAAGAAAAGAGGAAGACCAAGGTTAACATGAAGACAGTAATGCAAGCTAGAGGGCTAAGCATCGAAGATGCCCAAGACCGTAGGCTTTGGAGGTTTGGCACGGGAAGACGGCAGCAGCTGTAAAAACCCGAAGATAGATAGATAGATATTAATCAAGGGGTCAGACAAGGATGCCCGCTATCTCCTGCACTTTTTAGTATGTATATATATATATATATATATATATATATATATATATATATATGTGTGTGTGTGTGTGTGTGTGTAGACGATGTCATTGTACAATGACAATCAAGTTTAACCATATTTTAAAATTGGCAATACAATTCTAAATACTATATTGTTTGCAGACTCTCAGGCAATCTTTAGCTCTTCAGAAAGCAATTTACTATTAGCAGCGTATAAATTAAATGAAAAACAAATAAATTCGATATGACAATCTCTGAAAGTAAATCGAGAGTAATGGCATTCAACGGGAAAGACTACATGAGGTGTAAAATCAGCATTAATAACGGTACAGAACAACAGGTGAACAATTTCAATTATTTAGGATGCAACGTATCAAACTGCCAGAAGGAAGATATTAATATTAAATTAAATAGATTTTACAGAATGTGTGGCGATATAAAACGGACACTGGAAAATAATACTTTGAGGAGCACACAATTCAAATTTTACAAAATTATGGCAGTGCCTGTCTTAACATATGCAAGTGAGAACTGGACTCTTCACCCATCAGACAGAAGAAAAATATAAACTACAGAAATGAAGTTCTTATGTTCAGTAGCAGGTGTGACAATTTTGGACAGAAAAACAGATGAAGATTTTAGAAAATACTTAAATATATATAAAACTATTATTCTACCAGTTATATTATATGGATGCGAAACATGGACTCTTACTTTAAGGAAGGAATGGAGATTACGAGTATTTGAGAATAAAGTTCTTAGGGAAATTTTTGGACCAAAGAGAGATGAACAGACAGGTGAGTGGAGAAGACTACATAACAATGAACTACATGGTCTTTATAGGAAGCCAGATATAATAAGAACAGTTAAGTCTCGTAGACTGCGATGGGCAGGACATTTTGCACGTATGGGGAATGAAAGACGTGCATGGAAACTTCTTCTAGGAAAGCCAGAAGAAAAACGCCCAGTTGGTAGACCAAGAATGAGGTGGGAGAATAACATTAACTATGATTTGAGGGAAGTAGATTACACAGGGAATGATTGGAAACATTAGCTCAGGATAGGGATGTATGGAGAGCTTATTTCCGCGCGGCCATGAACCTACGGGTTCGATAGTGCCAGTGAGTAAGTAAGTAAGAAAATACTTAAATATTTTATTTATTTATTTTACTTATTTATTTATTTTACTTGATGGAGTTAAAACCGTAGGGTGTTCTATTCCTCTTCACCAGGGTTAATTTATAGGCTGCATATAACAACAATAATGAATTATCTACATGTTGATTAATGATGCATAATAGGTATAGGCTACACAATATAGCGTTGGCAAGGAAAAAAGAAATATGGTAATACTATCCCAATAATTCTTCTGTACTACCAGAGAATAATGTCTCGTGAAGGAATGTGGCTGAGCCAAACACCATGCGAGTCTATGTTTTATTGTTCACTTCGAAAACATAGTTTGGCAGTGTGTTGTAACATAATTAAAAACTAATATAACAAAATTAGTGCATGCTATTATGCATTACAGAGACTCTTGACGTCCCAACTCCTTTAAAAAACGTTAAACTAAAAATATATAAAACTATTATTCTACCTGTTATATTATATGGATGCGAAACATGGACTCTTACTTTAAGGGAGGAAAGGAGATTACGAGTATTTGAGAATAATGTTCTTAGGAAAATTGTTGGACCAAAGGGAGATGAACAGTCAGGTGAATGGAGAAGACTACATAACAATGAACTACATGGTCTTTGTAGGAAGCCAGATATAATGAGAACAGTTAAGTCTCGTAGACTGCGATGGGCAGGAGATGTTGCACGTATGGGGAATGAAAGACGTGCATGGAAACTTCTTCTAGGAAAGCCAGAAGAAAAACGCCCAGTTGGTAGACCAATAATGAGGTGGGAAAATGAGATTAACCATTATTTGAATGAAATAAATTGTACAGGAGATGATTGGAAAACATTAGCTGCGAATATTGATGTAATTTCACATGTCCGCGCGGCCATGAACCTACGGGATCTATAGTTCTAGTGAGTTAGTTAGATATTATGTCAATCATGCATAAGAATGTTGAGGCAAAATAAAAACAAAAGATGAACAGACAGATGAAATAGGGAAATTATTACAGTGAGTTCAATTATTTTTATGGGCTACCAGATGCAAATAGAACAGTTACATCCCATAGATGAGTAGCACTAATGGGGAATAAAAAAGGAAGCAGACATTTTCTGTAGGAAAACTGAAAGGAAACCGGTCAGTAGGTACATCAAGAATAAGCTTGGAGAATAATGAAATTCATGATTTCAGGAAGGTGAATTATGGGTACAAGAAATGATTATAAAATATAAATTATATTAAATGATTATTCTACCAGTTATATTATATGGGTGCGAAACATGGACTCTTACTTTAAGGGAGGAAAGGAGATTACGAGTATTTGAGAATAAAGTTCTTAGGAAAATTTTTGGACCAAAGAGAGATGAAGAGACAGGTGAATGGAGAAGACTACATAACAATGAACTACATGGTCTTTATAGGAAGCCAGATATAATAAGAACAGTTAAGTCTCGTAGACTGCGATGGGCAGGACATGTTGCACGTATGGGAAATGAAAGACGTGCATGGAAGCTTCTTGTAGGAAAGCCAGAGGGAAAACGCCCAGTTGGTAGACCAAGAATGAGGTGGGAGAACAACATTAACTATGATTTGAGGGAAGTAGATTATACAGGGAATGATTGGAAAGCATTAGCTCAGGATAGGGATGTATGGAGAGCTTATGTCCGCGCGGCCATGAACCTACGGGTTCGATAGTGCCAGTGAGTAAGTAAGTAAGTAAGTAAATTATATTAAATGGTATGCTTAGAACTTTTTCATACAGTTGAGAAAAATATTATTACATTATAATTATATTTTGATTACTTTTGTAAATCCCCTTCAGAGACCATTATTAACATAAAAATGCATGTTATTTACTATTCATTGCCTCCTTTATGCGACCAATTTTATTTTTTAATCATAAAACATTTTCAAACCTACGTAATTGAAGAATTCCATTTTCCACACGTAGATTGAATATTATTTGATAATTACGGAAAATTAAAAAAAGTCAAGGTCATAAAAGATCATGTTCAACCTTGAGAGTATCCCGTAGTTCAGTATAAATAACTACAGAGAGTGTAATACTACATACAACAATGGGGACTATAACTATGTTATTGTTATTGGCTGCCACGTACTCGATATCTTCAGCATTACGCCTGCCTCAACAAGGTAACTTTTCGTCATATATTGTCACCTATAAGTAATGCAAATGTGGTAAAAATAACAAGACTTAATAGTTATGGAAATGGATAGTTAATGACAAATGAGGGAAATTTTGAAGAAGTGACTGAGTTAAAATACCTAGGAATAATAATTACAAACAGGAATGAGGTGCAGAAAGAAATTTAACAAATACGAACTATTGAAACGAGTCATAGTACGCATTGCAGGGACTTTTGTCATCTCAGACTCTCCAAAAATACTTACTTACTCACTGGCACTATCGAACCTGAAGGTTCATGGCCGCGCGGACATAAGCTCTCCATACATCCCTATCCTGAGCTAATGCTTTCCAATCATTCCCTGTATAATCTACTTCCCTCAATCATAGTTAATGTTGTTCTCCCACCTCATTCTTGGCCTACCAACTGGGCGTTTTTCCTCTGGCTTTCCTACAAGAAGTTTCCATGCACGTCTTTCATTCCCCATACGCGCAACATGTCCTGCCCATCTCAGTCTACGAGACTTAACTGTTGTTATTATATCTGGCTTCCTATAAAGACCATGTAATTCACTGCCATGCAGTCTTCTCCATTCACCTGTGTGTTCATCTCTCTTTGGTCCAAAAAATTTCCTAAGAACTTTATTCTCAAATACTCGTAATCTCCTTTCCTCCCTTAAAGTAAGAGTCCATGTTTCGCACCCATATAATATAACTGGTAGAATAATAGTTTTATATATTTTCAGCTTAACGTTTTTTGAAAGGAGTTGGGACACCAAGAGTCTCTGCAATGCATAATAGCACGCATTTCCAGAATTGAGCCTATGTTTAATTTCTTTGTGCATCTCATTCCTATTTGTGATTATTGTTCCTAGGTATTTGATTTCAGCCACTTCAGATTCTCCAAAAATAGTAAACTAAAAATAACTGAAGCGATTATTCTCTTAGTTATATTATATAGAGTCCACCGCTGTGGTCTCGAGGTAGCGTGCTGCCTTGTCATGCAGCGGGCCCGGGTTCGATCCCCGCTCGGGACAGTTTTTCTGGGTGAGGTTTTTATCTGAGTTTTTCCTCACCTGTAAGACAAATGTCAGGAAAGCTTTAACGCCCAAACGGTCCCCGAAATCATATGGCCATCATCATCATCATCATCATCATCCTTCACCGGTGTGGAAAGCAACGGGAAGCTACCACACCTACAATTCCCTAGTAAAGCTGCAAGCATAAATTGAAAATGCTATGATTGCAGTAAAAGGCCTGTCCTCGGGCAGAATTACTGCGGTTGGATATTGTATAGATGTGAAATATGATCTCTTAGTTTAAGAGAGGAGAAAATATAACGAATATTTGAGAATAAAGTTCTTAGGACATTTTTGGATAAAAGAGAGACGAATAGGCACTTGAGTGAAGAAGACTACATAACAGCGAGGTATATTATCTTAATTGGAAATCAGATGTAATAAAACAATTAATAATAATAAAAATAACTAATTTATTTTTCTCAATCAAATATTCAATTTATTGAAGTCCACGTTTCAATCTCATTGTGTGAAAACATTTTGAAGGCATTTAACATTTGGACTTGAAACAATTGAATGTTTGAGTGAGATAACAAATGAATTAGTTATTATTATTATTATTATTATTATTATTATTATTATTATTATTATTATTATTATTATTATTAATATTAAATACTCTCACGGAATAATATTTATAAAACATATTCAATAAAAACAATTAAGTCTCATAGACTGCAATGTGTAGAACACGTGGCAAGAATAGGGAATACCAATAGGGCATGGAAAGCCTTGTAGGAAAATATCAAGGAAAGCGCACACAGCAAGTAGAGCAAGAATGAGATGAAAGAATAACATTAACCTTGATTTGAGGGAAGTGAATCATATAATAATAATAATAATAATAATAATAATAATAATAGTAATAATAATGATTTATTTTAGCTGGCAGAGTTAAGGCCATAAGGCCTTCTCATCCACTCAACCAGCGAATAGTAAACTTATACAAAAATTACGTACATATTACAATTTTAAGATATTATTAAAATACAGACTAAACAAAATACAATGATCATGTGATCTAATACTAGCTAATACTAACAAAAACATAGAATATAATAAAATTAAAATGATATAAAATAAAGTAAGTAGCTTCCTAGATGATTATTAATGGAATGATCTATATAGTTGTCAGGCAGTTAATGTTTTCATTGTGTGGAACTTAAGATATCAGTTAATTTGGATTTAAATAATGATAGCGATTGACAGTCCCTGACATGACTGGGAAGTGAGTTCCATGCTCTAGCCATAGATATTGTGTAAGATTCAGAGTACAGACAGGTCCTGTGTTGTGGTATCAAAAGTAAAGAAGAGTCTTGTGATCTTGTTCCTAAATTGTGATGAGCCGATATAGGGGATGGTTAGAAAAAAATTACTTAGAATGGGGATGTATAGAGAACATATATTAGTTATTATTATATTAGCTAGCCAGGAAGCAGGTATGCTACCATCTGAGCCAGCATGGCGAACTGAAAGATTTATACGTTTTTTGAAACTCTAATGTACCATCTTTTTTTTTCAGATGATAGTTCTCAAATAATAGCTTCCAATGTCAAAAATGAAGATCTTGTTGCACAAATTCCTGATCCATTAACAATCCACTCTGTGATCCGGATAGTAAGATCTCCTCAAGAAGGGAAAAGTGGTGGAAGAGGTGGAAAGGGGAAAGACGCGGATGAAGATTCAAGACCTAGAAAACTGAAACTATATGACACACTTGTTCAATTCGATGATTTGGCTTCAAGACTGAAGAGATCTCCTCAAGAAGAGAGAGGAGGTGGACGAGAAAGCGGAGGAGGTAGAGGTGTAAAGGGAAGGGCGGAAATGGAGATTCAAGACCTAGGTACCTGGAGATGGGATTGATCAGATACCAAGCACTTGATGCATTCGAGGATTTGGCTTCAAGAGTAGAGCGATCTCCTCAAGAAGAGAGAGGAGGTGGGAGAGAGGGTGGAGGAGGAAAAGGCGGTAAAGGGAAGGGCAGAAATGGAGATTCAAGACCTAGGTACCTGGAGTTGGGATTGATCAGATATGACACACTTGCTGCATTCGAGGATGTGGCATCAAGGGTGGAGCGATCTCCAGAAAGCGATAACGCTCAAGGTAGTGAGGAAAGAAAATCATTACAGGTAAAATATTACAAAAACACAGATAGAATAAATGAATATAATTCTGGTAATGTGAGTTTGGAAGAACCAGAAATAATTGTATCAGATCATCTTCGAGCTGGTAGTTTCGACTTCAAAAAACCTAACAGAGAAAAAAGGTCATCCAAAGTAGAAGAAAACGACCTTCATGAAGGACAGACAAAAATGCATAAGGTATGAACTACTTTACGTTTCAGATTAATTATGAAAAAAAGAACTTCAAAATTTCGTCTGTTTTGGCGAATTCCGAATGAACCAATTGATGTTTTTCTCTTGAAAACATTTTGAAATGTGTTAATATCTCTTCGTATATCTTCCTTAGTAGTCACTAATAATAACAAAATGACAAATATTATATATATATATATATATATATTTGAAGAGAAAAAATTTCGCCTAGACCGGGACTCGAACCCGGGACCCTTGGCTTTCCGGGCCAAGTGCTCTACCAACTGAGCTACCGAGGCGAGTTACGATCTAGACGCAAATTTTTCTCTTATATACCTTGTAGTTCTCTATCACGAAATGCTTTTTGAAACCATTGCTTCTATCTTTGCAAATGGCGGCTTCTTAGTTAAGAAGACAATTATTGGGAATTTAACATTACTTTATAAAGCTAGTAAGGCTTCTAATGATGTTTTTATTATTGATTTAACATTTCTCAATGAAAGATAAATTATATTTGAAGAGAAAAATTTTCGCCTAGACCGGGACTCGAACCCGGGACCTTGGCTTTCCGGGCCAAGTGCTCTACCAACTGAGCTACCGAGGCGAGTTTCGATCTAGACGCAAATTTTTCTCTTATATACGTTGTAGTTCCCTATCACCAAATGCTTTTTGAAACCATTGCTTCTATCTTTGCAAATGGAGTCCCGGTCTAGGCGAAAATTTTTCTCTTCAAATATAATTTATCTTTCATTGAGAAATGTTAAATCAATAATAAAAAACATCATTAGAAGCCTTACTAGCTTTATAAAGTAATGTTAAATTCCCAATAATTGTCTTCTTAACTAAGAAGCCGCCATTTGCAAAGATAGAAGCAATGGTTTCAAAAAGCATTTGGTGATAGGGAACTACAACGTATATAAGAGAAAAATTTGCGTCTAGATCGTAACTCGCCTCGGTAGCTCAGTTGGTAGAGCACTTGGCCCGGAAAGCCAAGGGTCCCGGGTTCGAGTCCCGGTCTAGGCGAAAATTTGTCTCTTCAAATATAATTTATCTTTCATTGAGAAATGTTAAATCAATAATATATATATATATATATATATATATATATATGTGTGTGTGTGTGTGTGTGTGTGTGTGCAAGTGGTCAAACTACTGACTATAGTACATTAAGACTACAAGAATTTATTTTCTGATTGAATTTTTTTGTGGCATGCATGAGGAATATAACAGGGATATAAAAACTTCTTGCAGAAAACCCAAAGGGAAAGCACCTAGTAGGTAGCCCAAGAATTAGGTTGGAGAATAACATTAACCATGATTAGAGAGAGGTGAATTATAGAGTCATTGATAGGAAAACATTAGCTCCAGGATAAGGGGTGTATGGATAGCTTGTGTTCGAGAGGCATGAATCTCCGAGTTCTCTAGTTCTTTATGTCATAATATATTAATTCTTTGACGTACAGTCTTGGAAACAGAATTTGACCAGCTAATTTTCTGGAGTGACGCTGGTGGACATGAAGCACTCACATGATCAGAATTTAGAAAAAAATAACCTTGATCATATCGGTAAAATTCCATGTCTAAGACTGTACATTTTTGACCACTATATATATATATATATATATATATATATATATATATCCATATATTGTCTCGACCGAGAATCGAACCCGGGCCCGCTGCGTGATAAGGTCCTGGGTGAGTTTTTTCGGGTTTCTCCTTCCTCACTTGTACTGCAAATGTCAGGAAGCTTAGGGCCCCACGGTCCCCGAAATTCATCCGGCCATCATCATCCTTATCATTATCGTCAACATCCTTCACCGGTGTGGAAAGCAACGGGAAGCTACCACACCTATAATTTCCTAGTAAAGCTACAAAGCATAGCATGAAAATGCTATGATTGTAGTGAAAGATCTGCTTTCGGGCAGAATTACTATGGATGGATGGATATATACCTATGTCTTTAATGCCCCAAGTTTTATCATTATGGACATTTCTGGTGTTCTGTCCTGGCATTGGTGTAATTTTAACCAACTTTTGAAGTTGGGGCACCTGGAAGGAGAGGTTACGTTGCCCCGATAATGTGATGGGTGATGATGGTGATAGTGGTGCGCCAGGAGAGTCCTTAATCCTTAGCTTAATCTAAGATGAATATGAATGATGATGATTGCGATGGCCATATGATTTCGAGGACCGTTTGGGCCTTAAAGTTTCCTGACATTTGTCTTACAGTTGAGGAAAATCCCCGATAAAAACCTCACCCAGAAAACTGTCCCGACCGTGAATCGAAACCGGGCCCGCTGCGTGACAAGGCAACACGCTACCTCGAGACCACAGCGGTGGACTGGCCACTATATTTAGATTATAGTATTTTAAAGCAATAAATCAATGGATATAACACTTAATGTAATTTATTTCGTTCCAGAAAAATGTTGATAAAAACAAATGTTGTGGTGAACTAAATCTGTTGACTCTTAAAACAGATCACTTAATCAACTATCCAAAGTGCGACAATGATTCAGGTATTTCTGTTATTTATTCATTTTAATTGTTTCTCTCGTATTCGATAGGTTACAAATAAAGACAGTACCTTTATGTACTAAAAGATTGCAACATATTATGTATAATGAGAAGTTAGAATTGTGACTGTGTTTTTTTCTTCGTTTCACATAAAAACAGCTGAATATTATTATGATCAGTAAGACTTTTGACTGTCTTTTGTTTTTTACACACAAACAGTTAAATAGTATAATGAGAAGTTAGACTTCCGTCTTTTATTTTGGTTTCATACACAAACAGTTGAATAATATAATGTTATCTGTATTGTAATATTATCTATTATTATATAAAAATCCTGTAACATCAGCTGTACATTCTTTCTCGTAAGTAATGCCACGAGTGATTTCCAAATTATCGATAAATTCACGACTCACGAAGTGAGGATTGAATTTATCTAGAGAATTGGGAAATCAAGAGTGGCATTTGTTAGCACTATTTAACGAATAAAATTAAGCTGTTTACTCAGAAATCATTATTTAACTATAGTTATTTCAAAATATTTATATATTTAATGTAAAAGGCGATGTTTGAAAACAAATGAGAAACGATTGATACGCTTCATTTGTTCATCACTGGAACCAGATCATATTATTTATTAGCGCAAAGAATCTCAATATTGTAAGAATGGGCGCTCTAGTTGAGAATATAACCAAGCATTTGTAGGTATTGAATTAGAATTCTGGGATGTGCCTATGATGTGAATATGTCAATTAATATTTTTTCTGCAACCGTCTTTCCATTCCAGGGCCGAGTAATTCGCTTAATAAATTTGCAAACAACCCGTGGTTCTCCTTTGTTTGTGTGGTAGTAATTAATTTGCTACAAATGTTTTTTATGTTATCTTCCCGCAAGACCTATTTGTTTTAACATTCTGGGTGCACTATATATATAAGCTATCTGGTAGCTAGGTATGCTTGACTTTGCAAAATAATGCTGATGACCGTATTCAGAATGTTAAAAAGGAGGAGCTTGATTTTAAAATGAGTAAATTGAACTGATAGTATCAAGTTTAAAGAACGACTGTGATTGGTTTGAAATAAAAAATCATTGAACCGTGATTGGTAATGGACTCCCAGTTGGGGACATGAGTTTAAATAGTAGTCATAAGTAATACCAGGGGGGGGACTAGTGATTTTCAATTGCTATCGTAGATTATTTTGGAACTCAAGAGTGGCATTTGTTAGGTGTATATTTAACGAATAAAAGTTAATCTGTTTAGCTCTAATTCACTTTGGCTCTGCGACTGAGTCTTTCTGCGTGTCCTGTAGGGGCTTATCCTCCGGCTCAGGGATGGACCCTGTTCTGTAAGTGCATTTAATAGATGATTAAAGTAGAACTTTTTCCATCTATTTAATATACTCCTAGAATCTGCAATCATATCCCCATTTTCATGTCGATTGTACCCCAGATGAACCCATGCCCTCATATTCTTGACGGTTTGTATTTTTACGGTGAAGAGTGGGATCGTGCACTCCTATGACGCGGCGCAAGGTACTTTTTTCGTCTGGGCTTATCCGCGTTCGATAGACCAGTCCGGGCAATTGGGTAACCCTATCGGCAGCAATGCTAACCGCGGCACAGGCATAGCTCTCAGGAGTCATTTAAGCACGGCAGAGCCACTCCACCACGACAAGGTATAGATACCATGGAGGGAATCTTTTTACCTCTCAAATCGTATTTTAAATAGACTTTATTTAAAATATTTATATTATTAATGTAAAACGTCTATGTTTTAAAACAAATGGAGAAGCAAGTATGTATGCGTCTTAAGTTCATCCAGCTGCCACTAGATCCATGTTATTTTATTGCCAAATTGTATCGCAACTATTGTAAGAATGCACCCTAGTGGAGAAAATATGAAACACATCAAACTGTATATTATGACAAACATAATTGATTATTAATGATCTTTTAGGAAGCAACTCAGTAAAATCATTATTGTAAAAACAGCATGTATTATTAAAAACACATTTATCTAATGTGTAGTTTGAAGGAATCTGTTTTGGGCATGGTAACTCTTCTATATTTTAACGTATTTTTTTGAAAGTCAGTAATTGCAGGAAATAATCGGCTCTGACCTGTTCAGAAGTATTAAAAAGGAGGAGCTTTATTTAATGTGAGATAACGAAGTAGAAGAAAATATCTACACATGAGGCAATACCCCTGGAGAGCATCTGCTCGTGTCAGATACAGTTTCCTATAGTCTGTCCTGATTGTCAGTATAATGAAATTATTTGGCACAGAAATTTACATTTAGAAACTGTTAATATAGGCCTGCTATCACGAAATGGAGATTGGATAAATCTTCGAAATGTAAAACGACATAAATTATACTATAATTAAAATCATTTATACATACTAATGATACTTGAAAACAATTACGTACCGGTATATATTTTTACTATTTATAGCAGGCTTGTAAGTAACAATTTTGTACTTTATTTTGCAGTTGAAAATGTTGACAAAAAAGAGGACCAAGCTGGAAAAGCAGAACTTGTAAGTTCAAATTTATATCCTTGTACAATGCGTAAAAGAATAAAAACACTACAAAAATTAATTATTTAATTAAAATTTAGAGTTTGATGAACTTGGATTTAACTGATTTTAATTTATTTTTCAGCCAACCAGTCATTGTGAGTTCAATGCAACAGGACTGGTAAGTACCACTTAATTGAAGATCTCCTTGAATGTGACCTTGTAAGGCCTGTAGGTGGATTAGTTTATCTTTACTCTATTGTATATTTGCATACAAAATAATGAATCTGTCTCAAATATCAATTACCGGTAATAGATTCCAGATACTGTCAATGATATGCAAACAAAAGAAAACCCAATACTAATATGGAAAATAACTACTGTACTCTAAGAAAACTACTTTCAACTGTTCCTCTCTCATAGCAATCATTTCTATTAAATATTTTAATTAACTTATTATTACATTTCAATTAATATTAATACTCATCAATAAAAAATCATGCAATGGTCATGAAGTATCTTAACACCATCTCGAAAATAAAAAAAAGAACAGACTTTGTCTCATTTTTCCTAACTTCTCTTCGATTCTATTAACACATACTTCCCACACTTATGTCTCGCAATTTACCATTATTAAACGATATGTTCCCAATTATTTAATAATTTTTAAACAATTTTAAAACACATATTTAAAATACGAGGGCGGATCGGAAAGTAACGCACAATAATTTTTTTCTGCCTTGGTATTGCAGCTAGAATGTTGAAATTTCACAGAGATATAGTTTGAAGTTTTCACTACAGATGACATTTTTTTCTCAGGTGCACCTCTTGCGAGAGAAGCTTGAACTATGCAAGAAAGATGGCGCGCATGCTACAGTCGTCCACCTGTGAGGGACGGATCGGATCGGAAGGTAACGCACAATAATTTTTTTTTTAAAAAGTTTAATAGTAAAAAAAGGAAAAAAATCACAAATGAACTTAAATCTTTTACCTACTTTTCGACATAGTCACCAACTTTCTCAACACATTTTTCCCATCGTGTTACCAGTTTCAATATGCCCTGTTCGTAGAAGTCCGTTTGGTTGGAGTGTAGCCATCTGCGCACTGCTGATGCCTGCTTTGTTTCGGGCATGTAGTGGTACGCCCACGACTCATCACCTGTGACGATTCCTTCCAGAAAGTCATGTCCTTGTGCGGTGTACCGCGTTAAGTGGTCCAAGTATGCCATCATTCGCTGGTCCTTGTGGTCGTCTGTCAGGTTCTTAGGCACCCAGCGAGCACTAACTTTACGGAAGACATTGCTACGGTCCATAAATCATCCCCATACACGCCACGCATGTCCCTGTGAATTTCACTGGGTTTATGCCCTTTGGCCCACAAAAATCGAACAACACTTCTCTGTTCCTCACAGGTGGACGACTGTAGCATGCCCGCCATCTTTGTTGCATAGTTCAAGCTTCTCTGGCAAGAGGTGCACCTGAGAAAATATACCATCTATAGTGAAAACTTCAAACTATATCTCTGTGAAATTTCAACATTCTAGCTGCAATACCAAGGCAGAAAAATATTATTGTGCGTTACTTTCCGATCTGCCCTCGTAGTTCGTAGACATCTAATAGATTCGGAGAATAGCTTATACTATTAGCCTGAAGGTCAGAGGTTCTAATCCCCATGGTGTCAAGATTTTTAAACTGGCCTAAAATCTTTGGTAGCATCATGGTCCTGCCCGCCGATTCAACCTCTAACGGAAATGAGTACCAGGCCATTATTCTGGGAGCATAGGTGGCCATAAACAGGATTGACTACCCGGTTCACAAGTCATGCCGATTGTCTATTCAAAGGCCTCCCAAGGCTTGAAATGGGATCAGATTATCTTTTAACTTTTTTATTATTGATTTATTTATTTTATGCAACTGTTTTATTTTTGTTTATGTTGTTGTTTGGGAAAGTAAAATCAACTTCGAAGGTTAGTCCCTATTTTTTTTATTAAAAATCATGAATGAATTATCCAGATAATATAAAGTTACTTCAGTTTTCTCAACTGTTAAAATTAATTAAACAATGTAGGCCTTTTGGGACCAGGGCCATCCTCAGCAAAAAATAATTGTTAACTGTCAGCTGTCATCCATATACTGACTCAGACAGCTGGACAGTAACCAACTGCCTTCTGCTGTGGATGAGACTGATCCCAAACGTCTATATTGCTTTATTCATTTTAACAGTTGTGGAGATTGAAATAAGGTAAAACTTTATAATTTTGTATTCTAATTTTTTATTAACTGACTAACATCTCAATGTAATTTTACCAAGAATTTTATTAGTATTGATAAATTATTACTCTATTAGTTTTATTCATTATTTTCTAAATATATGACCGTGTAAATAACAAAACTATGAAAAGGAAAATATGTCCTCCTGCGTCCGAACAATAGGCGACCTGTTTGCCGGTTTCTCTAACCCTGGATTTTTTTAGTAAGCATACATATGATGAGAAATGGTTTCCTAGCAACAGGGTATTTAAGATATGCTTTTGTTTTAAACATTCTTTTGTTTCAAATTAATTTATTACATAGATTCTACTTTGTCACTGGGAACTATAAATGTTCTAACTGAAAGCAATTGTTTTATTTGTTGTTCAGGTTAATATTGAAGGAAAGGTAATAGAAGAAAACGCTATAGCATTTTTGGAAGGGAATATCTCAGAGGATTGGAAGATAAAACTGGTACATCAATTTGCTTCCAATTGTACACAATTTGCTAATACAGGTACGCCATGCAGGTTTTTATTAGTACAGTAGAATGCTTGTATCTTTATCTTTGAAATGCAAAGGTTGTTGCAATAGAACAAGCGATAAACATTTGTCCTCCACGTCTGGGCACTGAGTTCGCGAATTTGTTACTCCACGTGGGGTTCATGTCCGTCACCGTGGCGTAGTCGGTAGAGTCCCTACCTTCCACTCCGGCGACCCGGGTTCGATTCCCGGCGGGGTAGTGGATTTTAAATCTCCACCTTGGGTCTGGGTGTGTGTCCTGTCTTGTGTTTGTATGTGTGAATAAGATAAAAAGGTCAACAAAGGTTAAAAAAAGAAAAAAAAGGAAGAACAGTGTAAACGAAAGAAAACGACAAAGAAGGAAATTAAAAATAAAGCTCATTTAAAAAAAATGCTGTACGTATCGGGGCCAGGACAATTTTTCTTCCCTCAAGAGGATAAAAGTTTACGTATTTTTAGAATAAAGTCCTTACAAGCTGAAATGAAGATGTTGAGAGCAATAGCAGGATACCAATGGACCGATAAAAAGAAAAACGAAGATATAAGAACAGAACTTAATATATTTAATCTCTGTAAAAAAAATAAAATATTATCAAAATGCTTATCTTCAGCACGTACCAAGCGCATACCAAGAAGAATGTATAAACCAAAAGGGAGAAGAATGTTGGGAAGAGATGGAAGGACCAATTCGACCTATAATGAGATCGGAACAGGCCATTGGGCTTAATTCTTGTTGTTGTTGATGATGATGAAGTCCTTACAAAGGTAACTTTTAATCATTGCATGCCAAAACTTACCTTTCAATGTGTTTCGCAGAAACGTTATGATGTAAAAAGGGCGTTTCCAAAAATATCTGCCGTTTTTACTTGCAGGGTACTAAAATCCAGCGCCAAATATCTCATTTAAACTATACGGAAGTAATACAACTGATCAGTTGGTAGATTGGATAACCCTCATTATCTGCCGACCGCACCGCATCCCGCCTTATTCCACTCAGCTCTTACTCTTGCAGGGAGTCCATCTGCTCCGTACAGTGGGTTGCATTTCCTGGATTCTGTCCTCGATTTCTGTGTCTTGCAGTTAAAAACTGCACATATTTGAATATGACGTTGGTATATCACAACGCTTCTCTGGGAGTATTTCAAGGTAGGTTTCGTCATACAGTTCCTTGTTAGAAAACTGTGTACCAAAGAGAGATGAACAGACGGGCGAATGACGAAGACTATATAAAAGTGGGCTACCTGATCTATTTTGGAAACTAGATGTAATAAGAACAGTCAATTCTCGTAAAGTGCGATGGGTAGGGCATTTGACACAAATGGAGAAGGGAAGAGAGACATAGAGACTTCTTGCAGGGTAACCACAATCAAAGCGGTCAGAAGGTTGTCTAGAAAGACTATATATAACAATGGGCCACATGATCTCTTTTATAAATCGGATATAATATGAACATTTAAGTATTGTAGACTGCGATAAGCAGGGCATGTGGCACGAATGGAGAACTGAAGAGGGGCGTGGAAACTTCTTGTAGGAAAACCATAATGAAAGCATCCAATAGGTAAAAAAAATAAATAAATAAATGGGAGAAAAATATTAACTCTGATTTGAAGCAGGCGAATTTTATAGGGAATTATTGAAAATGTGTCCACCGCTGTGGTCTCGAGGTAGCGTGCTGCCTTGTAACTCAGCGCGCCCGGGTTCGATTCCCGGTCGGGACAGACTCTTGGGTGAGGTTTTTTTTTGGGGTTTTCCTCACCTGTAAGACAAATTTCAGGAAACGTAGGGCCCAATGGTCCCCGAAATCATCCGGTCATTATCATCATCCTTATCATTATCATCATCATCCTTCACCGGTGTGGAAAGCAACGGGAAGCTACCACACCTACAATTCCCTAGTAAAGCTGCAAAGCATAGCATGAAAATGCTATGATTGCAGAGAAAGACCTACTCTCGGGCAGAATTACTATTATATATGGAGGAAAATTTACATGTATTCCTTTATAGTGTCATTCAGTATATTTGTTCTCGTTTTTCTACATATCTTCCATCCATCCATCCATAGTAATTCTGTCCGAGGGCAGGTATTTCACTGCAATCAGAACATTTTCATGCTATGCTTTGCAGCTTTACTAGGGAATTATAGGTGTGGAAGCTTCCCGTTGCTTTCCACACCGGAAGAATGATGATGATAATGATAAGGATGATGATGATGGCCGGATGATTTTCGGGGACCTTTGGGCCCTAAGCTTCCTGACATTTGTCTTACAGATGAGGAAAAACTCCGAAAAACTTCACCCAAGAGCCTGTCCCGACCGGCAATCTAACCCGGGACCGCTGCGTGACAAGGCAGCACGCTACCATATCTTGTACCTATTATATTTAATACGTTAAATCTAGAGTAAATGAAAATACATCATTAATAATAATTATATATATGTATATAACATGTAATCGTTTATGTTTATTGTAATTTAGATGTAAGAATATTTTGTGTATTTTTTTAAAACCTGGTTAAGTGGCAGACAAGGCCTTAAGGCCTTAACTCTGCCAAGTAAAATAAAGCTATTATTATTATTATTATTATTATTATTATTATTATTATTATTATTATTATTATTATTATTATTATTATATTCAGGAAAAAAACTCAGTGAATAGTAAAGTTGATATTTTAATGTTTAGTAAAACATAAAGGTCATCATCATCACGGCCACAAGAATCATAAGGAAAATGTACATCCCGCGCCCCCTGCTCAACTAGAAGCTGAACCACCACAAGAGGGGAAAGAGAAGCATCGCCATAAACATCCTCACAAAAAATATGGTCACTTCAAACATAATGTTAAGAAGTTTATGAAATGCATGGAGATGAACATTAGAAAGGTAATTATACACATGCATGTATTTTTAGTCCCGCGCCGTAGCCGAGCGGTTAAGGTAGGAAGCCTTGGCGCAGAGCTACGGGACTTGCGCTGGTTCGAGTCTCCATGGGGGAAGAAATTTTCTCATGGTATTTCGGCCAGTATGGGACCGGTGCCCACCCAGCATCGTGAGGCAATTGGGTAGCTACAATAAGTAGCGGCTCCAGGTTGAGGAACCAGCTATAACGGCTGGGGGACTCGACATGCTAACCACATGTCACCCCTACACTGGCTGTTGATCATCTACCTCTTTGATTGACACATGCGGATGTGAAGGGCCAGCAGCCGGCTGGTAAAAGGGCAACCGCTGAAAAGTGGAAAGACCCTCAATCGGAATCAATCGGAATGTATTTTTATAAAAATCCAAGGCGAGGTTAGGAGAGAACTCCAAAAGTTTGGGATAGGTTGGGTATGGGAAAAAGGGACTGAAAATCGCAAGAATGTGTGGAGAAAAATAAGAAGGAGGTACTTTGATATAAACCGACAAAATATTTTGGCCGAATGTGCGGGAAAACGATCACTGTTTTTACAAAGAGACCTAAAACAAGTTTGGCGAAAATAATCTTATATACTCAATCTAGGATTTAAAGAGAGATCACGGCTTGCTTTGTTGAAGTTAGGGGCATGGAAATTTTTAAAAATTAGCAACGATCACGATATGCGAATATGTCCAATGTGCGGGAACTTTGAAGATGAGGTACATATATTAGGAAAATGTAATGATTTAGAATATTGGAGGGGTCAGTTATTACCGGAAAGATTTCTAAATTCAAATCGTGGAAGATTGTCATGCTACGAGTTACTGGTAAACCCAGAAAATTGGATAAACTTGGGTAAATTTCTGGACAAAATGCGGAAAATAAGAACAACACTCATTCATGAATAAATAAATATGTTAGCAAATTGCAATACCATTAATTCTTAATAATTCTACATAACGTACGGCTTACTGCCCGTGCGACCCATATTTGTAAATAACATTGTATGTATCTTACTTTTAGTCTAATAAAGTCCTTATGTACTTAAAAATATCCAAGGGCTAACTCCTTTTGGAGGGACTTCAAGGCGTGGGTCCCGAATCAGAAGCAGTCGCAGGAGCCCTTGCCCGAAAAGGTATAATAACACTGGTCAACATGATTTTTGCCTCATGAGTACCAATAGTTGTACTTAATGCAGTTTTTTGTCGAGTTTTCAAATATGTATTCGGAATTTCTCCATCTCCCCATAGTTTTTTTATTTTAATTTAAATTAATGAATTTAAATAATTATTATTTTAATAAACGTTTTTTCGTCCATTTGTCCATTGTAAGTCCACCGCTGTGGTCTTGAGGTAGCGTGTTGCCTTGTCACGCAGCGGGCACGGATTCGATCCCCGGTCGGGGCAGTTTTTCTGGGTGAGGTTTTTATCGGGGTTCTTCCTCACCTGTAAGAGAAATGTCAGGAAAACTTTAAGGCCCAAACGGTCCCCAAAATCATATGGCCATCATTATCATCATTATCGGTATCATTATCATCATCATCCTTCACCGGTGTGGAACGCAACTGGGAGCTGCCACACCTACAATTCCCTAGTTAAGCTGCAAGCATACTATGAAAATGCTATGATTGCAGTGAAGGACCTGCCTGCGGGCAGAATTACTATGGATGGATGGATCCATTGTAAAATAAAACCAAATGAGCTAACTCAGGAGATTTCAACTATAGAAAAGAGATATCAAGGCAAATGGAATCCTAATATGCTGGCCGATTATTGTTGGACCATCAAGAGGGATGCTCCACAGGCGAAATATAGCAGAAAAATCGCCATTTCTTACTTTCTAGGTGAGTTCGAATATTCGAATATTGTGTAGTTACGAATGTAGAAAAATATTAAAGTGTTTGAAATTATAAATTCCTGTCTCTCGGAAACATTACGTGATGGAAAAAACCGATATCATATTTGAATTGAGGAGAAAAAATACTATCAGAATCACATATTTTTCTTTCTGAGACAAAAAAAAAAAATTGTTTATTGTTCAGTGTTATGGGCTAAATTTAATTCTAATACGGTTCATTCACTCACTTTTGGGTATTGAATTTTTTATAGTTGAATGTAGGCTTTCACGGCCGGTAATCATAATGTTGAGTGATTCTGGGATATGTGCCCGTGGTCCATTACTGGTGTTACTATTAGAGGTTTCTCCCTCAACTGCGGAGGGCATCTTCACTGGCGAGTAGTTCTAGGTGTGTTTCCTGGTCGGAAGCTCGACACACCTAGAAATTCTCGCCACTGAAGATGACCTCCACAGTTGAGGGAGAAACGTCTGGTAGGCACACCAGTAATGGACCACAGCCACATATCCCGGAATCACCCATCATTATTAAATTTCTCTGTTATATTTAAAATATTTAATTCTCCGCTTATGATGGTACTTTACACCTGGTCTGCAAGTATATAACTGGCTATACCTCTTAGAAATTTAATATAAGTTGTTTATATTTTTCTTCTATCTGATCTGTTAATGGCTCATTTCTCACTGACATATATATATATATATATATATATATATATCAGATTTGGCACTGGCCATCACTTTATAAAATTTAATCTGACATTTCTCTTAGTTTGTTTTCTGAGTTCTTCTTATGGTACCACACATTATTTTATACATTCTTCCTTATGATCAGTAATTACACTGAGCAACAAAAAATAAACATTTTTTTTTTCTCAGAAAGAGAAATATGCAATTCTGATAGTATTTTTTCTCCTGAATTCAAATATGATATCGCTTTTTCTCTATCACGCAAGGTTTCTGAGAGACAGGAATTTATAATTTCAAACACTTTAATATTTTCTACATTCGTAACTACACAATATTCGAACATTCGGACTCACCTAGAAAGTAAGAAATGATGATATTCTGCTATATTTCGCCTGTGGAGCATCCATCTTGATGGTCCAACAATAATTGGCCAGCATTTTAGGATTCCATTTGCCTTGATATTTATTTTCCATAGCTGAAATCTCGTGAGTTAGCTCATTTGGGTTTATTTTAAAATGGACAAATAGACGAAGAATCGTTTATTAAAAAAATAAATATTTAAGATTCATTAATTGAAATTGAAATAAAAAAACTGCGTGTGATGGAGTAATTCCGAATACATATTTGAAAACACGATAAAAAACTGCATTAAGTACAATTATTGGTACTCATGAGACAAAAATCATGTTGACCAGTGTAATAAAAAATGTCTCCTCCTTGCGTTAGAGCCATACCCAGGGTAAAGTCGATCAAAATCTGCTTTCATAGAGCTTTCGATCAAGCTCCTCTATGTGTGAACCCTTAGAGAGAAGATCGCCTTTTCCGATCTTAAAGCTATTATTATGCATTAAATAATATCTTCTAAAAATACAAGACTTGAGTATGTGGGATAGAACCAAACATAGTTTTTAATGTTACAATTATTTCTTTGAATACAAATTTTATTTATATACAGAATTTTAATGTTTACACATCTTTCTGTGCCTAAAGTTTTATTTTCCTTCTCCACTCGTCTCTCTCCATGCACTCCATGTCCTCCAGTCCTCTTGTTATCATTCCAGTTCTTATTTCTTGCATCCACGAGTTTCGGTTTCATCCTTCTTCCAGGTGGACACCGCTCCAATGTTTTTTTGAGTTACCTTTCTTCTTGCATTCGTAGTACGTGTCCACACCAATTTAATAGAAAACTGAATACAAGTATTTACATAAATATCTTAACTTACGGAATGTATGTTTTCTCTTGTTTTTATAGAACTGCGAGCCTCAGCACTTGAGAGAGGGTAAGTGTTTATTAACTAAATGAATTAATACAAAGCTTGTTACATTCGCTGCTAGCTTATAATAAATATATGCCGCTTGATTTATTGTATTTAAATATCAAAACCTGAACTTAGTGCGCGACAACAAGATGTATTCTCTTTAAAAAAACTCATGGTCTGACAGGGAATCGAACCCGGGATCCCATGAACTATACTAAGAAACTCTGACCGCTAGCAAACGAGGCTGGTCAATTGTTTTCTCAAATAGGCTTCTTAAACGGTCTCATTAATGTTTCGTAATTTATTTTAAGATTATTGACTATTAACTAACTAACTGGCACTATCGAACCAGCAGGTTCATGGCCGCGCGGACATAAGCTTCCACACATCCCTATCCTGAGCTAATGTTTTCCAATCATTCCCTGTGTATTCTCCTTCCCTCAAGTCAAATTTAATGTTATTCTCCCACCTCATTGTTGGTCTACCAACTGTGCGTTTTCCCTCTGGTTTTCCTACAAGAAGCTTCCATGCACATCTTTCATTCCCCATTCGTGCCACATGTCCTACCCGTCGCAGTCTACGAGACTTAACTGTTCTTATTATATCTGGCTTCCTATAAAGACCCTGTAGTCTTCTCCACTTTCCTGACTACTGGTAAAATGATCCCACTACAAGCCTCAGGAGGCCCTTGGGGTAGTTGGAAGTTAAGGCTCCCACTTTTTTCTGGACAATCGGCACTTGATGTCAGCCGAGTTGTCTGCCCTGCGTGACGGCCGCCTTTACCCCCAGAACAGTCGTATGGTACTCATTTCCGTTAGAGGCTGAGTCGACCCCAGGGCCATAGCGCCGCCAGAAGGTTAGGGTCAGTTTTAAAATCGTGTCTCCACCGGGACTCGAACCGTCGACCTTCCGGCTTGTAGCGGTTACATTTTTATGGTTGCCAAGGAAACATTAAAAGATTATAAAAAAAACTAAGTTAAGGTTTTATTTTTGCGATTGATGTCAGTTGATTTTCAGTTTTTTACGGTTTCTATCGAAACAATAACATTTTCTTGTGGTTCAGACTCTGTTATTTAATATTGTTGATATTAGTATACTATTTTATTTCGTAATAAGAGTAAGTAATAAATTATATTATTGTTTCAGGTGAGGAATGTAAATTGCCAGAACACAAGAAAGGTCACCATCAACAGAAAGAGGGCAGAGGCAAAAATCACAAGGGTAGTAAACACGAAAAATTTGACGACAAAATATCAGAGGAATAAATTGAACAACATATCTATTAAGTCCATGAAATATTGTAATAATGAAGTTTATAACTGGAGTAAAATTTGAAATAAAAAATATCTCATTTCATTTATACATGTTTGTTCCATATATCCCTACGTGAGTAAAGGTGTTACCTTGCGGAAGTTGCCTAACGAATAATACAATTCAAAGTCATGGATCCACTATAAATTTTATAATCTAACGCACTAGTTATGTCCGTCGCCGTGGCGTAGTCGGTAGAGTCCCTACCTTCCACTCCAGCGATCCGGCTTCGATTCCTGGCGGGGTATCTTACAGGTTAGGAAAAACCCCGATAAAAACCTCACCCAGAAAAAATGTCCCGACTGGGGATCGAACCCGGGGCAGCACGCTACCTCGATACCGCAGCGGTGGACCCTACATTGTAATATATATTACAAACACGCGTGTGGGAAGTAAAACCACTGCTCTCTATGGACTGTACTACATACAATGTATATACAAAAAAAAAATATCCAAAAAGTAGTGTTAATATAGATTATACGAAACAAATCATTGCATTTTAAATGAACTGAACTTTATTTGAAACAATATAAAACAATAAATACGTACTTGCGGCCATGTTATCAATAATTGTTCTCAAGGCCTCCTGTTGTTTCGACTAATAAACATTGTCCACACTGTTAACGCTAGTCAGTTGTTTATAATGAACGCAAATATTTCCAACAAAGATGTTATTATTTTACTATTATTTATTATTTTGAAAACACCATTGCGCAAAAAATAATGTACAACACTCGTTTCTGAAGTGTTTTACAGAATCTTGGTAATTAAAAACCTCGCTACCGCTCGGTTTTTAAACATTTTCCTCGATTCTGTAAAAACCACTTCCCAACCTCGCATGGTAATATACTATGTTAGACACTCTAACTGCTAATATCGACAATTACTATTTTAGTTCTTTCTGATCTTGAATATGTGTAAATATTGGCCACATTTTTCGTCAACAGTGTTCAGTTGTGTTAGTACGAAATTTGGAACAATGCGTTTGCATTTTATTGTGTTATAAATACTCGGAAAGAACGGTTGTGTGAGTATTCCTATGGTACCATTGAGCCAGAAGTTGTTCCATCTTGCTATCATGTGTTTCATTAATTGCGACTTCAGGAAAGGAATGTGGCAGAGTTCATGCATATCAGTGAATTACAACGAATGCAAGACGAAAGTTATCCAGGAAAACGTTGGAATGGTGTCCACCTGGAAGAAGAAGGAAAGGAAGATCTCGGAACTCGTGGATGCAAGAAATAAGAACTGGAATGAGAACAAGATGACTGGAGGACATGGAGTGGATGGATAGAGACGAGTGGAGAAGGAAAATAAAACTTTAGACACATAAATATTTGTAAACATTAAAATTCTGTATATAAATAAATAAAATTATTATTATTATTATTATTATTATATACTTCTCATCTATATATGATATAGTCTATGCCTATTCTATAGTATTATTCAAGTTGTAGATAATTCGTTATTATTAATATAATCTGTATTATTTAACCCAAGTGAGGTGGAAGAGAAGAATCAATGACCTTAACTTTATCAGGTAAATTAAACCATTATTATTATTTTTTTTCCCCAAATGCTCCAGGTTTGTCTTTCGACATTCCTGGTTTCTCTCCTGGCATGACGTACTTGTAACTTGATGATGATAGTGGTGCGCCAGGAGAGTCCCTAATCCTAAGCTTAACCTAAGATGAATATGAATGATGATGATTGCGTTGGCCATATGATTTCGGGGACCGTTTGGGCCTTAAAGTTTTCCTGACATTTGTCTTACAGGTGAGGAAAAACCCCGATAAAAACCTCATCCAGAAAAACTGTCCCGACCGTCCCGCTGCGTGACAAGGCAGCACGCTACCCCGAGACCACAGCGGTGGACAATTAAACCATTACTTACTTACTTACTTACTCACTGGCACTATCGAACCCGTAGGTTCATGGCCGCACGGACATAAGCTCTCCATACATCCCTATCCTGAGCTAATGCTTTCCAATCATTCCCTGTATAATCTACTTCCCTCAAATCATAGTTAATGTTGTTCTCCCACCTCATTTTTGGTCTACCAACTGGGCGTTTTCCTTCTGGCTTTCCTACAAGAAGTTTCCATGCACGTCTTTCATTCCCCATACGCGCAACATGTCCTGCCCATCGCAGTCTACGGGACTTAACTGTTCTTATTATATCTGGCTTCCTATAAAGACCATGTAGTTCATTGTTATGTAGTCTTCTCCATTCACCTGTCTGTTCATCTCTCTTTGGTCCAAAAATTTTCCTAAGAACTTTATTCTCAAATACTCGTAATCTCCTTTCCTCCCTTAAAGTAAGAGTCAATTAAACCATTACTATTATTATTATTATTACACAAAAAAATATATTGGTAAAACATTGGTGGAATCTGTTGCAATGTACGGAAGTGAGGTATGGACAATCAATAAGTACTACAAGAATAGACTAATAGCTCTAGAAATGGATTATTTACGAAGAAGTGCCAGAAAGTCTAAATTAGAACGTGTCACAAATAAGGAAATTAGAAACAAAATGGAAGCAGAAGAAAGCATAATTGAAAGAATTGAGGAAAAGGAATTAAAATGGTTAGGACATGTTTTAAGAATGGAAGATGAGCGATGGCCGAAGCAACTATATGAATGGCATCCTAACAGAAAGAAGAAAAGAGGAAGACCAAGGTTAACATGGAAGGAAAACATGAAGACAGTAATGCAAGCTAGAGGGCTAAGCATCGAAGATGCCCAAGACCGTAGGCTTTGGAGGTTTGGCACGGGAAGACGGCAGCAGCTGTAAAAACCCGAAGATAGATAGAGATTATTATTATTATTATTATTTTATTATTATTATTATTATTATTATTATTATCTGCTACTAATCCTTTTTCATTCATCGCTTTCTTTAATGTCCTTCTGCCAAATGCTTTTTGGTCTACCTCTACCTCTTCCTCCCTCAATAATCCAATCCAAAAACTCTTGTTTAGCAACCTTTTATTTTCCAACTTCATTTTGTCATATTTCGTTACCTATTACTCTTGAACCATTTATGAAAACAGATTATAGGTAAATTTTCTTGCACGTGTCACGTGTCACGAATTAATCATCTAATTGCTAATAACGCTTTAATCGATTATTAGAAGATGGTGAAATTTTGGATCTTTATTAGGATTATGTTTAGTAATTCAACTTATTACTGGGATCTTCCTCGCAATACACTTACTTACTTACTTACTCACTGGCACTATCGAACCCGTAGGTTCATGGCCGCACGGACATAAGCTCTCCATACATCCCTATCCTGAGCTAATGCTTTCCAATCATTCCCTGCAATACACTACTGCCCTAATATTGAATTAGCCTTTACCCATAATGTGAAAATTAGTACTGAGATGCCATAGTCTACTGTAATATTACTTTTAAATAACACAGAGTCCATTAATTTTAATCTTTTTTTTTTGGGTTCAAATAATGGAGATATATAATATTTCATGACAACATACGTGTTATGAAACAACAATAACCTCACTTGCACTATCGAACCTGTATGTTCATGGCCGCACGGACATAAGCTCTCCATACATCCCTATCCTGAGCTTATGTTTTCCAACCATTCCCTGTGTAATCTATTTCCCTCAACTCATAGCTAATGTTATTCTCCCACCTCATTCTTGGTCTACCAACTGGGCGTTTCCCTCTGGTTTTCCTACATGAAGCTTCCATGTACGCCTTTCATTCCCCATACGTGCAACATGTCCTGCCCATCGCAGTCTAGGAGACTTAACTGTTTTTATTATATCTGGCTTCTTAGACATATCATGTAGCTCACTATTATGTAGTTTTCTCCATTCACCTGTCTGTTCATCTCTTTTTTTGGCCCATCATTTTTCCTAAGAACTTTATTCTCAAATACTCGTAATCTCCTTTCCTCCCTTAAAGTAAGAGTCCATGTTTCGCATCCATATAATATAACTGGTAGAATAATAGTTTTATATATTTTCAGTTTAACGTTTTTTGAAAGGAGTTGGGACATCAAAAGTCTCTGTAATGCATAATAGCACGCATTTCCAGAATTGAGCCTATGTTTAATTCATTTGTGCATCTCATTCCTATTTGTGATTATTGTTTCTAGATACTTGAATTCAGCCAGTTCTTCAAAATTTCCTTCATTGTCATTAGTTTTCCATTTCCATTATATAACGCATTTCTATGTGTGATAATACATTTAGTTTTATTGATATTTACTTTCAGTCCCAATTTCTTAGTGTTACTTAACAGAGTGTGCGTGTTGGCCCGTTATGTACAACAATAGTAATAATAATAATAATAATAATAATAATAATAATAATAATAATAATAATAACTGTATCCTTACATCCCCACGTGGGACAAGGAAGATCACTTCCGGGAGTTACTTAACTAAGCTAATATATTTAGGCTTATTTTCCTCCATATATATGCAATTGGCACGTGGTTAACCTATCCCATCAAACAGACTCCTAATAGGCAACAACGGTGTTACTTCAAATGAAAAGACAGATTAAATGTTGGTAAGAAGTTTTAATTAAGGCTAGAGGTTATTTCAAGAGTCGTAAAATGTCCAGACTCGGGATCCATGGCCTAAAATCCCTCTCGGAGCACTTTTGTCGTGGAATTTTCTATTCTAAGAAAGTTCATCGACTTGGCCGAATTTGAGAACTCACGACCCTCGGGATCAGAAAAAAGAAACTTGAACCTAAACCATCGAAAACGATGACGATAATAATCTTCTTCTTCTTCTTCCTTCCAAGCATTAGGCCAAGGCCTGTTACGATCCTATAGAAAATTTTCCCTCCTGCGTTTCATAGGACGGCCCAGTGATCTTCGTCCTCTTGGTATATAATTATAAACAGCTTTGGGGATCCGATTTGAACTCATTCTTTCAAGATGGTGTTTCCAATTTAGTTGGTACTGTTTAATATATTCCAAAATTGGCGTAGTCTTCAATTCTTTTAAGATATCGGTGTTCCTTTTCCGATCCCATCTGGTGTAACCCGCTGTTCTGCGCATGAATCTCATTTAACAAGCCGTTATTCTGCTTTCATGTTTTTTTTAGTGTCCATGCTTCACTACCATAGGTCAACACAAGGTGCCCAAGCTGAGCAAAACATTTCTTCCACTTACTTGTGTTTTGCACTCTTTTAACTTTACTTTCTAACCTCTCTTGGTTAACTCTTGTTTTTTCTTTCGACCCCGACGCTATTAGGGCATCCGAGGGCTAGGGAGTCTTTCCTTTCTTCCATTTCTTCTTTCCTTTATTTTCTTTTCTTCTCCAGAAAAGCCTGACCAGAGGCTATAAGATGGCAGCCCCATCACTGGTCTTGCCTTCCTTTGGCCAGCAACCAATCGAAGGGACTATTATTATGCTTTCAAGTCTTATACGATAATAATAATAATAATAATAATAAACATAATATAGTAATAATAATAATAATAATAATAATAATAATAATAATAATATAAAAATCCATCCATAGTAATTCTGCCCGAAGGCAGGTCCTTCGCTGCAATCATAGCATTTTCTTGCTATGCTTGCAGCTTTACTAGGGAATTGTAAGGTGTGGTAGCTTCCCGTTGCTTTCCACACCCGTGAAGGATGATGATGAGGATGTATTAACCACTCCATCGCTGTAGACTGGGGATCACATCTTTCACACTCTTATGTAATCGGCTTGGTTGGATCCCCAGTCGGGACAAGTATCTTGCATGAGGGTTTTCGGGGGTTTCCCCTCACTTGTAAGACAAATTTCGTGATATTTTACGACCCAAATATTTTCCTATCATCATCTGGCCAACAAAACTCACATCCATATAATATTTGCCATGTTTAGTATGAATGGCTGAATGAAGAGTATGTCTTGTCATATATGTTCGTGTTGTCATGGAGGTGGCCTTGGTATTGAGTTGATCACTCATCCAAGGAGACTCTTCATGTCAATTTGTGAACAGACTAGTATCTGTGTGATCCAGAGCTACAATTCATTTGACGACAGGGAGTGTCCCTCTAAGGAACGTGTGGCGTGGGGCCTGTAAAAGTAGCTAAACGAAGGCAAAGAGAAGGAAAAACATGAAACACTGCACGTAGATGAGCAAGAGTAATTGAAAGTTAATAAAAAACTTACACATGTATGTAATGCTGATTTATATTTAATAGAGTAATTTATAGTAGTAATTTGTCCTTGATGTGACCTTTACCAATAATTTGATAGTAATTTCTTTCTTTGACACAGCAAAAATATCGTAATTTACATATCACGTGACAAAGCTAATTCTTTTGTTTTAAATTCGTAATCACAAGTGGATAAAACGAATGGAAAGTCCCGCGCCGTAGACGAGTGGTTAAGGCAAGATGCCATGGCGCAGAACTACGGAAGTTGCGCTGGTTCGAGTCCCCATGGGGATATAAATTTTCTCTAAAATTTCGGCCGGTAGAGGACTGGTGCCCATAATCATCGTGAGGCATTTGGGTAACTACAATAAGTAAAGACTCCAGGTTGAGAAAACCAGCTAAAATAGCTGCGGGACCCGACATTTTGACTACATGTCACCGCTACACTGGCTGGATGATCATCTACCTCTGTGATTAACACATGTGGATGTGAGGCCAGCAGGAGGCTGCCATGCCAAGAGCTTTCTAGGCCTATCGCACAATGGGTATTTAATTTCAGGAAAATAGCCTTAAGGAAGTACAGGGAGCTGTATTTGTGGGAAAATTGTCGATGTATTAATACTTAAATTAATACAAATTACAATATAGGATTCATCAATTGGTTTAATAAAACAGAAAAGAAGAACGAAAAAGTAGACATTACTTAAATTTCTGTTGAATTAGACAATATATCTAATAATCAGGGCTAGGATTTTTATGTTACTGCGATTGGCAGGACATGTGGCACGAATGGGGAATGAAAGGCGTGCATGGAAGCTTCTTGTAGGAAAACCAGAGGGAAAACGCCCAGTTGGTAGACCAAGAATGAGTTGGCAGAATAACATTAACTATGATTTGAGGGAAGTAAATTATACAGGGATGATTGGAAAACATTGGCTCAGGATAGCGATGTATGGAGAGCTTATGTCCGCGCGGCCATGATCCTACGGGTTCGATAGTGCCAGTGAGCTAGTTAGTTAAGATTTTTATGTATTGAAAGTTAAGATTGCAACATAGAAGTTAGACTTATGACTGTCTTTTGTTTTTGTTTCACACACAAACAGATGAATAATATATACTATCTGTATTGCAATCTTATATTTTATTACATAAAAATTCTAGCCCTACTAATAATATACGGTTATGCTTGATTTCGTTTTCATTGCGGTCCGCCACATTGAAATAACTGACAGGATAAATTCATCTTCTTCTTGTTCATGACATATGATTAAGCCTGTTGGCTCGTTCCATATGCTACAAATGTTAAAATTGTTCAGGCCATATTTTGTGTGGGAGTCCAACATTTCTCCTTCTGTATGTTTTTTTTTTTTTTAATTTAGCAATGAATTTCGAAATCTTTCTTCTGACATTCTATCAACAAGTTCTTTCCAGCCGTTCCTATATTTAACTATTCGATCTGTGAGTATGAAAATATTTTTAGTTCCTTTTTTATATTTTCATTTCGTTTCTTAATTAAAATATAAAATTATGGAATATTCATCTGAAAGGTCCGTCTCCTCAACTTTATTAGTTATTTAACTGTAGCGCTTTCGGGACTTGTCCCATCATCAGCAGGATTCAAAATTGGTGTTTCACTGATAAAATTGAGGAGACGGACCCTTCAAGTGAATGTTCCATAATGTTATACTTTAATTTTGAATAATACCTCAAGGGAACACATCATGAATCTTATAAAAGTTGATTTCTTTTCTTATCCAGCCGAGTATATCCTGCTGTATTTCTTAAAAAAATCATCTCAATTGCTTCCGAACTTTTTTCTTGTCTTTTAGTGATCGTCCAACATTCTGATCCATACAACAATACGGGGATACCCATTATTTTAAAAAAATGGCATTTTTGTTTCTTTTCTTGTACTTTATGAGTTATTTTAATAGTGCAACACAACTAACTAACTAACTAACTAACTCACTGGCACTATTGAACCTATATGTTCATGGCCGCGCAGACGTAAACTCTCCATACATCCCTATCCTAAGCGAATGTTTTCCAATCATCCGCTGTATAATCTACTTCCCTCAAATCATAGTTAATTTTATTCTCCCATCTCATTCTTGGTCTACCAACTGGGCGTTTTCCCTCTGGTTTTCCTACAAGAAGCTTCCATGCACGCCTTTCATTCCCCATACGTGCCACATGTCCTGCCCATCGCAGTCTACGAGACTTAACTGTTCTCATGATATCTGGCTTCCTATAAAGAGCATGTAGTTCACTGTTACGCCGTCTTCTCCATTCACCTGTCTGTTCATCTCACTTTGGTCCAAACATTTTCCTAAGAACTTTATTCTCAAATACTCATATTCTCCTTTCCTCCCTTAATGTAAGAGTCCATGTTTCGCACCCATATAATATAACTGGTCGAATAATAGTTTTATATATTTTCAGTTTAATCTCCTTGTGCATCCCATTCCTGTTTGTGATTACTGTTCCTAGCCACAACACATTATATTTATTTATTTATTTTATCGTTAATATCTTCAATTTCAACATATGATAATTAGAAACCTAAATAAAATTAAGTAATACAATTAATTAATATATTAATATTTTACAAATTTATGAGCTAAGGGAAATTAGGAATTTTTTTTCTGGGCTCTACATTTGAAATAACTGATTTTTTAAAATGAAAAGAGAATCGCAAATTGTGACACGTGAGATAATGTAGATGCAATAAAAACATGAAGGTCATTGAAGGCAGTAATGAAGCGTGTAATGCACAGTGGTTTATGCAATGCATAATGAGAGACCACAAGCGGTACTGTAATAAGAATAAAGGCACAGTAGATGAGAATCTAGCATTGTGTCAAGTCATGGGTTTCCACCCCTGGTTACCTGTCTTAGTCATCAGCGGGATCACCTTCACCAGTTGTCTGCAAGTCATTCAAAGTAAGATGTTATCAAAATAAACACTATAATTGTCTCTCTCCAGAGATATCTAGTTATGCTTCGTTCGAAATTGCTTAGAATGCGGATGCATCGTATCTTCTAAATTAAGGCCACACATTCAAAACAAAATATTGTCAAACACTTTGTAATGTTTATCATCATCATCATCATCATCATCAACAACAACAAGGATTAAGCCCAATGGCCTGATCCGATCTCATTATAGGTCAAATTGTTCCTTCCATCTCTTCAATGGTCTTCCAAACTATCTTCTCCCTTTTGGTTTATAATTATACATTCTTCTTGGTATGCGCTGTTCATTCATTCGTAATACGTGCTAACTTACTTACTCACTGGCACTATCGAACCCGTAGGTTCATGACCGCGCGGACATAAGCTCTCCATACATCCCTATCCTGAGCTAATGCTTTCCAATCATTCCCTGTATAATCTACTTCCCTCAAATCATAGTTAATGTTAATTTCCCACCTCATTCTTGGTCTACCAACTGGGCGTTTTCCCTCTGGCTTTCCTACAAGAAGCTTCCATGCATGTCTTTCATTCCCCATACGTGCAACATGTCCTGCCCAATACGTGCTAAAGGTAAGCATTTTGATAGTATTTTATTCTTTCACAGAGATTAAATATATTAAGTTATTTTCTTATATCTTTGTTTTTCTTTTTATCGGTCCTTTGGTATCCTGCTATTGCTCTCAACATCTTCATTTCTGCAGCCTCTATTTGTTTACTATCTGCCTTTGTTAATGTCCAGGTTTCACATCCATATATAAGAGATGGAACTGCCAATACTTTGTAAAATTTTAAAATAGTTTATTTTCTAGTTTTATTCAATAAAGTGCGTTTAATTGTGCCACATATATAATTGAATCGTTTTTTAGTGTGTTTATCTAAATTTCTGTCATTGCCTAAATGACATCCCAAATAATTAAGATTCTGAACTTGGTCTATAATTACATTCATTGTTTATCATTATTTTTGTTCTTATTGCACATTTTCGTTTCAGAGCTAATATTTTTTAGATGTAGATATTCTTAAATTGTATTTTAGAGAGATATTATTTAAAGTATAAAGGAATTGTTCTAAAGCATTTTCTGATGCTGTCATTATTACTTGATCGTCTGCAAAAAGCAGAGTTTATCTTTATGTATATGTAATTCTTCTGTATGTGCGTTTGTCACTCTTCTTCTCCTAAACGACTGGACCGATTTTGATGGACAGTTTTGTGTGTTCTGATTGGGTTCCTCGACGGTTTATATTTACAATTGGACCCTCTAAAAAATTACTTGTAGGAGTGTACATTTAAAAATCGCTCTAGCGGTCACAATTGTTGACGTTTTACAACGAAACTCAGTATATACTATTAAAATAAACCGAGGTAGGAATTATCAAAAAATGAGAGAAATTTGACAATTAGAAGTGGAGGTTTACCAGAAATCCTAAATTAAAAACTGACAAATGACTGGACCGATTTTGATGAATTTTCTGTGTGTGTACGAGTGGGTCCGTGGATGGTTTAGATTCACAATTGGATCCTTTAAAACTATTAGGTGTAGGAGTTCACCTGAAGTGAAAATTTAAAACTAGCTCTAGCGTTTACAATTTTCGATGTTTCACAACGAAACTCAATATATCCTATTAAAATAAACCAGGATACGTTTTGTCCAAAAATGAGCGAAATCCGACAATTGGGAGTGGATGTTTACCTGAAATCCGAAATTAAAAACTACTAGAAACCGCCATGTTTGGTTCGTCTCAGCGTGTACTATACAATTTAATTAACCTTAAATATTTCATTTATTTAGGCGTAGCAACGCACACCGGGTATTAGCTGGTTAAATATATAATTATAGATAAAATGGATAGTAGACAGGGGGTGGCTATCATCATATGAGGGTTTGCCATTAAGCATTTTTAAATTATGTAATTCTTTAGGTACTCTTACAATGGAGTAATATTAATACATAACTAACTGACTAGCACCCTCGAACCCGTAGATTTTTGTCTGTGCAGACATGAGCTCTCCATATATCCTCTTTCCTGAAGTAATATGTACTAATCATCCCCTGTATGATTTACTTCCCCAAATCATAACTAACTCAGTGGCACTATCGAACCCGTAGGTTCATGACCACGCTCACATAAGCTCTCAACACACACCTATCTTGAGGTAATATTTTTTAATCATCCCTCGTATAATTTGTTTCCCTCAAATCATTGTTAATGTTATTCTCCCACCTCATTCTTGATCTATCAAATCACGTTTCCTTCTAGTTTTCATACAAGCTTACATGCCCCGCTCTCATTCCCCATTATTGTCACATGTCCTCCCCATCCCAGTCTACTTAACATTTCTTATTATATCTGGTTTTCTATAAAGGTCATATAGCCTTCTATATTCGTCTGCCTGTTGATCTGTCTTTGATTAAAAAAAAATCATAAGACAAATCACGGTCAATGTTATTCTCACACATACTTGGTGCTTTCCCTCTGATTTTCCTAAAGTAAAGGTGTCCAGTAGGCAAGCCAAGAATAAGTGAATTAATACCACATGCGGTATTTAGGGCCTACATATTTACAGGATTTATAAACTATTTCAAGATATTTGAAGAGAAAAATTATACGCTCAGACCGGGACTTGAACCCGGGACCCTTGGTTCTCTACACCAAGTGCTCTACCAACTGAGCTACCTGAGCAAGTACCGTTCTAAACGCAAATCTTTCTCTATATACATTGTAATTCCCATCCACCAAATGCTGTGAAGCCATGCTTCTATCTTGCAAATGGCGGCTCCTTTATTAAGAAGACATATTTGGGAATTATACATTACAGCCAGTACGGCTTTTTCCAAGTTTTTATTATTGATTTCGTACATCTCAATGATGGATAAATCATATTTGTAGAGAAAAATTATACGCTCAGACCGGGACTTGAACCCGGGCCCTTGGTTCTCTAGACCAAGTGCTCTACCAACTGAGCTACCTGAGCAAGGAGCCGCCATTTGCAAGATAGAAGCATGGCTTCACAGCATTTGGTGGATGGGAATTACAATGTATATAGAGAAAGATTTGCGTTTAGATCGGTACTTGCTCAGGTAGCTCAGTTGGTAGAGCACTTGGTCTAGAGAACCAAGGGTCCCGGGTTCAAGTCCCGGTCTGAGCGTATAATTTTTCTCTTCAAATATGATTTATCCATCATTGAGATGTACGAAACCAATAATAAAAAAAATATTTCAAGATAATTTAATAGTTTATGTTACTATAAAAGAGGTTAAACTAATGAAGTATGCACCTCAGGTCTCAGGGGTCCTTAACGAAGTAAAATATCATTAAAAAACTTCGTATGTCTTTTTAGTACATTATTGAAGCCGATGATGAAAATATTCCGAAAAAGCCTACGAATTTTTTTTAATTGAATTTTTTTTAACAAAGTAACATTCAATCATTATATGCCGATAGGTCACAAGATAACTGTCTGCTAATAATTCCTCTTCATAGCACTTCATCTTATTCTACTTCTTTCACAGTAGCCTCTGCCCGCTCCTGGAATCTCCTTCCTCAAGATATCAGGGGTTTCCGCTCACTTGGCACTTTTATGTCACGCTTAGAGTTACCTGTTGTCTAATAATTATTTTTTCTCTATTTATTTAAATGTATGCTATGTCATTAATGATTTCCTCTCGTTGTTTTTTTATATCTTACACATATTATATTTAATTCGGTAAATCTAGAGTAAATCAAAATACATTATAAATAATAATTGTATTGTATATATAACATGTACTCGTTTATATTTATTGTAATTTAGATATAAGACTATTTTTTGTATTTTTTAAAACCTGTTTGAGTCGTAGACAAGGCCTTTAACTCTGCCAGGAAATATAAAGTTATTATTATTATTATTGTTATTATTATTGAATATATCCCAGAGAAGCGATCGGTATAGTTTAAAAGGAAGATTTCGCGCTGAATTCAAATGCCTTGCAGTTAAAAGCTGCAGATAATTTATTTGACACGATCTTGGTATATCACAACGCGTCATAAAATATCCATTTTCGTCTAACGGAACTTGGTGAAGTCCAGTAACGATCTACAAAATAAATAAAAGAAGCGTTAAAACGATAACGATGGTTCGTGGAATCGGACATATGTCTATTAAATTCTGGGAACTTATTCTAATTACATCTTTTTTATAGCTTTTTATCCTACATAGCGTTAGTTCTGTACTTGACCGGTCATTTTTGAGTTAGTTTTATGGAGTGGTGTACACACGCAGAGAAATTTTGAGCATTGTCAATGTTTCCATATATTTCCTTCAACCTATATAATCTGTCATACTCGTGTATAAGAAACTCCATGATCTGAATACAGACAAAAATACCAGCCAGCATAATGGTTAAATTCCGTGCACATTATAATTTAGGAAAACTGAAATTTTAAACTGTCATTATATGTATTCTAAGTGGTTTCTCCCAGCAGTACAATTTCTCCCATAACACAATAGTACAATCTAATAATAAAGTATTTTTATTACAGATGCCTACGTGGAAGGAGATTTGAGGTTGGTTGCTGCACCAGTTATTGAATCAGATAATAGTGAATCAAGCCACAACCTCAAAGAAGCATATCTCCAACAAAACGTCAAAAAAATTAAATCTGATCAAAAATCAACACTGAATCTTAAGCAATTTGAAAGTGAATTTCCAAAGCTTTCTCAGCCATTCAATGGCCATGTCGAATTATCAGAAGGAAAAACTATGGAAGACAAGCATATGTCTAGAAAAACGAGATCGGATAATGGTAAACGGGCAAAACGTCTTGAAAATCCCAAATTAAGAGACGGGATCAAACATCAAAATACGCAAATTGTTTTTTCAAGTGCTTTAATCATTCAAAATAATGTAAAAAGCTTAGAAAAATCAGACATAATCAATTATCATAAAGATGAAAGAAGTAAGATTGGGTTTGGAGGAAACATTAAAGATTCACTTGATGAAAGAGGAGAAATGAATTCAGGTGAATTTTATTCAAATCAGGAAATCAAGGGCATTTCTGCACGAATGTATTTATTGAGAATTAACCAAAACTCATTTCGTGATGGAAATAGACCACCCATTCAAAATAATATAGATAGAAGGGAACTAATGGATTTATCACGAGAAAAACGTTCGTTTGGTCAAATTGATCAAACGCATAAGAATTCTAATCAAAAGTATAGTGAAGATTTGTATGAAAATGTTGTGGGAAATTCTATATCTACTGATAAAAGAAGTATATTTGGCGATGGAAATCACATTTCAAAATAATAATGCTTTCCCAGGAATGAAATATATGCAAACACATTTACAGTTAAACGTTCGTATGATGAAAATAATCAAATCAAAAAGAATTCAGCTGAATTTTTACCAAATCAACACCAAATTGACAAAATTAATGAAAATCCATTATATAAAATATCACAACGTGAGAAACGAAACGCATTTGAAGAAGAAGAAGACACCATATTAGATAACAGAGATAGCAATTTTGTTGACGAAAATGTTTTAGTCCCAAAACACAAGTGTTTTGGAGGGATTGGAAGTTGGGGTTTGGTCTGGGGACCTCCCGTCTACTATGGCCCAGGACATGGGTATGATGATGGTTATGGTGGGGGGAGGGGTGGTTATGGTGGTGGATACGGAGGGGGTGGTTATGTTGGTGGAGGTTCCATTGGAGGTGGTTATGGAGGTTACAGAGGGGGAAGCTATACTGCAGCAAGAAACGTACAATACGGATCATCAGCAAGTAGTTACAGAACAGGGGCAAGATCTTCAGGAAATCCAACATATTCACAACCCACGTACGGGTATGCCCAGCCAAGATATGGTTACGCATATTCACAACCTGCGTATAGATATGCCCAACCCACATATGGTTACGTACACGCCCAACCACGACCATCGTATGTGCACGCGAGACCAGCATTAGTATATGGGTATGCGCAGCCATCTTATGGATACGCACGACCCGCATACGGTTATGGATACAATCAGGGAGGATATGCAGGTGCACATGGGGGGTGTAGTTTACAGAGGAGGTTCAGCAGGTGTGTAGAAGTTACGGTGGAGCAGCAGGAACAGGAGGTGCGGGACAAGGAAGTGGTAGGACAGGTTCAGGAGATGGTTATGCAGGAAGTTCTGGAGGGAGTAGAGGGACATCAGGAAGTTCTGGAGGTGGTACAGGTTCAGGAGGTTATGGAGGGAGTAGGGGAACATCAGGAAGCTCAGGTTCAGGAGGTTATGGAGGGAGAGTAGAGGAACATCAGGAAGTTCTGGAGGTGGTTCAGGAGGTTATGGAGGGAGTAGGGGAACATCAGGCAGTTCTGGAGGTGGTTCAGGATCAGGAGGTTATGGAGGGAGTACAGGTTCAGGGGGTTATGGAGGGAGTAGAGGAACATCAGGAAGTTCTGGAGGTGGTTCAGGTTCAGAAGATTATGGAGGGAGCAAGGGGACATCAGGAAGTTCTGGAGGTGGTTCAGGTTCAGGAGGTTATGGAGGGAGTAAGGGAACATCAGGAAGTTCTGGAGGTGGTTCAGGTTCAGGAGGTTATGGAGGGAGTAGAGGAACATCAGGAAGTTCTGGAGGTGGTACAGGTTCAGGAGGGTATGGAGGGAGTAGAGGAACATCAGAAAGTTCTGGAGGTGGTTCAGATTCAGGAGGTTATGGAGGGAGTAGAGGAACACCAGGAAGTTCTGGAGGTAGTTCAGGTTCAGGAGGTTATGGAGGGAGTAGGGGAACGCCAGGGAGTTCTGGAAGTGGTTCAGGTTCAGGAGGTTATGGAGGAAGTACAGGTTCAGGAGGTTATGGAGGGAGTAAGGGGGGCGCCAGGAAGTTCTGGAAGTGGTTCAGGTTCAGGAGGTAATGGTGGGAGTAGGGGAACACCAGGAAGTTCTGGAGGTGGTTCAGGTTCAGGAGGTTATGGAGGGAGTAGAGGAACATCAGGAAGTTCTGGAGGTGGTACAGGTTCAGGAGGTTATGGAGGGAGTAGGGGAACGCCAGGGAGTTCTGGAAGTGGTTCAGGTTCAGGAGGTTATGGAGGAAGTACAGGTTCAGGAGGTTATGGAGGGAGTAAGGTGGCGCCAGGAAGTTCTGAAAGTGGTTCAGGTTCAGGAGGTAATGGTGGGAGTAGGGGAACATCAGGAAGTTCTGGAGGTGGTTCAGGTTCAGGAGGTTATAGAGGAAGTAGGGGAACTTCAGGAAGTTCAGCAGGTGGTAGTTTAGGAGGTGGCAGTTCTTGGAGTATTTCTGGTGGAAGTAAGGAGACTCTAGGAAGTGCAGGAGGCAGTTCTGGAGGAAGTAGAGGAACTTCTGGAAGTTCAGGAAGTAGTTCTTGGGCCAGTTCTGGTGGAAGTAGAGGAACATCAGGAACCTCAGTGGGAGGTAGTTCTTGGGCCAGTTCTGGAGGAAGCAGAGGAACTTCAGGAAGTTCTGGAGGAAGTAGTTCTTGGCTAAGTTTCGGAAGGAGAAGAGATACATCAGGGAATTATAGTATTTTCAGATATGTTATAGGTACTTCTGTTGGGAGTGGGGTAACGTCTAGAGGAAATAGTACATGGAGGACATCTAGAGGGAGTAAAAGTATTTAGGGAAGATCAAGACGAGGTAGCTTTTGGATAAGTTCTGGAGAGGTGCTGATTAAAATATTTTGTTAGCAGTATTTTTTGGGAACGTCTGGAAATATGAACAAGACAAGACGAGAACTCGATTTTGTGGAAAATATTAACATATTATAGTACGTAAAAAAAGACGGTGGAACATTGATCGAGTGCAAGAAGGTGGTATGAGAAGGAAGATAAACATTGTAAACAACCTCTGCCAAAACTGTAAATTAAAGACACTTATTGAAGATTTACAGTGAAGCCAAATCAACAAGAATTTCATATCAATATATTCAACATAGAATTACTGTAATCTATTAATATAAATAAACAATGTATTAACAAAAGAATAATTCATTTTCATTCTGTTTTGTTTAAAGGAGACTCTGTATCAAGAAGGCTACAAAATAACTTGTGATGAAACAATTATACATATGGTTTTAATTAACTAAATCACTAGCCCTATTGAACCCGTAGATTCATTGTCGCGCGGTCACAAGTTCTCCATACATCCCTATCCTTAATCAACGTTTTCCAACCATCTGGTATAATTTACCTCCCTCAAATCATGGTTAATGCTATTTTTTTACTTCATTCTTGGCCTACCTACTGGACGCTTTCCCTTTAGTTTTCCTACATATATACATTAGTTTTATTTTATCATTTTTTTATGCTATGAGTTGTTTCATAAGTTGAAAATTATTTATTAATTATTATTAACTACTATTTCACTCATGCCCCAAATGGTAGTCAATGACCAATCACGTTTCAATGAATTTTGTTTTACAACCAATGACAGTCGTGTTTCACCTCGCTCTTTATTGATTTCTCTTTATCAGCTCCTGCTTTTGTGATAAAGTAAGCTACTTCTTTTTTTAATATTCTGAACAGGTCAAAGCATTTCTCCAACAAACACATTGAATATAGCAAATAATGAACAGATTCCTTGATTCTACTGAGTTGTTAACAAAAAAATTAATGAATAACGTAAAATGTTGGTTATAAAATTATAATACACTGTTTTATGTGTTTCATTATTTCTCCACTAGGGTGCATTCTTACTATATTTCGATCCTATTTCGCAATAAATAATATGATCAAATTGCAGTGAATAAGCATAACCTCACATTTCTGATTTATTTTGTAACATCGCCGTTTACATTAAATATATAAATATTTTAAAGTATGGATGTGAAACTTGCGCTCCACTGAAAAAAAACAGTAGGATAGAATACAGACGGCGGAGATGAGGTTCCTAAGACAAGTAAAAGGATGTACAAGACTTGATAGAATAAGAAATGAGGATATAAGAGAAGAATTGAAAGTACAGCCGTTTTTGGATAAGGTCACGAATTACAGAGAGAAATGGATTGATCATATGGATGGAATGAGTAAGGAGAGATATCCATTGTTAGCAAGAAATTATCAAGCAAGAGGAAGACGTGATGTTGGAAGACCTAGAAGACGTTGGGCTGATGCATTATGAAGTCGGAATGGGCAATTGCCTAATCCCTGGAGTGATGATGATGATGATGATTTTAAAGTAACAAAATTTAAATAATGATTTCTGATGTATAACTGTAGGCTTTCACGGCCGGCGTCTTGATCCCTATTAGGTTCGTCTTCCGGGCATATAGGCCGTGGTCCAGTCGTTCTTCTACTCGACGTTTCGTCTACTGCTGCGGTAGACATCTCCTGAAGATGGACTGGACCACGGCCTATATGCCCGGAAGACGAACCTAATAGGGATCAATGATTTCTGAGTTAACAGATTAATCTTAGTCGTTAAATAGTCCTAACAAATGCCACTCTTGATTTCAGAATCCTCTAGATAAATTGGAAATCACTTGTGACATTACATATGATAATGCAGCATATAATAGAAAAAATATTATATAAATTATAAAATACAACAAATGAAGCTTACAATAAGCGATTTACATCCAATTTTGTGGAATAGCTATATAAAATAGAAACAAAAAATACTATTAGGTACAAGACTTATATATCCCTCATGTTCCTCATATCACCTACCACTGTATTTCGTATTAGAGTGCAACTATCTACTAAAAACTTTTAGAATTTGAAAAATAACACATTTAACTGTTGTGTGTTCAGTTTGTGACACGTTTGAACACCCTAGAATAATATGCACGTCCTGACAATTAGATTGACGCACAGTATCTCTAGTCGTAATGTCAATTTCATTTGTTTATTTGGCTCAACTGCACTTCTACTAGCACTTGATTTTTCAGTTATATTGTTGTAAACTATAGCTCTTCTTCTGTATTTACTAACATTATTTAATATTTTAAACTTTTTCAAACAATTTTTATAATATTATTAGATACATTTTGAAGTATTTATTTAAATATGCAAATCATAATATTATGACACTATTAGACAATATTGTGATGCAAACTACTATTTTCTCCTCAGAGTATATTACTTTTTTTTTCAAATGCACCAGGTTTGTCTTTCGACATTCCTGGTTTCTCTCCTGGCATGGCGTACTTGTAACCCACTTATGAGGTTGGAGCGCCTGGAAGGCGGGGTTACGCTGCCCCGATGTTAAGATGGGTGATGATGATAATGGTGCGCCAGGAGAGTCCCTAATCCTAAGTTTAACCTAAGATGAATATGAATGATGATGATTGCGATAGCCATATGATTTCGGGGACCGTTTGGGCCTTAAAGTTTTCCTGACATTTGTCTCACAGGTGAGGAAAAACCCGATAAAAACCTCACCCAGAAAAACTGTCCCGTCCGGGGATCGAACCCGGGCCCGCTGCCTGACAAGGCAGCACGCTACCCCGAGACCACAGCCTTAGTCTATGATTTTTCTTTCCCTGTTTTGGCTTATCGCTGTTTGGATCAGCGTTAGGGAGTGATAAGTAAGTGTACACCCACTTTTAATAAACATTTGGTAATTTTATATTCATCATCATCATCATCATCATAGTACATTCACGAATTTAGGTCATTTGTTGACCTGTTTCTGCCTCAAGAGAAACACCATCCAGAAGTCTTTTGAGTGAACGTCCTGGTCTTCTTCTTCCTGCATGTTGATATCTTAACATTAGTTTGGGTATTCTGTGATCTTCCATTCGATGAACATGTTGTACCCATAATTTTAATATTATTAATAATATATCTTTTTAACATAGATTTGGGGATATATTGCAAATATTGGTCATTTATTTCATAGCTACGGATAGTAATCGAGGATGATATTCGATGTGTGGTTCGATTGTGAGTTATCGCTGGCTCTATAAACTCTGGCGCATGCGAATGCGATTTTTATACATTTTGTATTAAATCTGAACATATCGCATTGTTATCGGTGTATAAAAGTAGATGTTTACTCTAAAAATTATATTGAAAATAGAACATATGATTTATTTTTGTTTCTATTAATAAGATTCCGTTGAGGTATTATTCAAAATTAGAATATAAAATTATTAAATATTTATCTAAAAGCCCGTCTCCTCAACTTGATTTTATTAAAATCGTTAATGAATTGGACTTATTAAGTTTTTAAAAGAAGCTGCTCAATTTGTCTTGAAATACAGCCAAATCACCCTAAAACTTCACTTTCAATCCATGTAAATGTTCAAGGATATAATTTATGTGTGCTAAACATTAAGATTGCGACATAGTATAATGATATATATATATATATATATATAGTTTTTATATAATAAAATAAAATAATCAAATACAGATTAGTACACATCATTCAAATGTTTGTGTGTGAAATCAAGATAAAAGACAGTCAGGAGTCTTAACTTCTCATTATACTATTCAACTGTTGTGTGTGTGAAACTAAAATAAAAGACAGTCAGAACTCTAACCTCGTTATACTTTTCAAACTGTTTGTAAGTGAAACCAAAACAAAACACAGTCACAAGTCTAACTCCTCTTTATTAGGGCAAGGATTGCAATGCAGTAAAAGTTAAGAATATAATATATTATAATCAGAAGTAAGAATTTTGACCGTCTTTTGTCTTGGTATCACATACAAACAGTTGAATAATATATACTATCAGTGTTGCAATCGTAACTATTAGTGCATTAAAATTCTTTCCTTACTAATTATACTATGTTTCAATCATAAATTTTAATACATAAAAACCTGAGAATGCTTATCACTGCCTTTTGTCTTGGATACTCATAAAAATTGGATAGTACATAGTATATACTGCAGTCTCATATTTTAGTACATGTTAAATACATTCTTTCCCTTTAGATAAACTATTAAAATATTGAAAATGCCTGGTAAATGTTGTTTATGCCTGAATGTAGACATTCCCGCTTCTGTGGATGCAATTAGCTGAAGATACATTCCAATACAACCCTCATAACCTCAGTCAGCTAATTGAGTTATTCTCACATACCACGTGACCATATTACGTCATGTTATACAGGGTGGCTCATAAGTGACTTCACTTATGTCAGTATTTTAAAATTGATGAACTAACGTTGAAATTAGTTGCTATGTAAGAGTTCTTCTTCTTCTTTTTTTGCAAGGATTGAACCTTTTCGTTTCGTTCCGGCTCCAAGTATCATAGCTGCTGTATCCATCTCTTTCGCGGACGTCCCTGATCTCTTTTTCCTCCTTTTGGTTGATAGTTCAGACTTTTCCTAGGTAATTTGTTGATATCCATTCCGCAGACATGTTCATACCATTTTCTCCTGTACTCTTCTATTTTATCTGTCAAACTGAATACTTGTAGTTCTTTACGGATATCTCTTCTTCTTCTTCTTCCTTCCAAGTATTAGGCCAGGCCTGTTACGATCCTATAGAAAATTTTCCCTCCAGCGTTTCATAGGACGGCCCAGTGATCTTCCTCCTCTTGGTATATAATTATAAACAGCTTTGGGGATCCGATTTGAACTCATTCTTTCAAGATGGTGTTTCCAATTTAGTTGGTACTGTTTAATATATTCCAAAATTGGCGTAGTCTTCAATTCTTTTAAGATATCGGTGTTCCTTTTCCGATCCCATCTGGTGTAACCCGCTGTTCTGCGCACGAATCTCATTTCACAAGCCGTTATTCTGCTTTCATGTTTTTTTTAGTGTCCATGCTTCGTTATCATAGGTCAACACTGGTCTAGCCAAAGTGTTATATAAACGTAATCTGGTGTTTTTTTTGTACAAGGGATGGTTTCATAACTTGATTAATAATTCCTAAACTTTTATTATAACTAGTAATTTTTTCAGGGATATCCTTTTCATCCCAGATAGAGAGATAATATCCAAGATATTTAAATTGATTAGATCTCTCTAAAATATTTTATTCTGGAGACAGATTTTACTTTGTATGGGGTCCTTCCCATGAAATGCCATAATTTTAGTTTTGTTAATTGATATTTCCATATTAAATTTGGCACCTATTTTTTTGTAAATTATTAATTGATCGTTGCAAATCATATCTTCAGTTCGTTTTTTATTCATTAAAGTATATCCTGTCACAAATCGTAAATATTTCATTTCTGCTGCTTCCATATTTATGAGCAATACAATATTGAAGGTACAGCCAATACTTTGTAAAATTTTAAATGTGTTTCTTTTATTACTTTCTTTTCCAGTGTTCGTTTAAGGGTGCCACATAAATATTGAAATATTTGTAATTTATTATTTATGTGTTTTACTCTATTACAACCTAAAGATGCACCTAGATCAGCGGTTCTCAACCTTTTCGTCTCGCGAACCCCTTCCACAACGATCTGAGTTGGGTGAACCACTGACTTTTAAATACGTATACATACAGTAGACATGCATAGAATTTAATTGCAAGCAAAAGGTTTAATAACCTTAAATTAACTTAACCCTTAACGGTTAAAACCTGAAGTTACTCTAGTTACGGCTTAAAAGTTACACAACGTGCAGGCCTAGTTGTAGCGAAATCAAATGCATTCCTAACGTTGTTACATAACTGTAAATCAGGCATTCGCGGTAAATATTAATTTATTGTGAAAATAATGTGATTAATTCCCGATGTTGCACATATGCAAAAAGGGGCATTTAGGGTTAATTTTATTTTAAAATAGTGATCTGATTATTATTATTATTATTATTATTATTATTATTATTATTATTATTATTATTATTATTATTATTATTATAGAACAGGTGTCTAGTTTCAAATATTTGGGCTGTGATGTTGGCTACAATGTGGAAAGAGATATTGACTCCAAAATATATAAATTTCAGACGGTGTGTGGAACAATACACAGAACATTCAAAAATAAAATTAGAAAAGAAACCAAGATAAAAATGTATAATGTTATGGCGGTTCCCACAATATTGTATGGATGTGAAACTTGGGCTCCAATGAAAAAACAGAAGGATAGAATACAGACGGCGGAGATGAGGTTCCTAAGACAAATAAAAGGATGCACAAGACTTGATAGAATAAGAAATGAGGATATAAGAGAAGAATTGAAAGTACAGCCTTTATTGGATAAGGTCACGAATTACAGACAGAAATGGATTGATCATATGGATGGAATGAGTAAGGAGAGATATCCATTGTTAGCAAGAAATTATCAAGCAAGAGGAAAACGTGATGTTGGAAGACCTAGAAGACGTTGGGCTGATGCATTATGAAGTCGGAACGGGTAATTGCTTAATCCCTGCAGTGATGATGATGATTATTATTCTCGTACAATGCTGAAATACCTAACCTCGAAACCCGCAATTATGTAAACATTTTGGCGAACCCCCTGAAATATTTTGGGGTTCGCGAACCACAGGTTGGGAAACAATGACCTAGATAATCGAAATATTTTACTTGTTATAGTACTAAATGACAAAACAACACAATATATAACAATACAATTACTTTATACAATAATTAACATACGTATAGTTATTAAGTATCCGTCTGGACGAATAAAACACTATATTCATAAACACAAATGTAGGATTATATTCGGGGTTTAAGTTTTAATTGGGTGTCCAGGGATATGGGTTCATGGACAGTTGTGCTCCGGACTAGATGGGCTCAGGTTCTGGTAGAACAATGGACTTAAATCTCGGGAATCCGTGAGGAAAGGATGTTCACTTAGGGAAAAAACAGTAGGCCCAGTGTGATGTCTTGAAATTGACGATGCACTTTTATTGTCACTTGAATTACATTCGTCGTATTGAACGACGAGTTTGACGAGAAGGCTGTTGGTGGGTCAGAACTAATAATGTTTATACGACGCGCTGACACTTATACAAAAGCGGTGTGCCTTAATTTATTTCGTTTATCGACAGCGATGTGCCCTGCACTGGCACACCCGCTAGTCGCTACTGACCACCCAGCTGACGAACTGTACTAACAGAACTGAACTCTAACTAACTAACTGCTGAACTGCCTCTAATTTTCGTTAAGTAAAAATATTTATTAATTCCGAGTGGGCCGGCATTAGTCCCTTCCACCAAAAGTCTTATCGTCTCACAAACGATTTATATGTTATACTAATTTTGATTGGTAAATTTTACCTTAAGGGCGTTATCGTGGGTGTTAAACTTAGAAGTTTGTGGCCTCGTTCCCTCCCTTTAAATTAGTTGCCTCATCATATAAAATTTTCAGGGTTGACCAAATGGAGTGGTCCTTAAGGGCGCGGCTATCTACTGTCGGCATCTACCTTACGCCGCAAAGAAGTCACCCGCTGTTAACGACATGTACTAGTTTGGGGATAACTCTTTCCACAAGTTACCTAGGGAAATCCAATTGCTAGTTTGTGACTTCCCAGCCTTTTGTAAGAAGTTTTTGGGCTTAGCATTGTTATAGCAATTTGATAATAGTGCAGTCTTGTAAATCCTCTTAAGAAAGGAAACTGCAGACTTTTTCCCCATTGTATAAGGGCTTATGGATCCATTGTATGATGTTTACTAATTTCGTTCGCTACAATAGCAAGGGTCCATGTCTATGACTGGCGCTAATTGCTTTATACTAATGTTTTATTTATTGCTTATTAAATTATTTTGTGGTAGGTTATATGATTTTAATTTTGTTACTATGGAATTCCTATTTTCATTACAATTCATTTGAATATAAATATGCCCTAATTCTGATGAAAATTACGGGTTCATAAATTATTCACTTTGATGAAGGTACTTATTTTTCTGAAATAAGAGGCTGAGCGAATGACTTGTCACAACACTATAATGAAAATGAAACAATCTTAGTAACCGCAACATATTGACGTATAAAACACAGTCTACAGTAATATAATGTACGGTTAAAAACTATAATATAGTTACCTTGTAGGTCCGTCTCCTCAACTTAAGTTCTTTTAAAACTCTGTAGGCCTTTCGGGACTAGTCCCATCATCAGCAGAATGCATTAGGTCCGTCCTTGTTGACCCTTGTTGAAGCACTGACTTGGTTGTGAGAATTTTGTACAGAGGATTGTGAGGATTAGGTGTGTATTCATTGAGAATCAGGTTGTTGTTGATTTCTCTTAGGATTGCGATTTCCTCCAGTATATTTGTTCTCGTTGGAATGTTTTCTCTATGTACTATTGTGAGGGTGTTATCGATGTTATGCATATGGTGTCCAGCTTGAATTACATGTTTTGCGTAACTTGATTTTCCTCCATTGTAAATGAAATCTCTGAAATGTTCCTTGAATCTAATGTTGAAGCTTCTGTTAGTTTTCCCAATGTACTAACAGAAGCCTACCAAGTTTTAAAAGAACTTAAGTTGAGGAGACAGACCTACAAGGTAACTATATTATAGTTTTTAACCGTACATTATATTACTGTGAACTAATACCTCAACGGAAAATCACCATGAATTTTACTAGTATCAAAACACAGTCTTTATAAAAACACTGTAATGAAAACAAGAAATGAGCACGAAGTTTGTGAATGATTAATACAGGTCAATGCATAGAACTGCATGCACCGGGGATACACAGCGACAACGGTCTCCCTCTCTTCATGCCCCGCAAGAATTCTTGTTTGCTCCTAGCTTTATATATACTGTGAGCTTACACGATGAGGAGGAAAACAGATTGACAGGGAATACAAAACAAGTAAAGGGGTAGCATTTTTCATGTAAAACAGGAGGAAGTTTTTGACACTTGTTTTATTATTTCACTTATCGTATTGCAATTCTAACCTTTAATTTGATTCACGGTGCGATGAACAAGTTGTTCTAAACAATGTCACGACCTTCATTTGTTCTCAGTGTGAAAATGCTAAGTGTCACGCTTGTCATTTGTTTGTTTTTACTCACTTTGCCTCGGAAACAACTGAATCACGACATATAAAAACTATAATTTAGGTGTCCTTAACAACGTGGGAATGATCAGAATTTTCATTATGACAAGTGGCTTTAATGTTACGTCCATTGTAATTCAATAAAATGTTTACAACAATGATGTAATATTGTAAATCATGGGTTTTCTCTCCATTCTATTTAATATTTGAATACATGGACCGTCACAATGGGGTTGTCTAGTTTTTTTTAAATACTATTGTTATGTTTCGTTCTATTGTATCATTCAATGAATGCAGAACATTTTTTTAAAAAACTTTGTTGCCTGTAGGAAATATAATGAAACATGAAAAATAAATAATAACCAAAACTATCTCTCGACATTATTCAACAATGGCATGCAAAACGTGGTCATTTTAGGGGCCCAAATTAAAATTTACCACCCAACTGTGGACCACACCTTTTCGGACTTGAATATTAGATTAGCCCTCTATAGCTAACTAATTAACCAACTTACTGGCACTATGGAACCCATGGGTTCATAGCAGTGCGTGAATAAACTCTCCATACATCTCTATTCTGAGATAATGTTTCCTAATCATCCCCTGTATACTCTACTTCCCTAAATCATGGTTAATGTTTTTCTTAAACCTATTACTTGGTCTACCTACTGGGCACTTTCCCTCTGCTTTTCCTACAAGGGTTTCCATGCCCTCTTTCATTCCCAATGCTTGCCACATGTCCTGCCAATCGTAGGCTATGAGACTTACCTTCTTCTTCTTCTTCTTCACTTCACGGGCTAGGCAAATTGCCTGTTCCGCCTCACAGTTGTTCTGTCCATCTTTTCACTGGTCTTCCTACATTCCTTGTACCTCTTGGCTTGTAGTTGAATGCTGTAATCTTGTTACATTCATTCTTTCCACGTGTGTAAACCATTTCTCTCTATATTCTCTGATTTTCTCTTCTAATGGATATATATTTATATTCTTATATCTTCATTCCTTATCCGATCCAATCTTGTGCAGTCTTTTGTTTTTCTAAGGAAGTTCATTTCTGCGCTTTGTATTCTACTTTGCAGTTTTTTGGTCATTACCCAAGTTTCGCTCCCATAAAGTAATGCAAGAACTGCCAATGTTTTATAAAACTTCAATCTGGTATCTCTTCTTTTATTCTTTAATGTTTTATGTATAGTTCCGCATATCATTTGGAATTTCGACAGTTTCAAATGTATGTCTCTTTCAGTTTTTGTGTTTATAGTAAAATTACAGCTAAATCATTAAAATTTGTTACTTGTTCCAGAGGTTGGTTGTCTATTACGATTTTTGATCTTATATGATCGTTTCCCCAAAATGCCATTATTTTTGTTTTTTTCTTTTGATATTTTGAAATTATATTCTTGGAATAACTGATTTAATTGATGTAAAGAGTGCTGCAAATTATTTTTTATTTTCTTGAATAATAACCACATCGTCAGCATACATTACAACGTTTAATATTTTAAAACGGTCCATTCTTATACCTATATTAACAATACTTTTCCAATTTTGGATGATGTCATTAATATATAGATTAAAAAGGGTAGGTGATAAACTACACCCATGTCTTACACCTCTATTTATTAAAATAGCTTTCCCATAAAGATCATATAGCTCACTGTTTTGTAGTCTTCTCCATTCGCCTGTCTGTTCGTCTCTGTCTTTGGTGCAAAAAAATTCCTAACAATTTTATTCTCAAACATTCATAATATTTTCTGGAATTTTCTCCTTCTTATATCCAGGACTGCCCGACTCAAAAACAGTTAAACTCACTAAATATTTCTTTAAACAATATAGGCTCTAGTATATAACCCTGTTCTACATATAGTTTTATTATTCTTTCATATCTTGCACTTTCCTTATCAAACCAATTATTTAATCTGATTAAAAGTTATTACTATATTATTATTTTGTTTTTTCCAAGTCACTAAATTGTGTACTATATACCTATTATATGTTATTAATCAAGTTGTAGATAATTCATAATTGTTAATATATATATAATTTAAACCAATTGAAATGTGGAAGAGAAGATCTTACGGTCTTAAATTCATCAGGTAAAATAAATTATTATTGGACGATCACTAAAAGACAAGAACAAAGATTGGAAGCAGCTGAGATGCGATTTTTAAGAAATATAGCAGGATATACTCTGCTGGATAAGAAAAGAAATGAAGAAAGGAACTAAATATTTTCAAACTTACAGACCGAATAATTAAATATAGGAACGACTGGAAAGAACATATTGATAGAATGCCAGAACGAAGATTTCCAAAACTATTGCTAAATTATAAACCGCACGGAAGGAGAAATGTTGGACGCCCACACAGAAGATCGTGTGAACAATTTTAACAATTCTAGCTTTCATGAAGCCAGAAAAAGCCAACAGGCTTAATCCCTGAATGTTGATGATGATGATTATTATTATTATAATAATTATTAAAATATATATACAGTCAATATGCCCAATTAATGTTTTTAAAATGGTCAACACGTTTCCACAGACAAGCTGTCATTCTCAAGACCAGATATTAACTTTACACAATTCACGAAGATTGAGTGTGACAATGTATATATATATATATATATATATATATATATATATATATATATATACGAGGGCGGATCGGAAAGTAACGCACAATAATTTTTTCTGCCTTGGTATTGCAGCTAGAATGTTGAAATTTCACAGAGATATAGTTTGAAGTCTTCACTACAGATGATATTTTTTTCTCAGGTGCACCTCTTGCGAGAGAAGCTTGAACTATGCAACAAAGATGGCGCGCATGCTACAGTCGTCCACCTGTGAGGGACGGATCGGATCGGAAAGTAACGCACAATAATTTTTTTTAAAAAAGTTTAATAGTAAAAAAAAGGAAAAAAAATCACAAATGAACTTACATCTTTTACCTACTTTTCGACATAGTCACCAACTTTCTCAACACATTTTTGCCATCGTGTTACCAGTTTCAATATGCCCTGTTCGTAGAAGTCCGTTTGGTTGGAGTGTAGCCATCTGCGCACTGCTCATGCCTGCTTTGTTTCGGGCGTGTAGTGGTACGCCCACGACTCATCACCTGTGACGATTCCTTCCAGAAAGTCATGTCCTTGTGCGGTGTACCGCGTTAAGTGGTTCAAGCTTGCCATCATTCGCTGGCCCTTGTGGTCGTCTGTCAGGTTCTTAGGCACCCAGCGAGCACTAACTTTACGGAAGACAATGCTACGGTCCATACAATCATCCACATACACGCCACGCATGTCCCTGTGAATTTCACTGGGTTTATGCCCTTTGGCCCACAAAAATCGAACAACACTTCTCTGTTCCTCACAGGTGGACGACTGTAGCATGCGCGCCATCTTTGTTGCATAGTTCAAGCTTCTCTCGCAAGAGGTGCACCTGAGAAAAAAATATCATCTGTAGTGAAGACTTCAAACTATATCTCTGTGAAATTTCAACATTCTAGCTGCAATACCAAGGCAGAAAAAAAATTATTGTGCGTTACTTTCCGATCCGCCCTCGTATATATATATATATATATATATATATATATATATATAGAAGGACTTTATTAGACTAAAAATAAGATATTTACAATATTATTTACAAATATGGGTCGCACGGGCAACAAGCCGTACATGCTGTTAACAGTCCGTTATAATAAAGTAATAATTGGTAATAGTATAAAGAAAAAACAAAAACAAAACAATAATATTACAATTACATAAAGAAAACAATAATATTACAATTACATAATAATACAATAACATTATACCTTATATATATAAACGAATGCATGTATGTGTCTGTCTCTTTGTCCTTTATGCATTACTACATCATTCATCCGAATGTAATGGGGCATTTTGCAAAATGTTCAGGAGTTTCCCGGGCTGGTTTTAGGCTATATACTTAACCCCTTCGCCATTCAAAATCACCCTTTATAGTGAAAAATGTGTTTTTCGAACTTTTGGACGCATAAATGGCTTTCGATGCCTGAAAGCTAACAGTTCTGAACGTTCCCTTACGAAATATCTGTATGAAGGTATTTATAAAGTCGGTTTTGGGAAATGTCACAATGAGTATGGTAATGGTGAGCGTTCCCTTGCGAGATGGATGGCATTTGTAAGGTTAATTCCGGGAAATGGCACAATGTTAAATAGCAAGTAATAAATCGAAGCTGTTTATCAGCTGTATCAGTGTTGATAATGTTGACAAGGAGAGGAAGATGTGTCCTGCATCGCATAAATCACCCAGCACCACTATACTACTGTCATTAACCTAGCATTGTCATTACGGTACATTTCATGCAATTGTCACCATATGAACTTATGACCTTTCTGCTCTCCATTATACACACATTACATTTTTTATCTACAGTATTTATATCTTTTGAAAATTCCTTCCCAAAAATCTATGGGTATGTTTAAAAAAACACTTGCGAGGAGTTAAATAGAATTAGATGGAAAAATCGTAGAAGAAATCTCTGAATTTAATTACCTCGGTTACTTAAAATCTTCTACTCAATGATGGCACTATCAGTGGCGATGTATGTAAGTAAGGCCTGGGTCCTAAAGGAAAAGGAAACAAGTAAAATTCAGCAGCGGAAATGAGCTTCCTATGGGCCGTGAAAAGTTGTACAAGAGAAGATCATAATATTTTACTTGTACTTGTAAGCCCATGTTTTCCCTTAACAGAGGTTTAGGCTCTCTCCCCCTACAGGGAAGAATTTGAACCACACTAATTTAGTTACCCTTGTTTTCGTATAGATGTCATTTAAGTGGTTCGTGGTCAGCGTTCTGCCTCATACTGACATCTAGGAAACCAAGGTAGTACTAGGACGGGAAAAATTCGGTAAATTTCGCTTAGAGGCCTTTTCATTCAGGCTTAAGGATCTTTTAGGAGCCTGAAAATCTTCTGACTCGGGACCCACGGCTAAAGTCCCTCCCGGAGGACTTGCACCTTGGATGTTTCCATCCTAAAAAAATCCATCGACCCCGGCCGGGTTTGAACCCTCGACCCTCGAGACCAGAGGCAAGGAGCATAACCACTAGTCCACCGCGGAGTATTAGGGAGGAACTAAAAGTACAATCACTTCTTCAAGAAATAGAAGAACACAGAAACAATTGGATAGAGCATCTGCAAAGAATGATAGAGGATAGGATACCAAAGATGGCACCTATGGATAATCCTGGTGAACGAAGATCGGTAGGAAGACCAAGAAAACGCTGGGCTGAACAGATGTGAGATTGGAACAAGCAAATACTTAATTTGTGATAGAAGATGAGGATGTCCTAATATCTGATATAAGAAATGACACAGAGATAAAGTTACAAAAATACAATTAAATAAATTGAGTCATAAAAATAAATTTTGATAAATAAATGTCAACCACAACCAAATTCAGATTACACAATGTAACTGCAAACTCAGAAATGAACAACAGCAGCGAAAAGTGGATGCTAAATTCTAAAATCAAATCAGAAATGCAAGCGGTACAGATGAGATTTTTATATCCAGTCCTAGGTTTGGCAAAAATGGACAAGAAAGAAAAAACATAGATATAAGCGATGAATTAAAAATTGAAATTTACTTCAAGAAATTCAGAATTATCAAAACAATTGATTACAACATGTCCAAGGATGGAACCATCTCTTCTTCTTCTTCTTCCTTTCCAGGATTAGCTCAATGCGACCTGTTGCGGTCTCAAGTCCATCGTTGCCTTGGCCGTCCCAAAGATCTTTTTCCATGTGGTTTGTTGGTGATGATCTTTTTGGGTAATCTTGTATTTTCCATTCTGTCTAAATGTTCTTTCCATTGGTATTTGTGCTCTTCTAGTTTATCAACTATTGCACATATCTCCAGTTCATTTCTTATTGATTCATTACGTAATCTATCCATGCGTGTGCATCCTTTTACGGATCCTAAAAATTTCATTTCAGTGGCTAGAATGTGTGAGATATTTGTTTTGTAAGTACCCAAGATTCAGATCCATATAAAAGAACAGGAACAGCCATAATTTTATAAAACCTGAGCTGAGTGCCTCTTCGTGTCTTTCGGAGGGTTCTTCTTATGGTGCCACACATCATTTGATATCGGTTTAATTTATTATGTATATCCCAATCGTAGCTGTATGGTATATCTGAAAGTTAAAGATAGTTAAAGTGTGCTGTCTGTTCTATTATTTTATTATTGATTACTATTTTTGCTCTGACTGGCACTTTGCCCTGAAAAGCCATAATTTTAGCAACCTAAAGGACTTCGATATAGAGGAAGACCAATATTAATATGAACTGAAATCTCATAGCAACAACCTCCAACGACCTAAACCTGAATAAGTTCATGAAGATAGCATCTAATTATGTAAGTAAAGTAAAGTGATCCCACAACAGGCCTCGGGAGACCCTTGGGGTAGTTGGAGGTTAAGGCTCCCACTTTTTCTAGACAATCAGCACTTTATGTCAGCCGGGTTGTCAGCCCAGAACAAGCGTCTGGTACTCATTTCCGTTAGAGGCTGAGTCGACCCCAGGGTCATAGTGCCGCCAGAGGGTTTGGGTCAGTTTAAAAATCCTGACCCCAACGGGACTTGAACCCTCGACCCTCCGGCTTGTAGCTCAGATATAATTATGTTTAGGGTCCCAAATTAAAGGTTCTAATAATATAATGGTATGTTTTTTAACTATACCGTATGATCACATAGAAATACATTATATAATGGAATGAACAGTTAATTACAAATGAGGGAAATTTTGAGGAAGTGGCTGAATTCAAATACCTAGGAACAATAATCACAAATAGGAATGAGATGCACAAAGAAATTAAATATAGGCTCAATTCTGGAAATGCATGCTATTATGCATTGCAGAGACTCTTGACGTCCCAACTTCTCTCGAAAAACGTCAAGTTGAAAACATATAAAACTTACTTTCTCCAGTTATATTATGTGGATGCGAAACATAGATTCTTACTTTAAGGGGGGAGAAAAGAATACGAGCATTTGAGAATAAAATTCTTAGGAAATATTTTAAACCAAAAATATATAAATGAAATAGACGAATGGACAAGACTACATAACAGTGAGCTACATGCTATATATATATATATATATATATAGGAAACCAGGTATAAGAACAGTTGAGTCTCATTGAGTACGGTGGGCTGGACATGTGGCGTGAATGGGAATTAAAGAGGGGCATGTAAGCTTTTTGTAGGAAAACCAAAAGGAAAACGCTCAGTTGGCAGACAAAGAATGGGGTCGGAGAATATCATTAACAATGATTTGAGGTAAGCAGATTATACAGCGAATAATTTCATAACATTAGTTCAATACACGGACGTGTAAAAAGGTAAAGTGATCCCACAACAGTGTGCAGGGCTTTTATTCGCGCGTCTATGAACCTAGGGGATTTGTTAGATTTGGCTGTACCACAGTTAAGAATTTATTATTTTCTCAATTCTAAATTTATTATTTTTTGTAATATATTCAGATATTTATTAAAAATACTATTTTTAATCGTTTTTTAACTATGTCGTACTTTTGACACGAGTTATTAACATTCTGAAAAATGCCTATTATGCGCAGACAATTTACCAAACAACTGTGAGTTAATTAAATTTATATAAAATTAAAAATGTTCTTCTATGAATTTTAAATTTCTATTTAACTCGTGCCCCAAATGGGAGTCAATGACCAATCACATTTCAATGAATTTTGTTTTACAACCAATCACAGTCGTGTTTCACCTCGATATTTATCTACTTCTGTTTATCATATTAAAGAAAGCTCCTCCTTTTTAATATTCTGAACAGGTCAGAGCATTATTTTACAGTGACTGACTCTCTAACAAATACATTGAATATAGCAAATAATGAACAGATTCCTTCCAACTACACATTTGATAATTGTGTTCAATAATTGTGTTTTTAAATAATGATTTTACTGAGTTGTTTCCTAAAAAATAATTAATAACCTATATTGTTGGTTAAAATATACAGTCTGATGTGTTTTATTTTTTCTCCGCTACGTTGCATTTTTACAATATTGCGATCCTATTTGGCAATAAATAATATGATCTAGTTGCAGTGGATGAACAAAAGAAGCATAACCAAACATTTCTCATTTGTTTTCAAACATAGCTATTTACATTAAATATATAAATATTTAAAAATAACTTATATTTAAATAATGATTTGTGAGTTTTTTTTATTTATATACAGAATTTTAATGTATACACATCTTTCTGTGGCTAAAGTTTTATTTTTCTTCTCCACTCGTCTCTCACCATCCAATCCATGTCATCCAGTGCTCTTGCTCTCATTTCAGTTCTTATTTCCTGCATCCACGAGTTTCGGGGGCTTCCTTTCCTCCTTCTTCCAGGTGGACACCATTCCAATGTTATCCTGGGTAATCTTTCTTTTCGCATTCGTCGTACGTGCTCATACCAATTTAATTGCTTGTACAGTTTATTATCTACTATAGAATAACCAATATTTGTGAGTAAATAGCTTAATTTTATTCGTTAAATAGTCCTAACAGATGCCACATTGATTTCCAAATTCTCTGGATAAATTGGAAATCACTCGTGGCATTACTTATGATTATTAACTCATAATGTTTACTTCCCTACATTAAATTTAATATAATTAAATTTATTTTTAAAAAATGCATTATTTCTACATTTTTTTCAACAATTAGTTGCTACATTTTTTTTATAATTTACAATCTGTAGTTTATTTGTATTAATATATACTCGTACTTTACAAATGTGTACAAAACTAGAATGCTACAACAAACAGGTTGATTTGTAGGATAAAGGGAAAGAACCAGTAAGTTACTTTCTGACAAAATGGAGTTTGAGGTGTAATTAGATTCTCCATAGAAAGCACTATAATTTAGCAGTGTGAAACAGTAAAAGACGAATGTGGTATGAAACAGGGTCATGCGAATTCCTCGTAGGAGAACCAAAGAGAAAGTGCAGAGTACATAGGCCAAGAATGATGTGGGAGAATGACTCGTAGAAACACTAGAAGGAAAACGCCCAGTAGGTAGGCCAAGCATTAGGTGGGAGAATAATATTACCTACGATTTAAGGGAAGTATAACTTATTTATTGAGAAATGGACTGTCATAAGAGAGACCATGCGCTGTAATGCTTTAACGTAGGAGCATGGATACTTTTGGATAAACATTTTGTAATTATCTTGGTTGCAAAAAAACCTATTATCTTAACGGTATTAAAAATAATAACTACTTTCTTAAACATCTGACTATAACTGGTATCATAATCATTTGCAGGTAAAACAAAAGAATACTATCATTTGTTTCTAGTATCAAATTCATCGTAACTTATGAAACTACTGTCTAATGTTTTCAAGTCACTATTTTAACAATATGTGGATATCTATACATCATTATTTGCATTAGTACAAATTACATGTTTGGACAAAACAATATATTTTAATGGCAGAATAAAATATTAATTTGCTATCTATTCTCAATCATCTCCTATTAGAAACACCACCGCTGTCGTCTCGAGGTAGCGTGCTGCCTTGTCACGCAGCGGGCCCGGATTCGATCCCTGCTCGGGACAGTTTTTCTAGGTGAGGTTTTTATCGGGGTTTTTCCTCACCTGTAAGACAAATGTCAGGAAAACTTTAAGGCCCAAACGGTCTCCGAAATCATATGGCCATCATCATCATCCTTATCATTAACATCATCATCGTTCTTCACCGGTGTGGAAAGCAACGGGAAGCTACCACACCTACAATTCGTTAGTAAAGCTGCAAAGCATAGCATGAAAATGCTATGATTGCAGTGAAAGACCTGCCTTCGGGCAGAATTATTATGGATGGATATATACTCCTGGCGCGACAGGCCTAGAAGGGCTTAGCCTATCATCCGGCTGCTGGCCTCACATCCACATGTGTCAATCACAGAGGTAGATGATCATCTGCCAGTGTAGGGGTGACATTTGGTCAGTGTGTCGAGCCCCCCGCCGTTATAGCTGGTTTTCTCAACCTGGAGCCGCTACTTATTTTAGCTGCCCAAATGCCTCACGATGCAGGGTGGGCACCGGTCCCATATTGACTGAAATACCATGAGAAAATTTCTTTCTCCATGGGGACTTGAACCAGCGCAAGTCCCTTAGCTCTCCATCCAGTGGAATTCTTCTTCTTCTTCTTCTTCTTCTTCGGCTTTCCCCCACTTATAGGTTTGCCGTCTTCAGTTTCCATTTATCTCTATCATTCCAATCTCCCTCTTCCAAATTTCTATCATCCATTATTGTTCTGACGTAGGTTTTCCATTTCCATCTTTGTCTGCAACGTTTATTTCTTCCAGGGGGTGACCATTGGTATATATATTTTTGGCCATCTTTCATTTTCCATTCTTTGTAATGGCCATACCATTTAAGAGTTTGATTTTCAATCCTCTTAACAACAGATGTGGTGACATTCATTTCTCTCCAAAGGAATTCATTTCTTATTTTATCCTGTCTTGTTTTTTGGAGGCTTCTTCTAAAATAATCAAATTCAACTGTTTTAATATTATTCTTTTGTAATTCCGTTAAAGACCAAGTTTCGCTTCCATATGACAAAACATTCTGTATTATGCTCTAATAAATTTTCATTTTAGTTTCTTTGTAATATTTTTGTTCCAAATTACTCCATGTAATGTCTTAGTTGCATTTTTTGCCATTGCCATTTTAGTCTGTACATCTCTCTCACAGGTACCTAAACTTTTAATTATTGACCCAAGATATTTAAAAAATTCACATTTTTTATTTTCCCTATTTCAAGTATGAGGTCATCCACATCCTTTCCCAAACACATATAGGCCTATTCTATTTTCAGTAAATTTATATTCAGTCCCCATTTATTATATTATTCAATTAGTTTATTTATCGTATATTTTATATCATCTTCATCCCCTGCAAAAATTATTTGATCATCTGTAAACAACAACAGTGGAATAAATAAGCTTTTTTTTTCTTGGTTATAAAACTCAGGATAGAGATGTATAGAGAGCTTATGTCCGCGCGGCTATGAACGTACGGATTAGATAGAACCAGTGAGTTAGTTCGATAGTTAGAAACAGTACAATATATAATTTAGTGACCGGTTTATTTACCTTAAAAGTTTGGTTTAACTTATAGGTTACAAGAAAAAGTGGCATCTGATTTTTCCTGCACCCTTAAATTCACCTTCTGCACTCAACTAGGAGAAGAGTGACGTATCAGGAAGTCTTATATTTAAAGAATTACTAAGCAAGGGTCAATGGAAGAGGATTTTTATCTAGACATTCCACAGCTTTAGAAACATCTTCTGATGATGATGATTATGAAATAGCTGTTAGACTTTCATTTTTTTCCCTCAGAAATTATAATTTTTTATTTAAATAAACTGATGCAAATAGATGGCATTGATATTGAATTAGTCTAGGTTCAAGTGTCTTCTTGATTGTTGTTAGATTATATAACTTATCAAAGAAGTGACTGCGAAATAAAAGGTGATGAATGTATAATTTGCACAACCTTGAGATTGTCGGTGGATATTGCAAAGTATTTCCCCCTCACCCACGTAGAGTACACAGTATAAATTCGCCCAGCTTCAGAGCAGGGGCACATTCTAGTTCAACATGATTTCAACAGTTGTAACTCTCCTATCTGTCGCCTGTGTCGCCATCAGCGTCAACGGTAAGCAATTTATTTAGTTTATCCAACAAATTAGCCCTTAAATTAACCCTTTCATACCCTATGAGTATTAATATTTACTGAAAAATCAGTTTACTCAAATTACTAGATAATACCCAACATGCGTAGCTGCGCCTAAATAAAGACATATTAAAGGTTAAATCGTATGGTATACGCTGAGACGAACCAAACATGGCGTATGCTAGTCAGTTTTTAATTTCGGGCTTCAGGTAAACCTCCACTTCTAATTGTCGGATTTCGCTCATTTTTGGATAATACCTATCTCGGTTTATTTTGATAGGATGTACTGAGTTTAGTTGTGAAACATCGAAAATTGTGACCGCTAGAGCGAATTTTAAATTTTAACTTCAGGTGAACTCCTACACCTAATGGGTTTAGAGGGTCCAATTGTGAATATAAACCATCCAGGGACCCACTCAAACACACACACAAAATCTCATCAAAATCGATCCAGTCATTTAGGAGGAGTTCAGTGAGATACACACGTACAGTAGAATTAGGCCTATATGCTCATATGGATAAACATATATCCATTTCATTACTGCTAAATTTCATATTAAAATTTCATTGTGGTAAATAGTCAGAAAGTAAAATATTAAAGTAAATGTCGGTACCTGACAGATCACATAGTAAGAATGCAAGATAACAGAATTGCAAAAAATAACTAAAGAGAATAGACCAATGGACGGGAGAAGAGCAAGAGGAAGACCAGTGGATGCACATCTAATACGGTGTCCTCCGAGGAGTGATTTGGGAAATAAACAGGATGAAAATCCTACAAATAAAGAATAAGAAGAAGATCAACATTAAACTTGTTTTTGCACAGTGCTGCGTATTTTGAAATGAACCCCTTGTAGGTCATTGTCGACTCCCGCGAATTATATAGGCCACTTTGCGAATGACTGGCCTACATTATGTTTAAAATATTTGAATTAATTAATTTGTTCAACGAGTTTTTCATTTATTACAATTTTATTCATGTGTTTTACAGATCTTGTAGTTTACTGAATTATCCAAAAATAATAAAACCGCTACGACCAAAGATGTTGAAACATTTGGATATAATCCACATTTGGTTCGTCTTCCGGGCTTATAGGCCGTGGTCTGGCCACGGCCTATAAGCCCGGAAGACGAACCAAATATGGATCAAGACGCCGGCCGTGAAAGCCTACAATTATATATTTGGATATAAGTTGGAAGGAATTTAATAGAATTAGCTTGTATCGATCTTAAAGGGGGTGATGGGCGAAATTTCTACTTTCTACATTTTGTTTTGAGCCAGAGACTTGATGTTTTGTACAAACATTCACTGCATGATACATAATGATGTGTTTAAGTTTCATTCTTGTGAGACATTTATTTTATGAGTTATTAAATATTATATTTAAAAAATGCATGTATTATAATTAGGGGGCACGCGGTAGCGTAGTGGTTAAGGCACTGCGCTACAAGCCGGAAGGTGAAGGGTTCAAGTCCCGGTGGGGTCAGGATTTTTAAACTGACCCAAACCTTCTGGCGGCACTATGGCCCTGGGGTCGACTCAGCCTCTAACGAAAATGAGTACCAGCCGCTTGTTCTGGGGTAAAGGCGGCCGTCACGCAGGGCTGACAACCCGGCTGACATCAAGTGCCGATTGTCCAGAAAAAGTGGGAGTCTTAACCTCCCGATACCCCAAGGGCCTCCTGAGGCCTGTAGTGGGAATACTTTACTTTTTTTTAATATATTGTAATTAAATGGGTTCCACAATTTTTTTGGTAAAATGTCTGAATTTTTTACAAGACCCCTAAACTATTTAGAAAAACATCATGCATTAGAATTCTTATATACAAAGGGAGAAAAAAAAATGTACCTCATGCGCGGAATTGCAAAAAAAAAAAGTAATAATTGCATACATTTTATTTTTTATTTCTTAAAATACTACTTCAATCATGAAACCTATGCACTACTTTGTTACTCATTATGTTTAGGACGTGCAGTAAAAATTTGAACCTTCTAGGACATAATTTATCAATTCCATTCAATTTTGAATGTACAAAAATGCAGTGAAAATAAAAGTGTGGAAAAACAAGTTTAAAGATTTGCATGCAGATTAAATACAATATGTAACATACAGGCCTAATCAGCAGTTTAAGGCATTTAGAAGCGTCATAGGCCTCTGAAACGTTGCCAACATATACATTAGAGTACAGGCTATTTTTTAGTACAAAAACAAAAAATAGCAATTTTGATCTCAAATGGTCAATTTTTCATCCATCACCCCCTTTAAAAAAGCTAGTGCAACTTTTGAGTGTCAGTGTGTTTAAGTTTTTGTATCACTCTATTTATCTATCCATACATCTATTCTTCTATGCATTTATCTCTGTATCTAATTATAGTGTTTGGACGAAAGGCTATGCTAAGAATCTTACAAGTGTTTCAATTTTGTTTATTCCAGGCGCAAGTGTCTTCCCGGAGGCGCTTCACAGGGTTACCAGGGGAGCAGGTGGCTTTCACAACCTGGTAAGACCACAGAATCTGATTTCCTTTTTTCATTTCACTGCAAAGGACGTGCTAACCATGTCCACCACAAGCAGATGTCTGTCCAATCTAATTACTTTAACATTCAAGTACCCACTACGTCTAACACTGTTGTGATCCGCACTCTCACTTACTAAGTTGTTTGCTACACGCCTCGGCACCAAGACTCTTATTTTTATTTCGATCCTGGTTCACATTATTGCCTCTTTTGTCACTGTGTAAAAATAAATATTATCTTTCAGACAGAGAAGTAAAGCCGTAGTCCCGTGTCATAGATGTACGGCACGTTAAAGAACTTCAAGTCCCAGACCATAGCCGAGTTCTTATGTTATGCATGAAGGGCTTAGGGCAGTAACATCATAAGCCACATTCTGTTAAGAAATGCCATTTATTACAATGATAGCAAATAAATATATTGAAATATCCATAAAATCATTTGTAAGTGCGTCAGTGATGAGTTAAAACATATAGACACACAATGTATTAACAACAATACTGCACAATTATTATTTATAATTTTTTGAAACATTAAAATCCTTATATCTCAGAAAGAACAATATGTGGCTTATCATGTTATTGCCCTAACTAAATTAAATTTTAGTTCTCATTATTCCAGTTCAGGGTTGACTATGAGATATAAAATAAAATAAATTAAAATATACCTTCTTAGGTAAGATCCGTCGTCCTCAATTTATAAAATATGTATTCTTTATGCCTGTAGGCCTTTCAGAACATCCGTTCCATCTTCAGCAGGTCCTTCTTCGCTACAATATCTAGTATGATGGTTGATGCTGCTGGTCCTAATGTGGTGTTGTCGTGACTGAAGGAAGAAGCTTTAGTCACGACAACACCACATTAGGACCAGCAGCATCAACCATCATACTAGATATTGTAGCGAAGAAGGACCTGCTGAAGATGGAACGGATGTTCTGAAAGGCCTACTTGCATAAAGATTACATATTTTATAAGTTGAGGACGACGGATCTTACCTAAGAAGGTATATTTTAACTTACTTTATTTTATGACTCTCCACCTCAACGGTTTAAAACAATGATTGTTATTAGTATTGACTATGCGATGGTAATTTTATTGTTGTAATGTTTGCAGACATGTTGCGGAGATAACCCAGTAACCATAAGTGATTCCCAGAAAGCAGACTTTGAAACATGCAGAACTCAATACGGTAAGTTTTCGACCCTTGAATATTGTATAGTATATACAGGGTGTAACATAGGTCTATATATCTCTAATAGCATAGCCCATTGTTGAGCCATAGCCTGTTCTTTGCAAGGAGTTACTATACCAATTTCCCAGTTAACTGAAAATGCAAATATGTTGTTTTCTGTAGCTTACAACATCTAAATGAGGGAAATTTTGAGGAAATGGCTGAATTCAAATACCTAGGAACAATAATCACAAACAGGAATGAGATGCACAAAGAAATTAAACATAGGCTCAATTCTGGAAATGCGTGCTATTATGCATTGCAGAGACTCTTAACGTCCCAACTCCTTTGAAAAAACGTTAAACTGAAAATATATAAAACTATTATTCTACCAGTTATATTATATGGATGCGAAACCTAGACTCTTACTTTAAGGTAGGAAAGGAGATTACAAGTATTTGAGAATAAAGCACTTAGAAAAATGTTTGGACCAAAGAGAGATGAACACACAGGTGAATGGAGAAGACTGCATGGCAGTGAATTACATGGTCTTTATAGGAAGCCAGATATAATTTAATTGATTTTATTAAACACAATGTGTACATAGAGTTTTCACCAGTCTTTTGTAATTTTGGTGAGAGGCTGAGTTCTGCTTTGGCATTTCATTAGGTGGTACCTGGAGCATGGCTCGTCGCAAAGCTTACATCTGCAGTCCTCCTTCCGGTCGTGGTATGACGGATTCTGACATATTTAGATATAATGAGAACAGTAAATTGGAACGTAAGGGGAATAAATACAAAAGAAGAAGAATTAGAAAGAGAATTAAAGAAAAAAGAAATAAATATAGCAACAATAACAGAAACAAAAAAGAAACTAAAAGGAACAAAGGACTTACAACACTATACTATGTTGTATAGCGGAGTAGAAACAGACAACAAGAGCGCAGTGTGGAGTAGCAATTTTAATAGATGAAAAATGGAAGAACAAATTGAATAGCTATGAGTTTATAAATGAAAGAATCCTGATAGCCAGATTTAAAATTGAAAGAGGATATATGATGATAATTGCTGTGTATGCCCCAGAGGAAGGCAAGAAAGAAGAAGAAACAAAAACATTTTATAAAACATTACAAACATTAGTTGATAAATATACAAAAGATCATCATTTAATAATAAGTGGAGACTTAAATGCCAGAGTAGGCAATGTCCCTATAACCTAATGTAATAGGAAATAATGGAGAAAATAACAATAAATGAAAATGGACAGGATTTGAGACAGTTTTCAGCCTATAATCAATTTAAAAATAATGAATACCTATTTCCGAAAAAAGGACATACATAAATATACAAGAAGTGGATATAACTCAAGATCAATAATTGACTATTTAATCGTAAACAACAAGCTAGGAGCCTTGGTAAAAGATGTGAGAGTACATAGAGGCAGCGATATATACTCTGATCACTATCTCGTGATAAGCAAAATAAACATAATAGCTAAATGGCGAAAAAATAACATAAAGAACAAAAGAAACCAAGAAGAAGTATATAAAATATATTTATTACAAGATCAAAGTATTAGACAACATTATGAAAGCAGAATGAATAAATATATATCAGAGATAGCGACGTCAGAAGATATAAATATTGAATGGGAAAATATATCAAATGTAATACATAAAACAGCAAATGAGATATTAGGAAAGAAAAATAGAATAAGGAATAGGAAGGGCTTGAGAACTTGGAATGCGAATATACAAAATGCAGTGAATGAAAAACAAAAAGCATATCATACATACTTACGACTGAAAACAGAAGAATCTTATGAAGAATATAAAATGAAAAGGAGAATTGCTAAAAGCATTATAAGAAAATCCCATCAGGAGTCATGGGATAAATTTATAAGCTCAGTAGAACATGATATGTATGGAAGACAAGAAATAGGTTATAAATTAGTGAAACATCTAAATCAGACTGAGAAAGATTCTGCCAGATTGAATATAATCCCAGAACAAGAATGGATCCAGCATTATGAAAAACTTTGGAAAAAGGAGGAAATTGAAGGAAAAGAGAACAATGAGGAAGAAAATAAAAGTGGAAAATATTGATGTAATAGACATAAATGAATTAGAAAATGGCTTTGAAAACCACTAAGAATAGGAAAGCAACAGGATTAGATAATATAAATATGGAATTAATCAAATATAGTGGAATATTGTGTAAACTACGAATACTTCATCTAATTAATATATGTTGGCAGACCTATGGGATTCCAACCACTTGGAAAAACAGCAATTGTCAAGAATATATTCAAAAGAGGAGACCGGAGAAATTGCGAGAGAATTACAGAGGGATTAGCTTAATGAATACTGGCTACAAAATATATACGAAAATAATAAATAATAGATTGAGAAACATAACAGAAGTAATAATAAGTGAAAATCAAAGTGGATTCAGAAAGGGAAGGTCATGTATAGACAATGTCTTTACACTGAAACAACTCATAGAAAAGAGAAGAGAAACATAACTTAGAAACTCACATAGGATTTATAGATTTGGATAAGGCCTTCGATCGAGTAAACAGACAAAAATTATGGGAAATATTACGAATGAAAGGATACCCGCTGTGCCTTGTAGAAACAATAAAGACATTATATGAAGACACAAATATAATTATAGATACCGGATTCAAAAGAACAGATGCAATCAAAACAAATACTGGATTACGACAAGGATGTAGTTTATCACCCACTTTGTTTAATATATATATAGACGATATTTTTAATAAATGGAAAGTTTTAGTAAATCCAGGAATAAGAATGGATAATAAAATGTGCATAAATAATCTTTTATTTGCTGACGATTGTAATCATAATACAGAAAAATGAAGACGACTTACAGAAATCAATGCATGCATTAAATGAAATATGTAAATTATACGATCTAAAAATTTCTGTAAGGAAAACGAAGAGACCATGGCTTTTAGAGGAAGAGATCCAGTGAGAACCAAAATTATTTTAGAAAATCAAAGTATAGAACAGGTGTCTAGTTTCAAATATTTGGGCTGTGATGTTGGCTACAATGTGGAAAGAGATATTGACTCCAAAATAAATAAATTTCAGACGGTGTGTGGAACAATACAGAGAACATTCAAAAATAAAATTAGAAAAGAAACCAAGATAAAAATGTATAATGTTATGGCGGTTCCCACAATATTGTATGGATGTGAAACTTGGGCTCCAGTGAAAAGACAGAAGGATAGAATACAGACGGCAGAGATGCGGTTCCTAAGACAAGTAAAAGGATGTACAAGACTTGATAGAATAAGAAATGAGGATATAAGAGAAGAATTGAAAGTACAGCCTTTGTTGGATAAAGTCACGAATTACAGACAGAAATGGATTGATCACATGGATGGAATGAGCAAGGAGAGATATCCATTGTTAGCCAGAAATTATCAAGCAAGAGGAAGGCGTGATGTTGGAAGACCTAGAAGACGTTGGGCTGATGCAATATGAAGTCGGAACGGGCAATTGCCTAATCCTTGGAGTGATGATGATGATGATGATGAGAACAGTTAAGTCTCGTGGACTGCGATGGGCAGGCCAAGTGGCACGAATGGGGAATGAAAGACTGCATGGAAGCTTCTTGTAGGAAAGCCAGAGGGAAAACGCCCAGTTGGTAGACCAAGAATGAAGTGGGAGAATAACATTAAGTATGATTTGAGGGAAGTAGATTATACAGGGAATGATTGGAAAACATTGCCTCAGGATAGGGATATGTGGAGAGCTTATGTCCGCGCGGCCATGAACCTACGGGTTCGATAGGGCCAGAGAGTTAGTTAGTTAGCTTACAACATATATACAAAAAGAAACTACCGAAACTGTTCCTAGTTAGGAAATTACCTCAAGCAGTAGTGTTTGAGATTATATTCTGAAGGTCAAGTATTCAAATCCGAGTTACAACCAATCCGATTTTTTTTTGCTTTGCAACCATGTGCAATGGTTAACTGACTTATGCCTCATCCTGTAGGTCTGTAAGCTGATATGTTGATAATATTAAAGTTTATAGATATACCGGTAAGTATTTCAAGATAAAATAGGACTAATTAAATAATTTATTCATTTATTCTTATCATTTGAATTGAACAATGTACTTATTTACTTACTCACTGGCACTATCGAACCCGTAGGTTCATGGCCGCGTGGACATAAGCTCTCCATACATCCATATCCTGAGCTAATGTTATTCTCTCACCTCATTCTTGGTCTACCAACTGGACGCCTTCCCTCTGGCTTTACTGCAAGAAGCTTCCATGCAAGCCTTTCATTCCCCATACGTGCAACATGTCCTGCCCAACGCAGTCTACGAGACTTAACTTTTCTTATTATATCTGGCTTCCTATAAAGACCATGTAGTTCATTGTTTGTAGTCTTCTCCATTCACCTGTCTGTTCATCTCTCTTTGGTCCAAAAATGTTCCTAAGTACTTTTATTGTCAAACACTTGTAATCTCCTTTCCTCCCTTAAAGTAAGAGTCCATGTTTCGCACCCATATAATATAACTGGTCGAATAATAGTTTTATATATTTTCAGTTTAACGTTTTTTTGAAAGGAGTTGGGACATCAAGAGTCTCTGCAATGCATAATAGCACGCATTTCCAGAATTGAGCCTATGTTTAATTTCTTTGTGCATCTCATTCCTATTTGTGATTATTGTTCCTAGGTATTTGAATTAAGCCACTACCTCAAAATTTCCCTCATTTTTCATTAGGTGTTCATTTCCATTATATAATGTATTTCTACGTGTGACCATATATTTAGTTTTATTGATATTTACTTCCAGTCCTAATTTTTTAGTGTTACTCAATAGTGTGTGCGTGTTGTCCTTTAGTATCTCCTGGCTATCGGCAATAGTACTACATCATCAGCATAAACTAACAGATTATTAGTACCATTGTAAGCCTTCCTCGTCCTCTAATGATTTAATAGCAAGCTCTAGTACAAAATTAAATAGTAGAGGAGATAGTGCATCTCCTTGCTTCAACCCATTCTGGATTTCAAAGTAACTACCAATATGAGGTAAAATTAAATATAGACTCAACCTCTTTGTTAATATACAGGTTGATTCAAAATATTATTCAATAATGAAAATTGATATATGACAGTAAAATATGCGGGGATGTTTGCTAGATGTGCAGTTACTGAAGAACCCCCCTTTCATCCATGTCAGATGACCTGCCTGTCGCATTCTACGAGACTTGACTGTTCTTATCACATCTGGTCTACCATAAATAAATGTTGTTCATGTGCATTTTTGCCTAATAATGTCTCATTTTTGTCACAAGGAATTGAGAAGCCTCCAGCAGATGCACCCAAGAATGGACCACCCCCAAAAGAAAAAATGGACGAAATGAGGAAGAAAATGGCGGTAAGATTTTTTTAACTATACCTTACATTTCTTAAAATATTGGTCAATCTAAATATAATTATTAGTTGAAAATATAATAAAATAAATTGTTAGGAGTACTATTAGTGAATGGTAGCCTATAGACCACCAGGAAAGACTATTTCCAAAAATGAATACAAATTGAATATTACATGTATTAATTTTATTTTTCAGTGCGCTGGTCAATGCTTGGGTCAGAAACAAGGAATGGTAAGTGTCCGGTACCCTGATGGCATACCATAATTTTCTATACATGGGGCTTATAGATCTATATTACAGCTCTTAAAATTTTTTCATTGTTGCTTGTTATTAGGGCTACAATTGTTATGCCCTAAACGATAACATTTAAACGTAGTATAACCAGAAGTAAGACTTCTGACTGTCTTTTGTCTTGGTTTCATATACAAACAGTTGAATAGTACAATGAGAAGTAAGACATCTGACTGTCTTTTGTCTTGGTTCCACACACAAACCGTTGAATAGTACAAAAAGAAGTAAGACTTCTGACTGTCTTTTGTCTTGGTTCCACACACAAACAGTTGAATAGTACAATGAGAAGTAAGACTTCTGACTGTCTTTTATGTTGGTTCCACACACAAACAGTTGAATAGTACAAAAAGAAGTAAGACTTCTGACTGTCTTTTATGTTGGTTCCACACACAAACAGTTGAATAGTACAATGAGAAGTAAGACTTCTGACTGTCTTTTATGTTGGTTCCACACACAAACAGTTGAATAGTATAATGAGAAGTAAGACTTCTGACTGTCTTTTGTCTTGGTTCCACACACAAACATTTGAATAGTACAATGAGAAGTAAGACTTCTGACTGTCTTTTATCTTGGTTCCACACACAAACAGTTGAATAGTACAATGAGAAGTAAGACTTCTGACTGTCTTTTATCTTGGTTCCACACACAAACAGTTGAATAGTACAATGATAAGTAAGACTTCTGACTGTCTTTTGTCTTGGTTCCACACACAAACATTTGAATAGTACAATGAGAAGTAAGACTTCTGACTGTCTTTTATCTTGGTTCCACATATAAACAGTTGAATAGCACAATGAGAAGTAAGACTTCTGACTGTCTTTTATCTTCGTTCCACACACAAACAGTTGAATAGTACAATGAGAAGTAAGACTTCTGACTGTCTTTTGTCTTGGTTCCACACACAAACAGTTGAATAGTACAATGAGAAGTAAGACTTCTGACTGTCTTTTGTCTTGGTTCCACACACAAACAGTTGAATAGTACAATGAGAAGTAAGACTTCTGACTGTCTTTTGTCTTGGTTCCACACACAAGCAGTTGAATAGTACAATGAGAAGTAAGACTTCTGACTGTCTTTTGTCTTGGTTCCACACACAAACAGTTGAATAGTACAATGAGAAGTAAGACTTCTGACTGTCTTTTGTCTTGGTTCCACACACAAACAGTTGAATAGTACAATGAGTAGTGAGACTTCTGACTGTCTCTTATCTTGGTTCCACACACAAACAGTTGAATAGTATAATGATAAGTTAGACTTATGACTGTCCTTTGTTTTGGTTTCACACACAAACAGTTGTATAATATATACTAATCTGTATTGCAATTTTATATTTTATTGTATAAAAAACTTGGCTCTACACAAAACTTAGATTAAAAAATCACAGACTTTCATGTGCTAAAAGTTAAGATTGCAACTTAGTATATATAGCAGTTAGACTTGCAATATTCTTTTGTCTTGGTTCCACGTACACACATTTAAATAATTTATACTACCTGTGTACGCAGTCTTAACATTTGTACATAATAATCAGTGCCAAACTAATTCTCATGCTGGATTTTGAGAACATGGGGTAGTTCTGAGACTTATATCCTTGTTGTTCGTAGCTCGACAGCAGTAACATGATAGACGTAGACAAGTATGTTGCTGGCCACGCAGCTTTGATAAACGATGCAGATCTGAAATCTTTCGGAGAGGAAACTGCAAGAACTTGTGCTCAAAAGGCCAACGAGAAGGCAAAGGGTATGATAATAATTATATACAGCATGTTCATAAAATAACTTAATTGTTGGTGAAAAATTATATAAACATTTTTAGATGTAAACTCAAGTTTCTCCACTTACTTACTTACTGGCACTATCGAACCCGTAGGTTCATGGCCGCATGGACATAAGCTCTCCATACATCCCTATCCTGAGCTAATGCTTTCCAATCATTTCCTGTATAATCTACTTCCCTCAAATCATAGTTAATGTTGTTCTCTCACCTCATTCTTATGTTATGTAATATAAAAAGTAACCCATTTAAGATTGGTTTGTTATTTATTAAACAGCAGCCCATAATAAGGTTATTATTTTTATTTATTATCCGGAATTTATAAACCTTATTTCACGTAAAGTATATTAGGGTTGTATTTTGTGTCAAAGTTGTGGTACATTATATCATTTTATCTAGAATTAAAGTTTTTATGAACCTTCTTTTTATAAAGACATTAAAATATTTATAGTTATTTTCTGTCAAAAGCTCTTCCATAACAAGGTTGCAGTTTTTCATTTTTTGAGTTTTGCAATGAAAATAATGACACGTGAGACCTTTCACCACGTAGAAATTAAATTCAGAAAGAAATGAGACCTGCAATTTTTGTTTTTGGGCGTTTCATTAGTTATTGATATTAAATGAGAATAATCGAGTTGGTGTTTACTTGATGAAAATCCATATTTATTAAATTCAAGTGTGGCACATGTGACAATGTCTATATAGAAAAAAACTGGTAGACTTTTATCTCTCGTATAAAGGAACACATGAGAGCATATAACAGAAATTTAGAATATTCAAAATATGCTAACCACCTATTCCAATTTAATAATTGTTTCGATGTAAATTTTGAAATTTTACATGTGTGTGATAAGGGTAAGAAGTTGGACCTTTTGCAGGCTGTAGAAATAAATAAATTGAAAAGTAGTAATAAACTGTTAAATTCTCAACTTTATTTGAATGAATCGCCTTTGTTAAATTAAAAAAATTTAAATAAATATTGTTGTATTGTTGCTTAGATCAGTTGATATGTACTATAATAACACAATTCATAATTTGTTAACATGTCTGAAGAAGGTACAGTGTACCGAAACAGCTGTCACTGAATATATCTTAATAAATATGAAAATCAAATAAATTAAATGAGAATAATTAAGTTTACCAATATTGTTGCAGCTCTTGGTGATGTCGAATACAATGGCAGTAAATGCAACATAGCTTTCTCCAGAGCTTTAATGTGCTTACATGTGGAAATGGAGCTTGTAAGTATATAAAAATTTATAATATTTTATTTTAATTCTGTTTTAAGATTTAATAAATTCATTTTATACAAAAACTACTTCATTTGTTTCAAATTTCGTTCTAATACAACATTGTTATTTTTTTAAATTAGCAACTTCTAGGCATTTCTCACTTCATTTGTTTCCCAATTTATTCTAAGATTTCGCAAGCCATTCTTTTTTTATTTTCTTTTAAAACATTATAAATCTATTTTTAGAAATGGAACTTGTAAACATTTGTCATCAATTAATTTGGTTTACATTTTGTACAAAGATTTCAATATTGTATTTTCTTAATATTTAATTTTAGGAAGTGATATTTTGAGGTTATTTTAATTATATTATTTTTAGTCTGATCATCTTACTTCAATATTAATGTTGATTTGTTCTTGGACATGTTTCAAAACAATTCTGTTTTATCGCCAGCTTGTCCAGACTGGTTTGATTTATTTTGCATTAAGATGCTCACCCTGGATGTCGATGTCAGCTCCATCCTGTGGTTGGCCAAAGAACCTCCAAACAAGTTCACGCTCCGTCGGTATTTCAAATTTCATAACTCTGTTTTTGTTCTTCTGAATATAGATTTTTTCCCAAATAGTCAGCTCTTTTGTAATTTATAAGAGCTGACTATTTGGGAAAAAAATCTATTTTCTATATTCAGAAGAACAAAAACAGGGTAATGAATTTTGATATACCGACGGAGCGTGACCTTGTTTGGAGGTTCTTTGGACAACCACAGGATGGAGCTGACATCGACATCCAGGGTGTGCAACATAATGCAACATAAATCAAACCAGTCTGACGATAAAACAGAATTGTTTTGAAACATGCCCAAGAACAAATCAACATTAATATTGAGGTAAGATGATCAGACTAAACATGATATAATTGTATTTTCTTGTATTTCTGTAACTTTAGGTATTAACTCGTCCAATTAAATCGTTTAATTTAATAAATTGATAATCGTCATGAACTTATTTTAGGTTTAGGTCGTTTGAACTTGTAACTATGAGATCTCAAGATGTGGTTCGTCAGTCCATACTAGTTTTGGTCTTCCTTTATCTCGAAATCCTTTAGGTTGATACTTCAATGTTAATTTAGGAATGTGAGGTGGATTCATTCTTTGGAGACGTTGTAATTAATTGCTTTAATAACTCTGAACTTCTTCTACTATATTTATAACTTTTAATTTATCGCGTATATATGTGTTTTTTTGCTCGTCCATTTTAGTAAAATTTAAAAAAATGAAAAAGAAACTTTTTTGAAATATTTGGTTATAAAATGTCAAGCCGTCGGTCTTGTTGAACTGGTTCAAATATTTGCTGTTTCAGATCCTTCTAGGAAGGATGTAATTACACTGAGCGACAAAAAGATAAACTGTTTTTTTTTTGTCTCAGAAAGAAAAATATGTGATTCTGGTGGTATTTTTTCTCCTGAATTCAAATATGATATAGGTTTTTCTTCATACGCAAGCTTTCCGAGAGACCGGTTTTTATAATTTCAAACACTTTAATATTTTATATATTCATAACTACACAATATTCTAGAAAGTAAGAAATGACGATGTTCTGCTATATTTCGCCTGTGGAGCATCCCTCTTGATGATCCATTAATAATCGGCCAGCATATTTGGATTTCATTTGACTTGATATATCTTTTCCATAGCTGAAATCTCCTGAGTTAGTTCATTTGGTTTTATTTTACAGTGGACAAATGGACAAAAAAACGTTTATTAAAAAAATAATTATTTAAATCCATTAATTGAAATTGAAATAAAAAAAACTGTGGGTGATTGAGAAATTCCGAATACATATTTGAAAACACGACAAAATACTGCTTTAAGTACAACTATTGGTACTCATGAGACAAAAATCATGTTGAGGATGTAATTATTAAGGACGTCAAAATGTTGGGTATGGCTTCCTTCGGAAGGCTGTATGTGCCGTGTCGTAAACTTAAGGCACGTAGAAGAAGTTAAAGCCTAAAATAAGCAAAATTTGTGGGTGTTTCACTCCCAGATTTGAGTTGCGAAGTTAGTGATCTGAACTCTTGAAGATGCAACTTCATCATCATCATCGATTGCAGGCATGGATTAGGCCATTGGCCTGTTCCGCTTCAGGATAGAAATTGATCCCTCCATCTCTTCTTAGGTCTTCCTGGGTCTCTTCGCCCTGTGGGTCTGTAGTTCAACAGCTGCAGATGTTGTTCATTGTTTGGCATTCTAAGAAGGTGTTCATACCAATTATTTTGATATTTTTGAATGGTTTCAGTTATTGCTGGTGTGTTGAGAGCTTCATTACGCATGTGGTCATAAAGCGTATAACCCGCTAAAGGTCTTAATAACTTCATTTCTGCAGCTACTATCCTATTTAATTTACCTGTAGTAAGAGTCCAGGTTTCAGAACCATAAAGTAGTTGGAAGAGCCATTGTTTTATAAAATTTTAGAATTGTATCGGGGCGTACTTTTCGGAAAATAATGCTTTTTATTGTTCCTATAATTTTTTGATATTTGACCAATTTTATGTCTATGTCTTTACATGTGTCGTAGGAAAGATTGCAGCCAAGATAAGTAAAGTTATTAACTTGTTATATTATATTGTTGTTAATAACAATTTTAGTTCGTATCGGTATTTTAAGATGGAATTTAATATAAATAATATCTAACTAATGAATCGCAGAATCATTATTATCAATACCCCTAATTGGAATCTTATTTCAAAAGCAAATGTAAAAGAAGTTTCTTGATTTTAACAAGTTTATTTCCCACTTTTCATTTAAGCTTTAATTTTCTAAGTTACATTATATTGTAAATTTAAATATATTAATATTTATATAGATACATTGCGATGAAAAATATCTTTTGGAAATAATATCCACAATATATAATGCAATGTATTTTTGTTATTTGTTTCGAAAATGCGGTAGTTGAATAAAATTATTAATATGCTATATGACTAATATTAATAAACCTGTTTCATTTTTTATAGAACTGCCCGGATAGCAAGAAGGTGAAAAGTGAGTATTTTTTATTTCAAAATAATATGTAAAATTGTTTAATATCTGTCAGTCTGAATACATAAATTTACTATTTCTTCTTCTTCCTAAACTTAATTTGTGGGATTTGCATCTTGTTTACTTCCAAAATCACTCCTCGGACGAAGACGTAAGCCTATTGGATGTGCATTCACTGTCTATCCATCTCTTGACTGGTCTTCCTCTTGTTCTTCTCCGGTCCATTGGTCTATCTTCTTTAGCTCTTTTTTGCAAGCCGGTTTTCTTCCATTCTTTCTATATGACCCTTCCAATATTTTCGTCTATCTATAATAAATTTGGTTATGTCTTGAATATGGCATTTTCCCCTAATTTAACAATTTCTTAAATGTATTAAGTATTAATATTTTATACTAAATGCATAAGCATTTATGAGTTAGATATGTTTTTAGAAATGATAGTATTTGAAATTAATTTTATAGAACAGACAGTTGAGTATATTTTATATTATACTATTATGTTCTTCCTTTAAAGAAACAAATGATTAATAATGGACAACAATGCGTTTCTTAAAAATTATATTTTATTACTTATCCTGAAAACATGATACCTATATGTTGCGTAGTTTAACATCTTCACTTGTTTTTGTATGAATATATGTTTAATTTTTTCTCATGTTAAAAACAGTTGCATACTGAAAACAAACACCGGGCTAACTGCCAAAATCTAACTTAGGAAAAAATGTCTTTATCACAGTTTTTGATAGGGCAGACACATTCTTGTGGCTGAAGTTTGAACTCCTTGCAGACTGAATATCACATAGCTCGGTTTCTACTACACTGGCGTAGGCACATAGCCCATATTTCAGCAATAAAATGGAAGTCGATTCTTGTGGCACTTAGTACGGTTTTTATCTTCAATCTAAAATTTAGGGTCGTCGTAATTTGTTTTTATTATGTTTTCATAACTGTGATTGATGCTCAGAGATTTAGTTTTTCTAACTGTTAATGTTAGATGGCAGCACTGTATGAATCTTAAAAACGTAACCTAAACCTACAGTATCATAAATGATAAATACTAAGCCCCTATTTTTATCAACAGATTTAAATACATTTATTACTTGATAGGACTACTCATGTAAAGAAAACAAAATTATAATTTTCCACATCATTTTTAAGCTACATAAACACTCCCAAATTTGAAATCCAAGAAAACTTTTCCTTCAAAATAATATGGTTTTGTGCTTAAAATGTTCATTGAATGCATACATTTTTGACATAAATCAACTCCAGGAGTTAGACATAAATGGTTTTTATATTAATGTGAAGATTTCAATCTCCCTATGGCCAGTAATTTTCAGTGTCTACCCAGTATATATTTACCTGATTCTGTGTACAGGTACCGAATGCGACACAAAGCGAGATCACCTGAAGAAAATGAAGGAGCATGAAAACGAATAAACCTTCAAAGTAGTTCCTGCAGTTATAGTTGAACAAACTACCAAAGTCATGTGTGATTGTGTGTTCTTTTGTTATTCAATAAAATGGCAATGAAATGATATTTCATTTTTATTTCAATATCAGCCACCAAAATAAAAGTTCTGATATTTGATGAAGTTTTCACATTTTTCATTTTATTCTTAATAAAAAAGTGAAAATCGCACCAAATAAAAAATGACTGCCTAACATATGTATAACTAACTAACTCTCTGGCAATGGGCGAGCGGAAAAGATCTCTCCATACATCCTTCTTCTGAGCAAATGTTTTCCAATCATCCTCTGTATAATCTACTTCCCTCAAATCATGGTTAATGTTATTCTCCCACCTCATTTTTATTCTACCAACTGGGTGTCTTCCCTCTTGTTTTCGTACAAGAAGCTTCCATACCCCTTTTCATTTCCCATTCGTGCCACATGCCCTGCCCATCTTAGTTTACAAGAGTTAACTGTTCTTATCATATTTGTTTTTGTAGAAAGACCATGTAGGTCACTGTTATGCAGTCTTCTCCATTCGCCTGCCTGTTTATCTCCCTTTGGTCCAAAAATTTTCCTAATAACTTTATTCTCAAATCCTCGCAATATTGTTTCCTCCCTTAAAGTAAGAGTCCATGTTACAGATCCATATAATATAACTGGTAGAATTATAGTTTTATATATTTTTAGTTTAACGTTTTTTGAAAGGAGTTGGGACGACAATAGTCTCTGCAATGCATAATAGCACGCATTTCCAGAATTGAGCCTATGTTTAATTTATTTGTGCATCTCATTCCTATTTGTAATTTTTATTACATGTCCAACACACTGTAAAATTTAAATTTAATATATATGATTCTCTGTGCAAATAATTTCTACATCTTCTTCTGTTGGATCAAGAAATTATCCCAAGACCCAGGGACAAAGCTATTACATATAAATTAATTTCTCATAATAAAATGTATAATGAATTTATTGATTGCAATACAAAAACTTACGCTAGTTGTATAACAGGAAATGTGAGAAATGTTTTGAAAATTAAATTACAGATCACAAAACACTGCAGCTTACGTCATATCAAAATGATTTTAGTGTTGCCATGACTACAGTACACATTATTAATACCTCTCTATCAATTGTTTCAAGTTTTCTCTTCTTTTTTCACACGTTTCAGCTGAAATAAAGTAATAATAAACATAATAATAATAATAATAATAATAATAATAATAATAATAATAATAATAATTTGAAGGAAAATCATAGGATAAAAATTTTAAGATAATAAAATAATATACATAAAAAATAATACACTCTACAAAAAAAATTGAAAATCTTTCAGATACTATGCGAAAAAAGGAGAATAATGTTTTACGGTCACCTCCTCAGAATGAAATCTAACAAATTTACCAAACAAAGCTTTGATTTTTTCCGTAACCTCAAAACAAAACTCAACCCTATGAACATGCGCTACAAAGACTACGCAGGAAAAGAGAGGAAGTATGGCCGGAATTCTTCAGCACCGTAGCGATTATAGACAGGATATGGACAGAAGCAAATTTCCAGATACGACACGTCATCACAAGATTAAGCGTGCATGGATTCCACCACCTAATGTGTAGAGATAAAACATTCCACGACCCAAAGACGTCATGCATATGTGAAGTGTGTGAACAGAAATGCGAAAGATATCACATCGAAACATGTACACAAAGAACAAAAATAATTTGTGATTACGCTAGACAAACCTAAAGTGTTAGTGATTGTAAAAGTTCTGGGTTATCACCTTTGCACATTTGTGCACAATCCATTATATATAAAACTCAACTTGTTTCCATCCATCCATAGTAATTCTGCCCTAAGGCAGGTCCTTCACTGGGAATTGTAGGTGTGGTAGCTTCCCGTTGCTTTCCACACCGGTGAAGGATGATGATGATGATGGCCATATGATTTCGGGGAACGTTTGAGCCTTAAAGTTTTCCTGACGTTTGTCTTACAGGTGAGGAAAAACCTCGATAAAAACCTCACCCAGAAAAACTGCCCCGACCGGAGATCGAACCCGGGCCCACTGCGTGACAAGGCAGCACGTTACCTCGAGACCACAGCGGTGGACTCAACTTGTTTAAAGAAACTAAAAAATGCTTAGTAGAATTACAGAAAATTCTCTAATCGTTCGAACAGATAAATTGATTATTCAAGATAAATCTAAACAAAAATCCAAACCTATTATCTCGGAAGAAGAGAGGAAAAGTAGATCAGAAAGAATGAAAAAAATACTGGGCATTAAGAAAGAAAAAACACACAGAGAAATTATTGATCCAATATGGAATTTAGAAGATCTTGAGTTGTAGAAACATTGACATAAAGGACTAGGATCATCTCAAAGTAGTTGTTCGACCTTTTAACCTTTCCGTGAATGTTAAATTTATATAGAGTGGCTTTCAAATGGATTTCATAAGGAGGGTATGTAGGATCTTTAAATTGTTGTTCGACAGGGCAATTGTAGGGGATGAATGGGATGATAGAGAGATATGGGGATCGAAATGCGGTATGCAGAAAATACTGTAGGACCTACACTTGATTGATTGATTGAGTAGGGTGTATAATTAGCAGATTGTACATAATGTATCTTCCTGAGGGTTGAACCAAACTGTACTATAACAATTTTGCACAAAACTTACATTGTGATTGATATTCTTCAGGACAGTCCTGTAAAAAAAAACATTTTTGTAGTAAATTTTATATTTTATTGAAATTTCATTACTTTAAATCTTTGATGATATGATTTTTACTGGAACATGACCATTTGAGGAGCATATTGGAAAAAATGCACTCACTATAGTTATGCCATTTGTCTGATAATAATTAGAAACGATTCTACACTCTATGGAGGATGCTTTGTTAACATTTTGTCGTAACTATAAAAATTAGGAAGTTATAGGGATTTTTGTAACACCATGTTGGCTACCTTGATACTTACTTACTTACTTACTCACTGGCACTATCGAACCCGTAGGTTCATGGCCGCACGGACATAAGCTCTCCATACATCCCTATCCTGAGCTAATGCTTTCCAATCATTCCCTGTATAATCTACTTCCCTCAAATCATAGTTAATGTTGTTCTCCCACCTCATTCTTGGTCTACCAACTGGGCGTTTTCCTTCTGGCTTTCCTACAAGAAGTTTCCATGCACGTCTTTCATTCCCCATACGCGCAATTGTCCTGCCCATCGCAGTCTATGGGACTTAACTGTTCTTATTATATCTGGCTTCCTATAAAGACCATGTAGTTCATTGTTATGTAGTCTTCTCCATTCACCTGTCTGTTCATCTCTCTTTGGTCCAAACATTTTCCTAAGAACTTTATTCTCAATACTCGTAATCTCCTTTCCTCCCTTAAAGTAAGAGTCCATGTTTCGCACCCATATAATATAACTGGTAGAATAATAGTTTTATATATTTTCAGCTTAATGATTTTTGAAAGGAGTTGGGACATCAAAAGTCTCTGCAATGCATAATAGCATGCATTTCCAGAATTGAGCCTATGTTTAATTTCTTTGTGCATCTCATTCCTATTTGTGATTATTGTTCCTAGGTATTTGAATTCAGCCAATTCCTCAAAATTTCCCTCATTTGTCCTTAGCTGTCCATTTCCATTATATCTTTGGCATGGGTTCCCTGAAGTAGTCCCCGCCCGGAGAACCGAATGGGGGACTATTTGACCTCCGGAAAATTTTACCCCAGTAGAACCCATGTCCGCATTTCTTGACGGTTGTATTTTTACGGTGAAAGATCGTCACTCTTTCGACCAAGGTACTTATTTCGTCTGGCTTATCACCTTCGACCAGTCCGGCATGGGTAACCCTATCGGCAGCAATGCTACCGCCGGCATAGCTCTCAGGATCATTTAAGCACACAAGCCACTCCACCACGACAAGGTTGGCTAACTTGATAGCATGTAATAATACAGCTGATTACATCATTCCTCTCCTCATTGAACGTATAAGAAGAGACGGAAATACGTAAGTTTATATTAAAATTGAAATGAATTCACAATGATTTATATATTTTTTACATTTAAAGAAATTACTTTATATTCTAATAACACGAAATGAGTGAAACAGAGAGGAAATGAACCGCTGATATTGAAACATATTTGTCCATCCTCTTATAAACAAACTAGCCTCGGAATTAAGGGGAAATATAACATAATTGAAGAACAAAATATTTCAGACATGTCTCTAAATTGATTTCATTATTGAAATATATTATTTCCATATGCAAATTTGTATTTTTGTATTGTAAGCCTATGTTTTCCCTTTACAGAGATTTAGACGCTCTCCCCCTACAGGGAAGAATTTGAACTATACTAATTTAGTTACACTTGTTTTCGTATAGATGTCGTTTTGAGTGGTCCGTGGTCAGCGTTCCGCCTCATACTGACATCTAGGAAACCAAGGTAGTACTAGGACGGGAAAATTCGGTAAATTTTGCTTAGAGGCCTTTTCATTCATGCTTAAGAATTTTTTACGAGCCTGAAAATCTTCAGACTCGGGACCCACGGCTTAAAGTCCCTCCCGGAGGACTTGCTCCTTGGATTTTTCCGTCCTAAAAAATCCATCGACTACGGCCGGGTTTGAACCCGCGACCCTCGGGACCAGAGGCAAGGAGCATAACCACTAGTCCACCGCGGCCGGTGGTCGTGTGCACATTTAAATATTGAAATATAATAATGATAATAATAAATTATTATTCTATTATTTTCCCATTGTTATTATTCTATTATAGGGCCTAATTCTATGTCATAACATGTTTTCTCAACCTGACTTACTACTTATTGTAGCTACCCAAATTCCTCATGATGCTGCGAGCCCCCGGTCCCAAACTGTCCCAAATTCAACGAGGAAATATCTTCTCCCATGGTGAGATGAGCTAGCCGAAGTCCCGTAGCTCTGCACCAAGGCATCATGCCTTAAACTGTTCGGCTACGGCGCGTGATATATGTATATATAACACACAATCAGTAGCAGTATTTTTGTACACATAGGTTTTTTAAAGCAATATGAACATTATATATATCTGGCTTCCTATAAAGACCAGTTACTGTTACGTAGTCTTCTCCATTCACCTCTCTGTTTGGTCCAAAAATTTTCCTAAGAACTTTATTCTCAAATACTCGTAATCTCCTTTCCTGCCTTAAAGTAAGGGTCCATGTTTCTCATCCATATAATATAACTGGTAGAATAATAGTTTTTTATTATTTGACCTACGGAAAATTTTACCCCAGTGGAACCCATGTCCGCATTTCTTGACAGTTGTATTTTTACGGTGAAAAATAGTCACTTTTTCGACCAAGGTACTTTTTTCGTCTGGCTTATCATCTTCAACTACTCCGGCATGGGTAACCCTATCGGCAGCAATGCTACCGCCGGCATAGCTGTTTAAGTTCTCTTTACTTATGGTATGCCACATAATAGTTTTAATTAATATAAATTGTATATTTATAACGAAAACCGGCCGCAGTGGACTAGTGGTTGTGCTCCTTGCCTCTGGTCCCGAGGGTCACGGGTTCAAACCTGGCCGTAGTCGATGGATTTTTAGGACGGAAAAATCCAAGGAGCAAGTCCTCCGGGAGGGACTTTAAGCCGTGGGTCCCGAGTCTGAAGATTTTCAGGCTCGTAAAAATTCCTTAAGCCTGAATGAAAAGGCCTCTAAGCAAAATTTACCTAATTTTCCAGTCCTAGTACTACCTTGGTTTCCTAGATGTCAGTATGAGGCGGAACGCTGACCACGGACCACTTAAAATTACATCTATAGAAAACAAGTGTAACTAAATTAGTATGGTTCAAATTCTTCCCTGTAGAGGGAGAGCGCCTAAATCTCTGTAAAGGGAAAACATGGGCTTACAAAAAAAAACGAAAAATTGGATGTTATACCATTTTGGGTTAGTGTGCATAAAAACGGTTATTAATGAGTGTTAAAAAGTAAAATCGATTCTATGCGACCTGCAAGTTTACATAAGCAAAGGCAAACATTATTATAATATGTGAAGTAAAGAGGTGAAGAAATAATTATTTCGGCTAATATAATTGCTGAACATCTATTATTAACCCTTTTAATAATAATAAGAAGAAGAGCGCACAAATGTGCATTAGATTAAGTCTCTGCTGTACAGCAGCCAGCAGCGATTTTGTTCTCTTTAAACAGGCATTGAAATGATATCTAGCACCCGGTCTATCACAGAGCTTACACAAGCAGTACATTGACGGATCATGATAGTTTGAGATTTTGCAGAGTTTGTGGTGATATCCTTCAATCCATTTACGTAATACTGGTTCATACTCTCTGATTCTGATTCTCTACTTTTTCTGCTTTTAATTACTCAAATTGCCCTTCTATGAAGACTGCAGCTATAGTTACAAACAAGATTAAGATGAAGTATGTAAACATTTTATTGAACCGTAAAGTATGTGAATTAATTAAATTTATTACCATATCCACATAGTTTGTGAGACATCGTGATGCATACGTGACTGAAGGGTTGCACAGGCTGGAGTTTTTTCCCTCCCAGTTTCTGAAACAAGGAATGAATACATTATATATATATATATATATATATATATATAGTAGTAGGACTTTATTAGACAAAAGTAAGATATTTACAATATTATTTACAAATATGGGTCGCACGGGCAGTAAGCCGTACGTGCTGTTGACAGTCCGATACAATAAAGTAATAATTGCTACTAGTGTAAAGAAAAATAAACAACAAAAACAGCAATAACATTACAATTACATAAAGAAAACACAATAATATTACAATTAAGTAATAACACAATAGCATTATACACTAGAAAAACATTAACATTACAATTATATAAAGAAAACACATTGATATTACAATTAAATAATAACACAATATGTCCTCCAGTCCTCTTGCTCTCATTCCAGTTCTTATTTCCTGCATCCACGAGTTTCGAGGTCTTCCTCTCCTCCTTCTTCCAGGTGGACACCATTCCAATGTTTTCCTGGGTAATAATTCTTCTTGCATTCGTCGTACGTGCTATATATATATATATAGCACGTACGACAAATGCAAGAAGAAATATATATATATATATATATATATATATATATATATATATATATATATATTTGTACTAGAGCATGCCATTAAATCTTTAGAGAATAAGGAAGGCTTACAACTGAATGGTATTAATAAGCTGTTAGTTTATGCTGATGATGTGGTACTACTGGCCGATAGCGAGGAGATACTAAAGGCCAACACGCACACACTATTGAGTAACACTAAGAAATTAGGACTGGAAGTAAATATCAGTAAAACTAAATATATGGTCACACGTAGAAATACATTATATAATGGAAATGGACAGCTAATGACAAATGAGGGAAATTTTGAGGAATTGGCTGAATTCAAATACCTAGGAACAATAATCACAAATAGGAATGAGATGCACAAAGAAATTAAAAACATAGGCTCAATTCTGGAAATGCATGCTATTATGCATTGCAGAGACTTTTGATGTCCCAACTCCTTTCAAAAAACATTAAGCTGAAAATATATAAAACTATTATTCTACCAGTTATATTATATGGGTGCGAAACATGGACTCTTACTTTAAGGGAGGAAAGGAGATTACGAGTATTTGAGAATAAAGTTATTAGGAAAATTTTTGGACCAAAGAGAGATGAACAGACAGGTGAATGGAGAAGACTACATAACAATGAACTACATGGTCTTTATAGGAAGCCAGATATAATAAGAACAGTTAAGTCCCATAGAGTGCGATGGGCAGGACATGTTGCGCGTATGGGGAATGAAAGACGTGCATGGAAACTTCTTGTAGGAAAGCCAGAAGGAAAACGCCCAGTTGGTAGACCAAGAATGAGATGGGAGAACAACATTAACTACGATTTGAGGGAAGTAGATTATACAGGAAATGATTGGAAAGCATTAGCTCAGGATAGGGATGTATGGAGAGCTTATGTCCGTGCGGCCATGAACCTACGGGTTCGATAGTGCCAGTGAGTAAGTAAGTATATATATATATATATATATATATATATATATATATAGCACGTACGACGAATGCAAGAAGAATTATTACCCAGGAAAACATTGGAATGGTGTCCACCTGGAAGAAGGAGGAGAGGAAGACCTCGAAACTCGTGGATGCAGGAAATAAGAACTGGAATGAGAGCAAGAGGACTGGAGAGACATGGATTGGATGGAGAGAGACGAGTGGAGAAGAAAAATAAAACTTTAGGTACAGAAAGATGTGTAAACATTAACATTCCGTATATATATATATATATATATAATTACTTTATCTTCCAGGAAAATAATAGCATCGTGACGAAAGAAAGTACGCAAGAATTGAATAGCAACCCAAAAACAGATTGTAACCTTCATTTTTTCCAATTTGTTTTTACATGGTATTATATCCCACTTCTATAGGGCAATTCAAAGTGAATGGGACAAAAAATAAACATTTCTGTGATTTTTATATTGAATTTGTTTTATAAATACAAATATAGCATGACAGGTTAGCTCTCCTAGTTTCGGTCTGCAACAATGAAAACAAGTATAGCCGGTATTCATTACAGGAGCTATTAACGAAAATTGGAACTTAATTTTTTAGCAGGACGGTGCCCCACCACATTGGAAAAACCGCTTATGTAATCCTCTGAACAAGCATCTTCAACAACATTAAATGGCCGTACTGAGTTGAATGATGTACCAGATTATTCTACATTATAACATGCGATTTTTATTCGAACAACCTTCTGATGAAAATGGATTTTCCCGAAAGACCTACAATACTTACTTACTTACTTATTTACTTACTCACTGGCACTATCGAACCCGTAGGTTCATGGCCGTGCGGACATAAGCTTTCCATATATCCCTATCCTGAGCTAATGCTTTCCAATCATTCCCTGTATAATTTACTTCCTCAAATCATAGTTAATGTTATTCTCCCACCTCATTCTTGGTCTACCAACTGGGCGTTTTCCCTCTGGCTTTCCTACAAGAAGCTTCCGTGCAAGTCTTTCATTCCCCATACGTGCAACATGTCCTGCCCATCGCAGTCTACGATACTTAACTGTTCTTACTATATCTGGCTTCCTATAAAGACCATGTAGTTCATTGTTATCTAGTCTTCTCCATTCACCTATCTGTTCATCTCTCTTTGGTCCAAAAATTTTCCTAAGTACTTTATTCTTAAATACTATCCGCTATCCGAGATATTAAGTTTGTTAGTGATAGGGTATCATACGTAATTCTAAAGGGTAAACAACATGATTTTATAATTGTATATGTACATGCCCCCACAGAAGATAAAGATGACAAGATCAAGGATGAGTTCTATGAAGAATTCCGATTCCGATTGAGGGTCTTTCCACTTTTTCAGCGGTTGCCCTTTTACCAGCCGGCTGCTGGCCCTTCACATCCACATGTGTCAATCACAGAGGTAGATGATCAACAGCCAGTGTAGGGGTGACATGTGGTTAGCATGTCGAGTCCCCCAGCCGTTATAGCTAGTTCCTCAACCTGGAGCCGCTACTTATTGTAGCTACCCAATTGCCTCACGATGCTGGGTGGGCACCGGTCCCATACTGGCTGAAATACCATGAGAAAATTTCTTCCCCCATGGAGACTCGAACCAGCGCAAGTCCCGTAGCTCTGCGCCAAGGCTTCCTACCTTAACCGCTCGGCTACGGCGCGGGACCTATGAAGAATTATAATGCTTATTTGATAGCTTTTCACGATATCATATGAAAATTGTCTTAGGAGATTTTAATGCAAAAGTGGCTACAATATTTTTTATATTGTGACTAACACCTGCAATGAATTTTATCTTGAAACTATTGAAAAGGAGCGATAGTGTGAAATAAATAAACAAAACAATAATATGAACATAAGTTTTATGTAAAGTAGGTGCTACTTACCTTTAACATAGGTGTTACTCACGTCTGTACAGGACTGCGCATACTTGGACACTATTTTCTTTAGGCACTCCTCAGGATAAATTTCTTTCATGTCATTTTGGAATATGTTTCCTATCACGTAACCGAACTTGTCCACCTGTTCCAGGAAATAAATCTCAAGTCAGTTTCCATCTATATTACAGGTCTTAGATTTGGAATAAAATGAACCACATATGCCTATATAATATAACGGGAAGGGTAACTCTTTCATATGACACCCTTACATGGCAAGGGGTACAAGTGACAAATTGCTAATTCTGGAATTCAGTGTAGATTTTAGTAGTTAAAGCAGATACTGAGTGGCCAGTGGATACAAGTACGTGAAAACGTGTCTGGTGTAGAAATCTAGTGGCTGAAAAGAAAACACCTAAACACAATCACATGTGGAGTGTCTCAACTTTTGAACATTATTTATTCAAAACTGACCTATTGTTATTTATACTATATGGCTTCTAAGGGAAATAAACTATTTTAAAATTTTACAAAGTATTATCTATGGATGTGAAACCTGGACATTAACAAAGGCAGACAGTAAACAAATAGAGGCTGCAGAAATGAAGATGTTGAGAGCAATAGCAGGATACCAAAGGACCGATAAAAAGAAAAACCAAGATATAAGAACAGAACTTAATATATTTAATCTCTGTGAAAGAATAAAATATTATCAAAATGCTTATCTTCAGCACGTATTACGAATGAATGAACAGCGCATATCAAGAAGAATGTATAATTATAAACCAAAAGGGAGAAGACCATTGAAGAGATGGAAGGAACAATTCGACCTATAATGAGATCGAAACAGGCCATTGGGCTTAATCCTTGTTGTTGATGATGGCTTCTAAGGGCCTCATATAAATTTTAGTTTGTCTTTTTTGAGATACATTGGGATAACAAGAATCTCTGTAATACACAAGTTCTCTCCATATAGATTTATTATTAGCTTTTGCTCTCAACTATACAAAACGTAGAAAAAAACATTTTCATTCGAATAAAGTGGTAACTAAATTGGTTTATAATCTGTCGGAGTTGATATTTTTTTTTCTCGATTCATGATATTTTTCTGGGGGAGGGGATAATTTCCTTGTGAAGTAAATTGAAACTGTGGGCTCCGTGTCTTACATTTACGTCACTTAAAATAATCTGGGGGAGGGGATAATTTCCTTGTGAAGTAAATTGAAACTGTGGGCTCCGTGTCTTACATTTACGTCACTTAAAATAATCTCAAATCTTAAAAATATGTCTCTCAGTAGAATTAGTGTACTATTTCATGTTGAGCCTCGAATTGTGATTTTAATACCCTGCATACTCAATTATAATTATTTAACCATTAACAATTACATACACTGTTTATTAATGTCCTTTTTTAAACAAAATGTTATTTAATCAATTGATTTGGTGTTTACTTGATGAAAATCCATATTTATTATTTAAATAAAAATAAAACTTAGTTTTATTTGATTTTCATATTTATTATAATTCAGTACCGAAACAGCTGTCGATGAATTATATCTGAATAAATATGAAAATCAGATAAAACTAAGTTTTATTTTTATTTAATGAATACAATTTTATTTGGAATGTTTTCTGACAAGTAACGAAACTACTCTTCAAAGTAGTGACTATTAGATTCTATGGTTTTGAGCCATATTTTAGTGAGGATTATCATCCCGTGACAGTACGAGTCTCTGGTTTTTGGTGGAAAGAATTCGTTGAAACCCGCTTCCACCACTTCAATGTTTTCAAATTTCACGCAAGAAATGTGCCTGGATTGAAAGAGATGGTAATCCGAATGTACAATTTCAGGGCTATATGATGGTTGTGGTAACAGTTTGATCCCTTCCAATTCCTAAATTTTTGTCAAGTTTGTTGGTACAATATGGGGTGCGATCGTGTTTGATTTCGCTAACATCAACTTTCATGAACACAAGACGATTCTTGTTTTTCTTCAGAAGTCTCCAAAACTTATATTTTATACCTTGAAATTAAATACATTATTTTAATCTCCAGACTATTAACGAAATTTTACAAGATTACTCTTAAAATTGACAATAACTTCCGAAAAACCGGCAATTTTTGAGCAACGAGATGCTACAGTTGTCGAGAATAAATATTCGCATTGCCGGCACGCCTGTTTGGAAGTAACTCTCAGTGAATCAAACCTTCAGTTACTTTTTAATAGAGTCAGGATTTTTATGTACTAAATGGTAAGATGGCAACATAGTATAATGCGAAGTTAGACTTATTACTGTCTTTTGTTTTGGTTTCACACACAAACAGTTGAATGTTGTAATAAGTAAGACTTCTGATTGTCTTTTATCTTCGTTTCACACACAAACAGTTGAATAATATAATGATAAGTTAGATTCATGACTGTCTCATGTTTTTGGTTTCATATTCAAACAGTTGAATAGTATTATGAGAAGTTAGACTTCTTTTATCTTAGATTCACACACTAACAGTTAGTATATATACTATATGTACTGCCACCTTGGCTTTTAATACATAAAAAATCTTTACTTTACTTATGAGATAACTAAATAAATAAATAAATAAAATATGATAACTTACTACTTTGTATTTATCAGCAACACACCAAGTCACACACTGAAATGAGACGAAAAATATTTTTTTTATTTATAAAATCTCTGATATTTTATTTCTTAACTCTACATTTGCATAATATTCTGTCCACCGCTGTATTCAAGTGGTAACATCCTAACACAGCATATCCAGATTCGATTCCCGGTTGGTAAAGGTCTTCTAGGGGAGATAATTTTCAAGGTTTTTTCTCTTCTTTAAGAAAAATATAAGGACCAAACAGTCCACCACTTGCCCCTAACATTCTTTGATACAATATTTGCCTTTTTTAGTATGAATGTGTGAGTAAATCGTATCATTTGTCTTCAATATTTGTGCTGTTTCAGAGGTGGTTCTGGCTTTGAGCTGATCACTCATCCAGGAAGACAATACATGTCCTTGTTGGTTCAAAAATAATGTTTTGGGTTTTTGCGTTTAAAAAATCCCCTCCTGTTAGGTCGTGATATTGTTAGGTCCGCGTGGTGTGGGGTACATAAAGACACTTGTAAAGGGAGAGGTTAAATTAAAGGTAAAGAAAGAATAATCGTAGTTTACTATACTTCAAAAAATGAATCCCAGCGTGTCTTTCCAGATAGGCAGAAATGATGGGACAGGTGAATTGCATCCAAAAATGACGACTTTGAGAGGAACCATCGAACTTCTGTGGGTCATTCCAAAAAAATAATGATCATTCTTTATTGATCAGTTCTCGTGAGTATTTTGGGTATTCCTAAATGTTCTTAATGACAATTAAGGAAAACAATAACTTACCTCAATTAGTTCTTCATAACTGCATTTTACATCTGTTGAAAGCAGATAATTAAAAATTAATAATCTTTAAATATACATTGATTTTAATTTGTGTGTGTCTATTAAATGTTTTAGCACGTCCAAATATATATTTTAAGAATAAGAATATAGCCTATTTTATTGAGGATAGGATGTATGGAGAGCTTATGTCCGCGCGCCCATGGACCTACGGGTTCGATAGTGCCAGTGAGTAAGTAAGTAGTGTAAAGTTTTTTTTAAATACTTTCTGCAGTAATGTTAAGGGAGAAAGATACAATTTGCAATTCCATCCCAAATTCATGTAAAGATATTCTGTTTCATTTAATGATTCTGTACAGCTATTACCGAAGGAATTTGTTTAATAATTTTAATAAAGTAATGGAAAAAAATCAATAAATATTACTTAAACATGTGTAAAATTATACAACAATACCGGTATTTGAACATTATATTCTTAGCGTTACATATGATTGGCTTTGACTGCAGTTTGACACTTTTAAGTAAGTTGGCATCAGACATTGAGTTCCTACATTTAACAAAATAATTATATAATCAATTGAGTTGGTGTTTACTTGATGAAAATCCATATTTATTAATTAAATAAAAATAAAACGTAGTTTTATTTGATTTTCATATTTATTATATAATTCAGTGACAGCTGTTTCGGTACACTGTACATTCTTCAGACATGTTAACAAACAGTTGGAACACAATTCATAATTTGTTGACATGTCTGAAGAAGGTACAATGTACCGAAACAGCTGTCACTGAATTATATAATAAATATGAAAATCAAATGAAACTACGTTTTATTTTTATTTAATTAATAAATAATTATATATGCCGAACACCAGCAAAATAATAGTACTAATTAGAATTGCTTATGAATTCGATTAGTTTACGCAATTCCTGCGTTATAGAGATTTGTTTTAAATGTACAGTCCGTAGATAATTTAAATCAAAATATTACCTTCATATCGTTTTAAGCAGGTAACATAAATCTGTCTTTCTTCTTCGGTTAATTCTGTCTTCCCTCTGCCACAACATTCCTACAGAAATAAACAAATGCATTTTAGAACCCCAGAATTCATTATTAATAATAACAAAATTAGTGACTGCAACTCGGTAGATTAAACAGAGGCTCAAATCTGGAAACGCATGTTATTATGCGTTAAAAGGGACTGTTACCATCCCAACTTCCATAAAAAATTAAACTAAAAATATATAAAACAGTTATTCTTCCACTTATATTATATGAATGAAAAATATGACTATAACCTTAAAGGAGGAGAAAGTATTACGAGTATTCGAAAATGAGGATCTTAGAAATATTTTTTGTCCAAAGAGTGACGAAGATACAGGTGAATGGAGAAAACTACAAGACAATGAGCTAAATGACCTTTATGGGGAACCTGATATAATAAGAACAGTTACACTCAGATTCAACCCAGGAAGTTACTGTGTGTTTGGGATTTGGAATTGGGTTGCCATTTTAACAGTATTTTCTTGAGAGGAATCCTTATACAAAACTGAAGATTGCAACACAGCAGGTACATAGTTGTAAGTTATAGCCTCCAAGCCACCTCCTCTTAAAGAAAAAACAGTTACCACTTGTCACTGAGCTCGTGCGGATCTGTACTACCCTGTGTGGAAGTGTCGACTCTCGTATTTACTATAAAACTAGTTTGCATTCCGTAAAAGAAAAACTATGTTTTTAAATGTATAGTACATAGTTTTGGAAAAAAGTACTGCTAACCTTGTCGCTCCACCCCTTCTTAACAAACAAGTACCGTTATTATGGGTTTGGCAACATCTACCCCCTGTATGAAGGGTGACACTGGCATAGCCCGTAAGGTCTGTAGTAACTTCCTGGGTTGAATTATAGTTTAAGTCTCGAAGATTGAAATGGGGAGGACATGAATGAAGTTAGAAAGAATCACATGGAAACCACTGATATGAAAATCAGAAAGAAAGCCACCGGTATCTCGGCGAAGAATGAGGTAAAAGAATAACATTATTCATGATTTGAGGAAGGTTAATTATACAGGGGATAATTAGGAAACATTAGCTCTGGTTAGAGATGTATGGAGAGCTTATGTCCGCATGGTCATGAACCTTCGGTACAATGGCACCAATAAGGTATTTAGTAACTTGATAGATTGGTTCCTTTAAGAAACATACTGAATACTCAGTGAGATTGAAAATTATTGAATTTGCGGCTACCGTAAAATTGTAAACTCAAGTAGGAAGGGGGGGGGGAGATGTTCATACAGGTGACACTCTGTGCCTAATTGTCTAGTTCAATTTTTCTCAACTATGGTTTGGTGAGGTGAGTTACATAAGGGGTGACTGAACATTTTTGTTTAGGATAGTGATTCGAGGAGAACATTCGTTTCCAAACTATCTATTTATTTAATTAAATTTTCTCTTTGAATGATTTGAAGAATTATGAAGAAACAATGGACGTAATTTTGAATAAATATCTTGATATTTAACTGTAATTTTGTTCAATACTAATAAAATTCATTGTTAAAACCGTTGAGGTGGAGAGTCATAAAATAAAATATGTTAAAATATACCTTGTTAGGTAAAATCCGTCGTCCTCAACTTATGAAATATGTAATCTTTATGGCTGTAGGCCTTTCAGAACATCCGTTCCATCTTCAGCAGGTCCCTGTTCGCTACAACATCCAGTATGATGTTGATGCTGCAGTCACGACAACACCACATTAGGACCAGCAGCATCAACCATCATACTGGATGTTGTAGCGAACAGGGACCTGCTGAAGATGGAACGGATGTTCTGAAAGGCCTATAGGCATAAAGATTACATATTTTATAAGTTGAGGACGACGGATTTTACCTAAGAAGGTATATTTTAACTTACTTTATTTTATGTATTTTTTTTCATAAATACTTGTTTATTTTACTGACCTCATGACTACCTTCAGCATTTCTTGCAGTTCTTAACAGTATATTTGTTGCAACAGTTTGATCTGAAATAGCATTAGAACATTTGTTATCAACATTTAATAAACAATTTTGGTGTCGAGATAAAAATGTGAAATTGTCTTGTTCGGTGCGGACTCGTGTTCGATCCCCTGTACGGTCAAGTATCCTGGCTGACGTTTTCGACATTTTTTCTCACCTACAAGACAAAATTAGGAACTTTCAATGCTCAGACGATCCCCGAACATAATCTGGCTGTCATAATCATTATTATCGTATTAATTATGTTTAGTATTAATGAGTGAGTCAATAGTGTGTTTCGATTCGAGGTTGTGTTGTCTCGGAGAAGGGCCTGGATTCAGCTGTTCACTTATTCCATAAGGTACTGTAAGTCCTTGTGTGCACAATAAAATATAATAATAATAATCTTGTAAGCCCATGTTTCCCTTAACGGGTATTTAGGCTCTCTTCCCCTACAGAGAAGAATTTGAACCATACTAAATTAGTTACAATTGTTTTCATATAGTTGTCATTTGAGTGGTCCGTGGTCAGCGTTCCGCCTCATACTGATATATAGGAAACCAAGGTAGTACTAGGAGGGGAACATTTGGTAAATTTTGTTTAGAGGTCTTTTCATTCAGGCTTAAGGATCTTTTACGAGCCTGAAAATTATCATACTCGGTACCCACGGCTTAAAGTCCCTTCCTGAGGACTTGCTCCTTGGATTTTTCTATCCTAAAAAATCCATCGACCCCGGCCGGGTTTGAACCCGCCACCCTCGGGACCAGAGGCAAGGAGCATAACCACTACTCCACCGCGGCCTAAAATAATAATACATTTGTTTTACCTGGCAGAGTTAAGGCCTTAAGACCTTGTCAGAACTCAATCAGTTTTAACAAAATACAAAAATTAGTCTTTACTTCTAAATCGCAAAAAAAAGCCTATTACATAGTATATCTAAAATAAAATTATTAATTAAAATATATTTTGATTTACTCTAGATTTAACGAACAAAATATTAAATGTATAAGATAGAAAAATAAAAAATTAGCCTATATTACAAATAACAGAATACATTTAGTTCTGGAGAAAAAATATTTATTTCACAAGTAACTGTATAAACGTGACTTAAAAGTGTCAAGTGTGCGGCAAACCCTGATATCTTGAGGAAGGGAATTTCTGGAGCGGGCAGAGGCTACTGTGAAATAAGTAGAACAAGAAGAGGAGCTGTGGAAAGGAAGAAGCAATAAATAATAATAATAATAATAATAATAATAATAATAATAATAATAATAATAATAATAATAATAATAATAATAAAATTAATAATACATAGAAATTCATTATATAATGGAAATGGACAGCTAATGACAAATGAGGGAAATTTTGAGGAAGTGGCTGAATTCAAATACCTAGGAACAATAATCACAAACAGGAATGAGATGCACAAGGAAATTAAACATAGGCTCAATTTTGGAAATGCGTGCTATTATGCATTGCAGCGACTCTTGATGTCCCAACTCCTTTCAAAAAACGTTAAACTGAAAATATATAAAACTATTATTCTACCAGTTATATTATATGGAGGCGAAACATGGACTCTTACTTTAAGAGAGGAAAGGAGATTACAAGTATTTGGGAATAAAGTACTTAGGAAAATTTTTGGACCAAAGAGAGATGAACAAACAGGTGAATGGAGAAGACTACATAACAATGAACTACATGGTCTTTATAGGAAGCAAGATATATTAAAAACAGTCAAGTCTCGTAGACTGCGATGGGCAGGACATGTTGCACGTATGGGGAATGAAAGACTTGCATGGAAGCTTCTTGTAGGAAAGCCAGAGGGAAAACGCCCAGTTGGTAGACCAAGAATGAGGTGGGAGAATAACATTAACTATGATTTGAGGGAAGTAGATTATACAGGGAATGATTGGAAAGCATTAGCTCAGGATAGGGATGTATGGAGAGCTTATGTCCGCGCGGTCATGAACCTACGGGTTCGATAGTGCCAGTGAGTAAGTAAGTAAGTAATAATAATAATAATAATAATAATAATAATAATAATAATAATAATAATAATAATAATAATAATAATAATAATGTATTTAAGTTGGCAGAGTAAAGGCTTTCATTCAACCAGTGAAATAAGATAGAACTATAAAATGCATTCATGTATTCTGATTAAATTTGTAACTAATATAAAATGGAGGGACACTACAGAATACTTAGTTAAAGGCAAGATATTAAAATCCGAAAGTCCGAGGGCCTAAACCTTATGATACGTCACACAGGGCTGACATCTCGTGTCTACTGTTTATAAACCTGGGAATCTTACTTCATAGGGATAAGTGAAGGCAGCAGTGGAACCTCTTTAATTATCATATAATTATCATATAAAATTCTATCAATACGAAAATGCATTACATTATATATATATATATATATATATATATAAAGTAAAGTAAAGCATTCCCACTACAGGCCTCAGGAGGCCCTTGGGGTAGTGGGAGGTTAAGGCTCCCACTTTTTCTGGACAATCGGCACTTGATGTCAGCCGGGTTGTCAGCCCTGCGTGACGGCCGCCTTTCCCCCAGAATAAACGTCTGGTACTCATTTCTATTAGAGGCTGAGTCGACCCCAGGGCCATAGTGCCGCCAGAAGGTTTTGGTCAGTTTAAAAATCCTGACCCCACCGGGACTTGAACCCTCGACCTTCCGGCTTGTAGCGCAGTGCCTTAACCACTACACTACGGCGTGCCATTTAAACAGTGCGTTATATAACATATAAAAATAGATCGAAAAACAAATTAATGAAAGTGGCGTTGTATTAGACATACTCTAAAAAACACATAAACGCAATAGAACGTTGTCCACTGGATTGGAATCCTCAAGGCGAAAGAAAGGCTGGCAGATCAAGGATAGGATGACTTGGAAAAAAAAAGAAGAGTTCAAAGTGAATTGGATGATGTGGGTAAAAGTTTGAAACAGGTAAAGTCTTTGGCAAAATGTAGAACCAAATGGAATAGCTTTTTTAAAGTCTCACACTCCAATTAGGAACAAAAGGATAATGTGAAGAAGAGATTGAAGTATTATAAAACATTGGCAGCCCCTGCATTACTTTATGGGAGCGAAACTTGGGTAATGACCTAAAAATTGCAAAGTAAAAAACAAAACGCAGAAATTATCTTCCTTAGAAGAACAAAAGGTGCACAATATTGGATCGGATAAAGAACGAATATATAAGAATAGAGTTAAATATATATCCATTGAATGAGAAAATCAGAGAATATAGAGAGAAATGGTTTACACATGTGGAAAGAATGAATGTGACAAGATTACCAAGAACAACATTCAACTACAAGCCAAGAGGTTCAAGGAATGTAGGAATGCCAATGAACAGATGGACAGGACAACTGCGAGGCGGAACAGGTAATTTTTCCCTAGCCCGTGAAGAAGAAGAAGAAGAAGGATAATGTGTTGATAGTGAATATAATTTAAAAAATATAAACACTTACATGAAATAAAATTAATAAATAAAAGTAAAAGGAGTGATTTCAACGGCAGACTAAGATGGGAACACATATCGATTCACAGTTTTGAACACACTGACAAAATGTCAGGAATTTTCCGATATAATACAGTGTCTCTATTTACAGTTAATATCGAACACACCTGCAGTGATTTCACGTAGCTTTTTACACTAATTTACCTAAATAACATAGTTGATATTTAATATCTTTCTTCCTTCCGGAATAAATTACCCTGAATTACCCACATACGTAACGAAAGTACTGGTATGTTCTTCTCATACGTAAAGAAGAAAAAGGGTTTTATTTTATGAGTTAGTAAATATTTAATTTACGTATAATAAGGGCTGCAAAGGGAATCACTGTGCAGCCCACTGCTCAATCTAGTAGAATTTATTGACTTTTTGAAAAAAAATACATTTAGGCCTGCAATGACAGTGTGCACGGGATTGTTGGGCCGTTTGTGTTTATTCTTGTTCCACGATTAGAGAAATAAATAAATAACACACACAGATGTATATATCTATCCATCCATGGTAATTCTGTCCGAGATCAGGTATTTCACTGCAATCATAGCATTTTCATGCTATGCTTTGCAGTTTTACTAGGGACTTATAGGTGTGGTAGCTTCCCGTTGTTTTCCACACCGGTGAAGGATGACGATGATAATGATAAGGATGATGATGATGGCCGGATGATTTTCGGGGAAGGTTGGGCCCTAAGCTTCCTGACATTTGTCTTACAGGTGAGGAAAAACTCCGAAAAACCTCACCTAGGAGCCTGTCCCGACCGGGTATCGAACCCGGGCCCATTGCGTGACAAGGCAGCCCGCAACCTCGAGACCACAGCGGTGGACTGCTTAATTTATAATAGTAAATAAATCGAACAATGTATGTATCTCCATCCATTAATAGTAATTCTGCCCGAAGGCAGGTCCTTCACTGCAATCACAGCATTTTCATGCTATGCTTGCAGCTTTACTAGGGAATTGTAGGTGTGGTAGCTTCCCGTTGCTTTCCACACCGGTGAAGGATGATGATGATGATGATAAGGATGATGATGATAATGATGGCCATATGATTTCGTGGACCGTTTGGGCCTTAAAGTTTTCCTGACATTTGTCTTACAGGTGAGGAAAAACCCCGATAAAAACCTCACCCAGAAAAACTGCCCCGACCGGGGATCGAACCCGGGCCCGCTGCGTGATAGTATGTATCCTATAGTATATAAAACAAAGAAAGTGGAATTGGATAGGCCAGAATTTGAGAAAACCAGACGGAACCATCGAGAAGACTTGCACTAGATTGGAATCCGCAAGGAGTAAGAAAGAGGGACGACCTAGGTAAAGTTGGAAGCGATCAGTAGAGGAGGAAGCAAAGGAAAGAGGAAAAAAGCTGCAAACAAGTGAAATGACCGGCTGGAAGCAGAGTACGCTCGAGGTACTTTACTGCTGCCCTATGTTCCATTTAGGAATTATAGGAAATAAATAAAAAATACATACGAGGATACATTGTCAATTAAAGAGTTAATAATATAAAACAAGCATTGTATTGGAGAATAGTGAGATTCTCTCATTTTCCGACAGCTTTACATGTCAGTCACCATCATCATCATCATCACCATCCTCCTCTTATCGTGTCCTTTTGGAAGGTCGATTCCAAATATGCCTCCAACCATCTCTATCTTCCCATGCTTTGCTTCTTTTTAGTTCTTCCCAATCGTATCTTCTCTCTTGTAGACTTTTCTTCACTTAGTTTATCCATCTTTCTCGTGATCTACCTCCTGGTCGTTTTCCTTGTCTTTTAAAATCTAACAATCTTTGTGGTAGTCTTTCCTTTTCCATTCTTTACATGTCAGCATCATTCCAAATGTCTATGTTTTACGTAAATAAAATATTTACCCTCTTTATTTATCTCCTTTCTACTTTTTGTTTCCTATTATTTAAAGTCCAGTTGTTTATGGCCTAAGTAATGAATTTCCAGTGTTAATAATTTTGATCTTTAATTCGAATTAATACAATTTCATTTCTTTCACAATGTCACATGACTCCACAAAATAGATAATTAAAAACCCATGGATGCGATATGATTTTAGATGTAAAAGCGTCCATAAATAAGTATTAATTAAAACATGTTAAACATGCAATTATAAACGATACTGATCTGAGGAATTCAAAATTATAACTCTCTGAACCTTTCTGAAATTGTATCTACTATTCACGCAAAGTTTTGGCTATAATTTTTATAAAAATTACGCTTAAAAAACACGTAAAAAATTAAGTAACATTTTCGTCAAATTTTATTAACATTTCAACTAGTATCGCTACGATTACCTACATCTTATCTTTTACAGTGCACTTATGACGTCATAAGTCGACAGCATGTAGAAGAACGCGTTGCATGATGGGTAGTTAGCGTAAGGAAAATGGAAGAAATCGGTTTCTTCTTCCGCGTCCTCTCGGTGGAAATCTGTTTAAATATTAGTTAATTCGCGAGATTCAAGTGTTTTAAAGTGTTTAATTGTAACGTAATATCGAAACGAAATCAATGACGTAATTATAACCGCGCATCGTTTGTTTAAATATGTTAGAACAAGTATTTTTTTTACTAGTGATTTTTCTATCCAATAGCAACTGCAATCCTCGAGGTAAGTTCAACAATTAATTCATCTGTAATAATATAAGCATCTTATTTTTATCTTGAATTAGCATATATTTACTTATATTACAAAATACATTCATGTGTTTGTGTAAAAGAATAAATTTATATGTAATTTATATGCCAAGGTCATCGCCGATCATTCCCATAGGAAAATACTTTGCATAATGTTATATTTATTTTTATTTGTAAATACGCCCTATAAAATATTGATGAGTTCATAAAAACGTAATTATAATTTCAGATAAGGAAGTGAATAATATTCTTGATTTAGGAAGCGTGTTCAAAACCAGGGAGATCATTGCAGTTTTGCAAGATGTGAAATTTCTAATATGGCGTCCTCTTTCTTAAAATTGAAAGATTAATGCGTTCTTTGAGCAAAATACTGTAGGCCTTTCATGCTCAAGTTATAATTATTATGAAACTGGTTTCAAATTTTAAGGGGAATTTTTAAATAAAATACAGAAATTAAGGGGTATTTCAATAAAATATATCTGCTTACATACATGTGTGGGATTCATAAGGAATTTTATTCTAGTTATTATATTTGATTAAATTATTAATACTAAAAAAAAGTAATCATAATTAATTAGAAAGGTGAATGTAAAGAGCTATGTAAGAGTGAATTACATGATTTTCATGGGAAACTGGTTCTAATATAAACGGAGAAGCGATTACAATAGACATGGAATATTTACAAAAATCTCAAATTATACAATTTATTAAAAGATAACCAATTTATCTTGAAAAATTCCAACCAATTAAACTAAAGAAATTTACAATTTTAAATTAACTTTAAACAAAAAGGTAGATAAAATAAATATTGGATAAGGGAAAATTAATGAACTTAAGATTGTAAATGTATTAACTATAATCATAAAGTTATTGTTTTAGGGATTTTATTTAACAGGTTTTAAATCTATACAACATCTTCCTGTGCCAAATATTAATTTTTTAATCTCTTCTTCCATTCATCTTTATCTTTCCATTCACAATCCTACAGTCCCCTATCCTTCATCAAATTCATAGTTCCCTTTATCCATGTCTTCCAAGATCACTTTCTTCTTTTCCTCTGATTTGGAATCCACTCCAAACTCCATCTCTATTCTTCCAGCCACCATCTTGCAGTTCCCTGTCCTTTATCAAATTCATAATTAAACCAAATCCATGGCAATCACTGGAAAGGAACTTTCGAGAGTAAAATAATAATAAATAATAAACCAATAGAACAAGTAACACACTTTAATTATTTAGGTAATAATATATCACAGTTTCATAATCAAAAAGATGTGGAAACAAATTTAGAAGAATATAACAGATTAAATGATATAATTAGGAGAAATTTTGGAAAACAAATGAGGAAAGAAATCCAATTGAGATTTCATAATGCCATAGCCAAACCTGCTCTACTATACGGAAGTGAATGCTGGACACTTCGAGCAAAAGATAAATCCCGCATTAATAGTTCACAAATGAGATTCCTCCGATCACTAACTGGAGTAACATTAAGGGATAGAATGAAAAGTGATGAGATAAGGATGCAGTGGAATAGTAGGGAAATGGTTGAACATATACAAAATTATCACATTAAATGGTTCCAACACGTCCTGAGAATGTCAAATTCTCGTTTACCAAAGATGATTTACCACCTGAACCCTAAAGGCATAAGAGACCTCGGAAGACCCTTCAACCGATGGAAAGATCAGTTTTTGTAGTCGCAGAACGGGCATCATCACCCAATACTGCATTCGGAAGAAGAAGAAGAAGATAATTCTCTCTATCCATGTTTTCTTAGGTCTCCCTCTTCTTTTCCTCTGATTTGGAATCCACTCCAAACTTCATCTCTATCCTTCCAGGCACCATCTTGCAATTCCGTGTCCTTCGTCAAATTCATAATTCTCTCTATCCATGTCTAGTTAGGTCTCCCTCTCCTTTTTCTCTGATTTGGAATCCACTCCAAACACCATCCAGCAGTCCCCTCTTCTTCATCAAATTCATAATTCCCTCCATCCTTGTCTACTTAGGTCTCCCTCTTCTTTTCCTCTGATTTGAAATCCACTCTAAACTCCTAACTGGCAATATATCTTAATTAATTCTCTTCAAGTGTCGAAACCATTGTAATTGTTTAATTCCCATAAATTCTATAATTGTTACTTTGAAGTTTATTTTTCCTCGGATAATACTCTTTGTGATCCTGTCTAATTCAGAGCATAGTGTAAATCTTAAAATTCAATTTCTGTAGAATGCAATTTTGATTTTAATTTATTATTTTATAATTTATAAAATCATCATAGGCGCAAAAAATAAATGAAAATGGTTATGGGAATTTATTGTAGAAAAATCAGAGGAACAGCACCTGTAGGTAGGAGAAGGAAGAGGTATGATTTCAAACACCTGAATTATACTGGGAATTATTGGAATATATGAGCACGGGATAGGGATGTATAGAGAGCTTATGTCAGTATGACCATTAACTTCTTGGTTCAATAGTATCAAATAGTTTATTGTTAATTTTTAATATATGCCGCGAACGTTGTGTGTGTGAAAGAAAATATGACGGGTGTAAAGTGGAAATGTGCAATATTTTCTTTATTCATTAAACATATAAAAACCAAATTCCATATCGCGAGGTAACTACCAGCTGGCTGGCTATTGACCTTATATCCATAAGTGTCATTTTCAGAGGTGGATGATCAACCAGCCAATATCTGAGTGTTTTGTATGGTCAGCAAGTCGGAACTTCCAGCTGTTATTTGTCGTTTTCTCAACCCTAAACTACTAATATAACTGACACGATCAAACCCATATTTCCATGGCCGCGTGCACATAAGCTCTGCATACATCACTATCCTGAGCCATTGTTTTCCAATCATCCCCTGTATAATTGACTTCCCTCAAATAATGATTAATGTTATTCTCTCACCTCATTTTTGGTCTACCAACTGGGCGATTTCCATATGATTTTCCTACAAAAAGTTTCCATGCCTTCTTTGAATCCCCATTCGTGCCACATGTCCTACCCATAGCAATCTACGAGCCTTAACTGTTCTTATTATATCTGGTTTCCAATAAATATCGTATTGCTCACTGTTATGCAATTTTCTCTATTCGCCTCTGTCTTCATGTCTCTTTGATCCAAAAAATGTCTAAGATCTTTATAATTGATGCACAGTGCAATCACAGGTTGTTTGTTTTTCTAAAGTATGTCTTCCACTAAAATCTGATATATTTTATACCTACAGTAAAGTAAAGTAATCCCACTACAGGCCTCAAGAGGCCCTTCGGGTAGTAGGAGTTAAGGCTCCCACTTTTTCTGGACAATCGACACTTCATGTCAGCCGGGTTGTCAGCCCTGCGTGACGGCCGCCTTTACCCCCAGAATAAGTGTCTGGTACTCATTTCCGTTAGAGGCTGAGTCGACCCCAGGACCATAGTGCCCCCAGAGGATTTGGGTCAGTTTAAAAATCCTGACCCCACCGGTACTTGAACCCTCGACCTACCGGCTTGTAGCGCAGTGCCTTAACCACTACGCTACGGCGTGCCCTATGCCTATTTCTTCTAAATCCACATGGAATTAATATAGCTAAGCAAATACATCATAGTCCCGGATAGGTACCTTTCCCAAACAAACCAAATTTCAGAAGTAAATTTCTTTCCCTTGGGGACACAAACCAAATTTTGTTCAGAGACTTTTCATTATAGCCTTGAATTTCTTCATGTGCTGTAAGTCTCTGAAACGAAATTTTGTTCAGAGATATGTTGTTCTCATTATAGCCTTGAATTTCTTTCATATGCTGTAAATCTCTGAAGTGGACCCATGATTTTTTCAGATCTAAAATTTGCATCAAAGCATGATATCTAGGGAAGCCCAACTATGGAGAGAGACATTTATTAAAACTTAGGAAAATATGTTTTCATTTTTTTATGCCACATTCATTTTGTCGATTTCTCATTATTCAAATAATTATATATTATCTTGAAACACTTGTTTGCAATTGTCTTAATGGAATTTCTGTCGCCCCATAAGAATAAATTGGCTCTTACCTTTTAACAATAACTAACGCATGTTTTACGTTAAGCTGAAAATATATAAAACTATTATTCTACCAGTTATATTATATGGGTGCGAAACATGGACTCTTACTTTAAGGGAGGAAAGGAGATTACGAGTATTTGAGAATAAAGTTCTTAGGAAAATTTTTGGATCAAAGAGAGATGAACAGACAGGTGAATGGAGAAGACTACATAACAATGAACTACATGGTCTTTATAGGAAGCCAGATACAATAAGAACAGTTAAGTCTCGTAGACTGCGATGGGCAGGACATGTTGCACGTATGGGGAATGAAAGACGTGCATGGAAGCTTCTTATAGGAAAGCCAGAGGGAAAACGCCCAATTGGTAGGCCAAGAATGAGGTGGGAGAACAACATTAACTATGATTTGAGGGAAGTAGATTATACAGGGAATGATTGGAAAGCATTAGCTCAGGATAGGGATGTTTGGAGAGCTTATGTCCGCGCGGCCATGAACCTTCGGGTTCGATAGTGCCAGTGAGTAAGTAGGTAACGCATGTTTTACTGTGCAGATGTGGAGATTCTAGAATATATTTACCCAACTTCTTATTGTATTTTAAGAAATTCCTCTCATTTTTTGGGAAAGCATGAAAATATATATTTTTTTGGGGTAATTATTCACATACTATGTAGGCATATTTTTATTATTATTTTATATTTTACATTTTCTTTACAAGCCAATTATTTAATCCAATTATAGGTTATTATTAATTTAATTATTTTTTTAGCACGTTTCACATTTCCATTCCAATCTCAATCATCCAATTGTTTTTCCTCATGCTGCTCAAAACACAACCAATCCATATATATTTTTTTGGCTGTACTCCTCATCTTCTGCCAAGTGGCTCCCATTCTAATATTCTTCTTGGGAATCTGTCTTCTATCATTCTTTTTACTTGACCATACCATTTTAAAATAAAGCTATTATTATTATTATTATTATTATTTTATTTGTTTGTTTTTTTATGAAATGCACAATTCAAGTTTGAATATGTCCACCGCTGTGATCTCGGGGTAGCGTGCTACCTTGTTACACAGCGGGCCCGGGTTCGTTCCCCGGTCGGGACAGTTTTTCTGGGTGAGGTTTTTATCGGAGTCTTTCCGCACCTGTAAGACAAATGTCAGGAAAACTTTAAGACCCAAACGGTCCCAGAAATCATATGGCCATCGCAATCATCATTCATATTCGTCTTAGGTTAAGCTTAGGATTAGGGACTCTCCTGGCGCACCATTATCACCCATCATATCATCGGGGCAACGTAACCCCGCCTTCCAGGCGCCCCAATCTCAGAACAAGTACGCCATGCCAGGAGAGAAACCAGGAATTTCGAAACACAAACCTGGGGCATTTGAAAAAAAAAGAGTAAGTTATATTAAAACTCAGTAATTAAGATGGTACGGACATGTCCAGCGAAAGGAAGAGGATCGAGTACGAAAATCTGTGTTGGATTGGAAACCTGAGGGAAGACGAGGCAGAGGAAGACCTAAAACCTCCTGGAGTCAGGGAATATGTTTATACATGAAGGAGAAACATCTACAACCAGGAGATTGGATGGACCGACAAAATTGGCTACTAGGAATCGGACGATGTCAAAGACGTTAATCCAAAGATGAACTATCTATAAAATAAACTGTTATTTTTCTTCTTCTTCTCCCTTAGTTTAACCTCTCACCCTATAGATACTTTTACGCGCTACACGTCCCCCGGATCTTACAGTGGCACGGTCTGTCGGGAGAGGGATTTTAACTATGGATCACATACATACTTCTTGACCACACGAAGACATGGAGGGCCTCCCTGAATCAGCGATCAGCTCAAGTCAAGGCCTCCTCCGAAACAACACAACATTAAGACCAAGCATACCATTCACACACACATTCATATTAAACATGGCGAATATGACAATGATGATTATGATGGCCAGATGATATTCGGGGACCGTTTGGGCCTTAAAGTTTCCAGACATCTGTCTCACAAGTGAAGAAAAACGCCGAAAAAACCTCACCTAGGAAACTTGTCCCGACCGGGGATCGAACCCTGGCCTGCTGCGTTACAAGACAGCACGCTACCTCGAGAACATAGCGGTGAACTCCATTATTATTATTATAATGCAAAAATAATTTGTGTGTTTTTCATTTTTTTTTAAATTTATGTAGGCACACTCTTGGCATAGAATCCCTGAAATATTAAATAAATTAAACCAATATACCTTATAAGTTACATTGGCAATTTAAAGGTTATATATATATATATATATAATTTATTTACGTGAATAACATATTAATACAGATTTGGATGTAGTATATATAAAATAAGAATTGTATTCAATTTGCTTAAGGTAGGGATCAGTGGCAGGCTTTTGTCAACACAAAAAGTTAGTTTTTGTCTGCGTGAGAACAAAAATTATCAATACCTTCTCTAAGCTACAGTTATCTTCATGCAACAGATGGCTTTGCTTTGTTGAATCGAGTATCATAAACAAAGCTAGCGTTGCATGTTGTATCTATGAATGTTATCTGGCAAGAAATTACTCTCTATTTCTGATTACGATATAATACCATGCTCTTACGTAGGGATTTTTCTGTTTACAGATCTGAGGGGTGTCCATCTTTGAAATAACGACATCATCTTCATCGTAAGTAAAATTATATATTCCTACATTTCAGGAAAAAATGATCTAAGTTACATTCAAGAGGGATATACATGTTTAAATAATATAAAATATGATATGATTTATTTTATATCTGAGGATCTAGTAACTTATTCACTTTGAGATTTTAAATGATTGGCCGCGGTGGGCTAGTGGTAATGCTCCTTGCCTCTGGTCCCGAGGGTCGCGGGTTCAAGCCCGGCCGGGGTCGATGGATTTTTTAGGATGGATAAATCCAAGGAGCAAGTCCTCCGGGAGGGACTTTAAGCCGCGGGTCCCGAGTCTGAAGATTTTCAGGCTCGTAAAAGATCCTTAAGCCTGAATGAAAAGGCCTCTAAGCAAACTTTACCGAATTTTTCCGTCCTAGTACTACCTTGGTTTCCTAGATGTCAGTATGAGGCGGAACGCTTTCCACGGACCACTCAAGTGACATCTATACGAAAACAATGTAAGTAAATTAGTATGTTTCAAATTCTTCCCTGTAGGGGAAGAGGGCCTAAATCTCTGTTAAGTGAAAACAGGGGCTTACAAGAAGAAGATTTTAAATCAGGAATATTCATTACTTCTTTGAATAAATATTATTTTCAGAATTTCTAATAAATCAATACTTTTAAAATTCATATTAAAGCACCCTTGAGGTTATGTAATAACTAATCTTCTTCTTCTTCTTCTTCTTCGGCTTTCCCCCACTTAGGCCTATAGGTTTGCCGTCTTCAGTTTCCATTTATCTCTATCATTCCAATCTCCCTCTTCCAAATTCCTATCATCCATTATAGTTCTGACGTAGGTTTTCCATTTCCATCTTGGTCTGCCACGTTCATTTCTTCCAGGGGGTGACCATTGGTATATATTTTTTGGCCATCTTTCATTTTCCATTCTTTGTATATGGCCATACCATTTAAGTGTTTGATTTTCAATCCTCATAACAACAGATGTGGTGACATTCATTTCTCTCCAAAGGAATTCATTTCTTATTCTATCCTGTCTTGTTTTAATAACTAATACTTACTTAATACTGGCTTTCCACTTTACAGCAGTTTGCCTTTGATTCCTGCTTTCCAGAGATTCCTATATTCCCATTGTCCATCTTCCATACCCCTCTTCATCATGGCATCATATATTCCCTCATACCATGCTCTTCTACTTCTCCCCCTCTCCCTTCTGCCTGGTACCATCCAATACAACACCTGTTTAGGCCACTGGTCTTCCGACATCCGTTGTACATGTCCATACCACTGTAAAGCTCTCTTTGTTATCCTATCGATAACAGTTTCTTGGGCTTCCATTTCTTGTCTGATATATGTATTTCGAATATGTTGTAGCCTGGATATTCTCATACTTCTCCGTAATCCATCATTTCTGTCGCCAAGATTCTTTTCTGCATCCTTTCATTTATTGCCCAGCTTTCTGATCCATATGTAAGTATACTTTCTATTATTGTCTGTATAATCTCCTTTTTTTTTGTTTTTCTGGTCAAATTTCTATTCCATAAAAGACCATTCAGGGATCTAATAAGATATTAATAATACTTAATAAGATATTAGTTATAAAATTGGTACCTGCTAAGTAAGTTTGCTCAACGAAATTTAGTTGAGGACGACATTCCTACCAGGTACCAATTTTATTTTTAATATCTTATTTTCTAATAAAAGTCCTGCGCCGTAGCCGAATGGTTAAGGTAAAAAGCCTTGGCGCAGAGCTACTGGACTTGCGCTGGTTCGAGCCTCTATGGGGGAAGACCTTTTCTCATGGAATTTCGGTTAGTATGGGACCGGTGGCCCCGCGCCGTAGCCGAGTGGTTAAGGAAGGAAGCCTTGGCACAGATCTACGGGACTTGCGCTGGTTCGAGTCTCCATGGGGGAAGAAATTTTCTCATGGTATTTCGGCCAGTATGGGACCGCTGCCCACCCAGCATCGTGATGCATTTGCGTAGCTACAATAAGTAGCGGCTCCAGGTTGAGAAAACCAGCTATAACGGCTGTGGGACTCGACATGCTGACCACATGTCACCCCTACACTAGCTGATTATCATCTACCTCTGTGATTGACACATGTGGATGTGAGGCCAGCAGCCGGTTGGCAGGCTAAGGGCCTTGTAGGCCTATCGCGCCAGGAGATTTTTTATGGGACCGGTGCCCACCCAGAATCGTGAGGCATTTGGGTAGCTACAATAAGTTGCGGCTCCAGGTTGAGAAAACCAGCTATAACGGCTGGGGGACTCGACATGCTAACCACATGTCACCCCTACACTAGCTGATTATCATCTACCTCTGTGATTGACACATGTGGATGTGAGGCCAGCAGCCGGTTGGCAGGCTAAGGGCCTTGTAGGCCTATCGCGCCAGGAGTTTTTTTATGGGACCGGTGCCCACCCAGAATCGTGAGGCATTTGGGTAGCTACAATAAGTAGCTACTTTAGTTTGAGAAAACCACGTTCAACGGCTGGGGACCCGACATGATGACCACATGTCACCCCTATACTGGCTAGATGATCGTCTATCTCTGTGATGAGCATATGTGGATGTGAGATCAGTAGTGGGAAGGTAGGAGAAAGTCTTTCTAGGCCTGTTGCGCCATGGAGTTAGTTATTGGCTACTATTTTTTTTTGAGGAATTAAACCCAATGGGTACAACTTGGACACTACACACACCCAGTCCCAAGGTTGAGATTTTAAAAATCCCTTACCCCGCCAGGAATCGAACCCGGGTCGCCGGAGTGGAAGGTAGGGACTCTACCGACTACGCCACAGCGACGGACATTGGCTACTATTTTGAACCTTAACGTCCTTATCGTCTATTTCCTAGACTATTATTCAGCACTCTATTTTTCACAATTATCACAAGGAATGTCAGAATTTGAGCAAATAATGTGCTTTCTTTGCTCTAGTCATCATCAGTCCAAAGATTAGGCAATTATCCTTTCCGACTTCGTATGCATCAGCCTAACATTTTCTAGGTCTTCCGACATCACGTCTTCCTCTTGCTTGATAATTTCTTGCTAACAATTGATATTTCCGAACACTTTAATAACCTCTCTTGGCTCCGTCTTACGGACAGACGTAAATTGCACTCTCTTTCGCTACTTTTCAAGCTTCTGAATTCCTACATTCCTACTTACCTGGCGTCCAGATTTGAGAAGTTATCCTCCTACCACAATATTGACACTAGGTCACAAGATAGCAGTCTGCTAACAATTCCTCTTCATAGCACATCCTCCTATTCTACTTCCTTCACAGTAGCCTCCGCCCGCTCCTGGAATCTCCTTCCTCAAGATATCAGGGGTTGCCGCACACTTGGTACCTTTAAGTCACGCTTATACAGTTACCTGTTGTCTAATAATTAATTTTTCTATATTTATTTAATTTTATACTATGTCATTAATCTTTTCCTCGTTTTTTTATATATCTTGTACATATTATATATTTAATTCGTTAATTTAAATTTAGAGTAAATCAAAATACATTATAAATATTAATTGTATTGTATTCATAACTTGTAATCGTTTATATATATATATATTGTAATTTAGATTTAAGACTTTTCTTTTGTATTTTTTTTTAAACCTGGTTGAGTGGTAGACAAGCCCTTAAGGCCTTAACTCTGCCAGGTAAAATAAAGCTATTATTATTATTATTATTATTATTATTATTATTATTATTATTATTTATTATTATTATTATTATTATATTATTATCTTTCCTTAGGCATTCCATTCATGTGATCAATCCACTGTTGTCTATAATTCGTGACTTTATCCTCGCAGTGGGAAGTAAAACCACTCACTGCCTTTATGTAAGTTATATTACGTACAATGTATACTTACTCACTGGCACTATCGAATCCGTAGGTTCATGGCCGCGCGGACATAAGCTCTCCATACATCCCTATCCTGAGCTAATGATTTCCAATCATTCCCTGTATAATCTACTACCCACAAATCATAGTTAATGCTATTTTCCCACCTCATTCTTGGTCTACCAACGGGGCGTTTTCCCTCTGGCTTTCCTACAAGAAGCTTCCATGCAAGTCTTTCATTCCCCATACTTGCAACATGTCCTGCCCATCGCAGTCTACGAGACTTAACTGTTCTTATTATATCTGGCTTCCTATAAGGACCAGGTAGTTCATTGTTACTTACAATGTATATACAGAAATATATCCAAAAGGCAGTAGTAATATACATTATACGAAACAATTCACAGCGTTTTAAATTAACTGAACTTTATTTGAAACAATATAAAACAATAAATACGTACTTACCGCCATTTTATTACTGTCTGGTGTCACAACCTGCTGTAGCCGCGAGGAGGTTTACGGCCAAGTGTGCAATGGCAACCAAAACTTTTCAAGCTCTATACATCGATTTCTGCGAACTGGATTATAATTTATTTTAATAACAAATAAATCAAATCATTTGGAATAATTAATAAATTATATTTTAATTAAACATACTGGCGGCCGAATTTTAATAGGCAACTCGATAAAAATGTATTCAGAAATTCACAATTTTATGAAAAAAATAGATTTTTGTTCATACACTGGTTGAACATAGTAATCTTGCAGCCGGATCTTGGACTAAGACAGATGAATGCAGTATACTATATGACAGTGGACTATTTGATCTACTGTATATACGAAACCAGATGTGATAAGATTTGCTGATGATATGGCTTTGCTAGCAGAAGATGCAATGACACTGAAGAACATGCTGATGGAGCTGAATGATAAATGCGAGGATTATGGGATGAAGATAAATATAAATAAGATGAAGGCCATGATTATAGGAAAGAAACCAAGGAAGATAAACACGAGGATTAAAGATGAGGCCATTGAGCAAGTAGAGCTTCAAATACTTGGGTTGTACTATCAGTAGTAACATGAACTGCTGTCAAGAAGTAAATCAGAGGATAGCAATGGCAAAAGAAACTTTCAACAAGAAGAGAAGCATTTTCTGCGGAAAGTATGGCAAAAGAATTAAGGAAGAGGCTAGTGAAGTGCTTTATGTGGAGTGTAGCATTATATGGTACAGAGACTTGGACATTACGACGGAATGAGGAAAAGCGACTGGAAGCTTTCGAGATGTGGATATGGAGAAGAATGGAAGGTATAAAATGGACAAAGTAAGAAATAAATATGTGCTAGACAGAGTGGGTGAAAGAAGAACAATACTGGAACTCATAAAAAAGAGGAAAAGAAATTGGATTGGCCACTGGCTAAGAAGTAACTGCCTGCTGAAGGATGCTCTAGAAGGAATGGTCAACGGAAATAAAGTTAGAGGCAGAATAAGGCATCAGACGATAGACAATATTAAAATAAATGGGTTGTACGCAGATACAAAAAGGAAAGCTGAGTTAAGGAAAGAGTGGAGAATGCTGAGTTTGCAGTGAAAGACCTGCTCTTGAGCAGAACAATATGAATGAATGAATGTGATAATAACAGTTACTGCGAAGAACAGGGAAAGTGATATAGTGGAGAATGAAAGAGGGACATGATACATTGTTTGTAGTATAAAGCCAGAGGAAAAATGTCAAGTATAGTTCGCCGATGAAGTGAATGAAAGCGAGGGACGAAGGGAGAGAGGGAATTCCAAGCGATAAAATACCAACTCGCCTACTGATAATAGGCACAGTCATTATATGTCACGTATCTGTGTGGTTTATTTCGGGCGCATTCTACATGTTTATATTTTTATGTCTACTTTGTGTAGTTACAATTCTTTTTAAGTTTAGTTACAGTGCCTAATATTTACCTTAGTTTTAATAATGTCTCGTAAGAAAGGACAAACTATTCAGAGCGAGGCGAGGGAGATGATTAAAAATGTTATTAAAGTGTGTGACGAAGAATCGAGATCAGGAGAAGTGAAATATTTAATTTCCAAAAAAATAAACGTGTTGATAAATATTGTGGTATATCAGAACACAGCGTATCCAATATAAGGAAGGAGGGTGTTGTAGCTGGTGATATTTCATTATGTACTCCAGGAGACCTCGGGCTGAGGAACACAAAGCTCATTGTGACGATTTTGATAGAAGAGTGATTCGAGATATAATTAGGGACTTTTATCAGAACAAGAAGATAGTTCCGACAGCTCCCAAACTCCTTGATGAAATTTAAAAAAAAAACAATAGACTTCCCCTGGCAAGTAGACGCTTTAAGGAAGTTGCTACATTACATGGGTTTCAGATGGAAAAAATGCGGCACTAAGAGAAAAGTTTTAATAGAGCGTCCAGACATAATTTATTGGCGGGCCAGATACTTGAGAACTATTAAAAAGTACAGAGATGAAGGAAAAAAAACATTATTTATATCGATAGACCTATAGGAATGCAATGACACATAGCTCTTCGATTGCCTCCCTATATGTGCGAACTCAATGCAATAGAACTGGCATGGGCTGCAATAAAGAGATATGTTAGAGAAAATAATGTTACTGGTGACCTGTCCCTAACAAGACAACAGGAATTGACTCAAAGTGCGGTGAACTAATCACACCGACAGATTGGGAGGGCTACGTCAGTCACGTTAGATCTCTGGAGGATAAATTCTGGAGAAAGAATGGATTAATGGAAGATGTGATGGACAGTTTCATCATATCATTAGGAGGAATGGATTCGGGTAGAGTGGAAGACAATAGTGAAAATAGTAGTGAGGATTGTTCATCAGACTCGGAACTGGCGCCCGCTAAGCTTCTAATGATAAGGTAAGTTATAGTACAATCCCTCGTGATATGATGTGCTGACTAATGAATTCCTATTCCTTTCATACACTTCGTCAGCGGACTGTAGGTAGACCAAGAATGAGATGGGAGAAAGCTGTACCCATAATTTCAGGGATATGGATTTTACAGGGAATGATTGGAAAATATTTGCGCTGGGTAGGGATACGTGTATAGTTTCGATAGCACCAATGAGTGACTTAGTTATATATTGAACGGTTTAAATAATCATGGAATACATTGCAATAATTTATTCATAAATGTTTACATTTTATCGGCATTAATATTTCTTGTTTTAATTTAATGGCGGCGTGAAATAAACTTTCCATCCTTGCAATTACTAGCTGAAATAAAAATAACATATCATAATTTTCCATTAGTCTTCCACGGCTCATACTATATATTGAGTTCATATTTTTCCTTAATATGAGTATAATATATCAACTTTGGTCAAAATTGCATGGCAAGTCATTAAAAATGATAATACGTGGGGAAATTTAGTATTTTATTAGGGGACCGTTCAGGTGCGTCCAAGACGAAAAGTTTATCATAAGTAATGCCACGAGTGATTTCCAAATTGTCGATAAATTCACGACTCACGAAGTGAGGAGTGAATTTATCTAGAGAATTTGGAAATGAAGAGTAGCATTTGTTAGGACTATTTAACGAATACAATTAAGCTGTTTACTCACAAATCATTATTTAAATGTAGTTATTTTAAAATATTTTTATATCTAATGTAAACGACAATGTCTGAAAACAAATGACAAACGTTTGTTATGCTTCATTTGTTCACCACTGCAACCAGATCATATTATTTATTACCTAAGGATCACAATATTGCAAGAATCCAGCCTAGTGGAGAAAAAATGAAACATATGAAACTGTTTATAACCAACATTATAGGTTATTAATTAATTTCTGATGTCCTATGACGTAAATTATCTTTTTCTGGAACGTTATTACCTGGGAAGTAATACGTTTAAGAAAGTGAAAACAGTGGTTTCTTTTTTTTTTTTTGTGGTATAATCAATTATTACGAATGTTTTTTCTATTATATCCAGGAAGCAGTATCTCTTTACATCTGTGCACTATATACAATCTGGTAGCCGTATGCAAGATAATGCTCTGCCCTACTTAGAATGTTAAAAAAAGGAGCTCTCTTTAATTTGACTATTTAACTCATTCCCCAAATGGGAGTCAATGACCAATCACGTTTCAATGATTTCTGTTTTACAACAAATCAGAGTCGTGTTTCACGAAATATTTATCAGTGTTATAATTACCATATTAAAGGAAGCTCCTCCTTTTTAATATTCTGAACAGGTCTGACCATTATTTTGCAGTGACTTAACCCATGAAGAATACGGCTACCAGAATGTATACATAGTGCATGAATGTCAACACATGCCGCATGCGAGAGTTAATATAAAAACATTTATAGCAATTGATTATACCACCAAAAAAAGAAACCACTTTTTGCACTTTCTTAAATGTATTTTTTCCCAGGTAACAATCCAGAAAAATATAATTGTCATATTTACGTCATACGACATCAGAAATGAATTAATATACAGTTTGATGTGTTTCATTTTTTCTCCACTAGAGAGCATTCTTAAAATATTGCGTTCCTTTGGCAAAAAATAGTATGATCTGTTGCAGTGATAAACAAAAGAAGCAGATGAAGCGTTACCTATCGTTTCTCATTTGTTTTCAAACATCGCCGTTTACATTAAATATATAAATATTTTATAATGACTATAGTTAAATAATGATTTGTGAGTAAACAGCTTAATTTTATTCGTTAAATAGTCCTAACAAATGCCACTCTTGATTTCCAAATTCTCTAGATAAATTCACTTCTCACTTCGTGAGTCGTGAATTTATCGATAATTTGGAAATCACTCGTGGCATTACTTATAATAAACTTATTTGAAAAATTCCAGGCGAAACACTACTGTCATTGGTTGTAAAACAAAATCCATTGAAATGCGATTGGTCATTACTCAGGGAAGCACGTCCTATAACGGCCCGAGAAATTTTATTATAGGACTCTGGTCCATACCTGAGCTTACCCCTCGAACTTATTTTTATGATATGTCGCGCGTCATAACCGAACAGTTCAGGACATCATGTTTTGGTTGAGAGCTATAGGACTTGCTATTGCATGAGTCGCCTTGGAATATTTTTTTTTTCTCATCCAGTAAGGGGCTGGTGTCCAATCAGATTCTTGAAAAATTTGGCGAACTACATTATATAGCGGTTCCAGGTTCGCGAAACGAGATATAACGAATGGGGGACCCGACATGCTGACCACCATATTGAGTGGATGATCATCTACCTCTATGATTAATACATATGGATGTCAGACCAGAACCTGGCTGGTTGGCTAAGGACCTTTAGACCTGTCGCTGCAAGGTGTTCTCATGGCCTTCTAGAATCGATCTGCCATGGAAATAAGTAGTAGTAGTAGTAGTAGTAGTAGTAGTAGTAGTAGTAGTAGTAGTAAGGACTTTATAAGACAAAAAGTAAGATATTTACAATATTATTTACAAATATGGGTCGCACGGGCAGTAAGCCGTACGTGCTGTTGACAGTCCGTTACAATAAAGTAATAATTGGTAATAGTATCAAGAAAAAAACAATAACATTACAATTACATAAAGAAAACACAATAATATTACAATTACATAATAATACAATAGCATTATACATTAATTAAGTTATGTATAATTATTAAGAATTAATGGTATTGCATTTTGATAACATGTATTTATTCATGAATGAGTGTTGTTCTTATTTTCCGCGTTTTGTCCAGAAATTTACCCAAGTTTATCCAATTTTCTGGATTTAGTAATAACTCGTAGCATGTCAATCTTTCTCGATTTGAATTTAGAAATCTTTCCGGTAATAACTGACGTCTCCAATATTCTAAATCGTTACATTTTCCTAATATATGTATCTCATCTTCCAAGTTCCCGCACATTGGACATGTTCGCATATCGTGATCGTCGCTAATTTTTAGAAATTTCCATGCCCCTAGCCTAAACCAAGCAAGCCCTGATCTCTCTTTAAATCCTAGGTTGAGTATATAAGATTCTTTTCCCCAAATGCGTTTTAGGTCTCTTTGTAAACAAAGTGAGCGTTTTCCTGTACATTCGGCGAAAATACCTTGTTGGTTTACATCTAAGTACCTCCACCTCATTTTTCTACACACGTTCTTGCGATTTTCAGTCCGATTTTCCCATAGTTAACCCATCTTAATCTTTTGGAGTTCTCTCCTAACCTCGTCTGCCCAAAATTTAACATCTATGTTTCTAATTTGGTGGTCGTAATCCTAGGTATAGGCCTGTATTATCACTTAATACCCTGGGTGCGCTGCTACGCCTAAATAAATTAAATATATATTTTTATTTTTTGTTTGAATAAGTTTAAAAAATACAGGTTAATTAATTGTATCATATACATTACCAAACATGGTGGACGCTAGGGAAAACTTTTATTTCGGATTTCAGGTACACCATCAGATTTCGCTGATTTTTTGACAATGCCTACCTTTATTTGTTTTTCTTCTTTTCTTCACTTCACGGGCTAGGTAAATTGCCTGTTCCGCCTCACAGTTGTTCTGTCCGTCTTTTCTCTGGCCTTCCTATATATCTTGAACCTCTTGGCTTGTAACTAAACGCTGCTTTTGGTAATCATGTAACATCCATTTTTTCTAAATGTCTAAACCATTTTCCTCTATATTCTTTGATTCTACCATTCAGTGGATATATATATTCAACTCTGTTCTTATATCTTCATTCTTTATCCGATCCAATCTTGTGCAGCATTTTGTGTTTCTAAGGAAGTTCATTTCTACGCTTTGTATTCTACTTTGTAATTTTTTGGTCATTACCCAAGTTTCATTCCCATAAAGTAATGAGGAACTGCCAATGTTTTATAAAACTTCAATATCTGTGCTTGTTTTGTTCTTTAATGTTTTATGTATAGTTCCGCATATCATTTAAAATTTCGATAGTTTCATATTTATGCTTCTTTCATGTAAAATTCATCATCATCCGGTATCCTGGCAGCTGCCGCCGTCTTCCGGAAACCTAACGCCATTTCTCTGTGTCCATCCATTGATCTTCCTCCAATCCTCTGATATTCACAGCCGCTTGTACCCTTCTATCCAAGTTTTCTTCGGTCTTCCTCTCTTCCTCCTTTCCATTGGGATCCATTCCATAATCATTTTAGGCAATCCTTGCTCTAGCATTCTTTTGACATGGATATACCACTGTAATGTTTTCTCTTCTATAATGTCTATGATGTCCGGCTCCTCTTGTACAATCATAATTTCCCTTATTTCTTTATTTCGCATTCTATCCTTCTTCTTCTTCCTTCCAAGTGTTACGATCCTATAGAAAATTTTCCCTCCAGCGTTTCATAGGACGGCATTCTATCCATTCTAGATTTTCCAGCTGATCTTCTTAAAACGTCCATTTCTGTACTTAAAATTATTTTCATTTCCCTGGTAGGAATTTGTCAGACTTCAGCACCATATGTTAAAATGCTCTGAATTATGGTTTGATATATTTGTAATTTTCTATTTTTTGTAATATTTTTGCTCCACTAAATAGAGTTTAAAGCATTTATTGCTTGTTTTGTTTGTGCGATTCTATTTTTAATTTCTACTGTGTTATCGCCTGAATGGTCTAATTTTGTTCCTAAATAAGTGGATTCAATACTAGGTTTTAGTTCTTCTCCGTTGTTGAAATTTATATTTTCCATTTCTTCTCCTATACACAGATATTTAGTTGTCTCTTTGTTTATATAAAATCCCCATTTTTCATATTCTTCTTTTAGTTTTTTTGCCATATATTCTATGTCATCGTGGTCTTGTGTTATTAATACCTGGTCGTCTGCAAAATTGAGTGGATATACATGTGAATTTTGGATTGATATGCCCATTTTTTTTACATTTTCTCCTCCAGTCTCTTTACAACCCAAATAATTAAAATTTTTACTTCTTCTAGAGGTTTGTTTTCTATTATGATTTTTGTTCTTATATGTTCATTTCTCCAAAATGCTATCATTTTGTTTTTTCTTTTGATATTTTAAAATTATATTACTGGCATAACTGATTTAATTGTTGTACAGAGTATTGCAAATTATTTTCATTTTCTTGGTTTATTTTAACAGCGTATAATGAGTACCGTTGATAAAAACAGACAATTGCTACCGCTTAGAGCGATTTTTAAATTTTCGTTTCAGATGAACTCCTACTCCTAACGGTTTTAGAGAATAATAGATAGCGATTAAAAACTCCCCTACCTGAAAACCTGTATGTATAATTATAACTGGTAGAACTACAACAGTTTTATGTAATAGATTAAATGTAATTTTACCTTTTGTGTGGTACTCCTTGGGACATTCCTGAAAAGGAAATACAGATAAATATTTTTTAACATTATTTATTCACTCAATTAATTAATTACTTAATTTGTTTAGCCTATATGTAGGCCTATGTGTCTTAAGTGATGTTTTTTAATGTAATATTGTTTTATTTGGAATGTATGCGACAAGAAATTAATAATAATAATAGTAATAGTAATAATACGTTAATAGTAATAATAATACTAATAAAATAATAATAATACTCGTATTATTATTATCATAATTATTATTCCGATTGAGGGTCTTTCCACTTTTCAGCGGTTGCCCTTTTACTAGCCGGCTGCTGGCCCTTCACATCCACATGTGTCAATCACAGAGGTAGATGATCAACAACCAGTGTAGGGGTGACATGTGGTTAGCATGTCGAGTCCCCCAGCCGTTATAGCTGGTTCCTCAACCTGGAGCCGCTACTTATTGTAGCTACTCAATTGCCTCACGATGCTGGGTGGGCACCGGTCCCATACTGGCCGAAATATCACGAGAAAATTTCTTCCCCCATGGAGACTCGAACCAGCGTAAGTCCCGTAGCTCTGCGCCAAGGTTTCCTACCTTAACCGCTCGGCTACGGCGCGGGACATCATCATTATTATTATTATTATTATTATTATTATTATTCTTATGATTATGAGGATTATTATTATTATTATTATTATTATTATTATGATTCATGGGAGATATCACACCCCCCGGTTTTTTGTTGGATGTGTGCTATTCACTCTAGGTTTAGCAGAGAAAGTCTGTAAGCGAGCTTAATTTTTTGCCGCATGTAATGATATCGGTTGTAAAAAAGATCCTTATGTCTGATTAAAGAGACATCATAGCAAAATTGATGATATCTTTTAAAGAAATGATGGAGCACAGATAAATTTAAGTTCCAGAACGAACCATTTGAACATGATTAGAGTCAGCTATTGGTCACAAGGCAAACCATATTATAAATTAAAATATGTTGTGTGTCGTTGCAAAGGAAAAATAATTTCGTGTTGGAAATAAGTTAGTGCGGGTAATGTAAATAAAATAAAGCAAAGAAATAAAACGAATTGAAATAAGGAAGAGACAGCGAGAGGGAGAGAGAGGGGGGAGCATGATAGCCGGGTAGAACACGCGACCGCATGCAGGAGAAACAGACGTTGCTCCACTAGATCACAACCGTGCCTGCTAGAAAAAGTCTGTATCAAGTGATGCAATACTCCATCACTTACCTGTATATTGAAATTATATATTAACTTAGATCAAATTAATTGGACGCGTTTTGCATTAATTGTGGAAATAAACAATCTTGTTATGCGTTGCGTTTTGTATACGAAGTAATGAGTATATATGACCTGTTTCCTTTAATTAATTTATTTCCCTATACATACAAATTTACTTATTTATCGAAGCCTGGTAACATGTAAGCATTATGAAACATTATTAAAAAATATTCTTGACCAGGATCGAACCTGGACCCGCGTCGTCGCAAGAGAGCATCTTAGCGACTGCTCACTCCATCGGGCGATAGGAAACACTGCATGTAAAATAGACTTACGCCGCACGATTTGAAGTGAAAGGAGACAGCACACGCAACAAATTCTTCTTCTTCTTCTTCTTCACTTCCTAGTTTAGGCATTAGTTGCCTGTTCCGTCTTCACTAATAGATCTAAGACCATCTCTTCCGAGGACGTCCGACATCTCTTCTTCTTCTCGGAAAATGATGTAAAATTTTATTTGGTATTCTACTTTCTTCCATTCGATCTGCATATTCTTTCCACTGTATCTTGTTGTTAAATATATTTTCTTTTATGGAGTACATCTGCAGTTCTTCACGGATATATTCGTTTCTTATCTGGTCCATTCTAGTGCAGCCTTTTACTCTTCTTAAAAATTTCATCTCGGCTGTTTTGGATTTACTTTCTTGTTTGGTGGTGATAATCCAACATTCACTCCCATTCAAAAGGCCAGGGACAGCCATTGTTTTATAAAATTTTAATTTTGTTTGTTTATGGGTTTCATTATTCAACGTTCTATTTATTCTGCCACAAATAGCTTGAAACTAATGAGTTTTATGTATCCATAGCTGATATCACATCCTAAATATTTAAACCGTTCAATAATGGTATTCGCAAATTTGACCATGTTACACCGTCCCTAGAACAATTATCGTGGCTTCATCTAAGAGATCGTAGAACTGTCCATTCACTATCCGTTCTCTATAAAATACTCGACACATCATCGCCTAATTATTTATCACGCCGCTTCATCAGACTATCCGACACACATAATCTTGATACTAGATCCCATCAGCACATCGCCCTTTATATCCCTCCTCATCATTCACTATCTTTTATGGTCTTACTTACGAAAACATGGAATTCCCTTCCGCCATATGTCAGAGACTGTCAAACTATAACATCCTTCAAAAACAAACTAAAGAATTATTTAATAACAAACTAACTTATACACCTCACTGATAGTATTCTTTTAACAATTAATACATTTATTTATTTATGAAAATAATATTAAGATTAACACATATTTTCTTTTGTTCTGTTTTAAATATTGTATAATCGTAAAATTAGTTTTCTATATCTCATTATTTTTCTTTGCTTTTTATATAATACATTAGACAGGACAATTTAATATGTCTTGCTTGTATACATTTTATTATTAGTTTTAGTCTTAATTTTAACTAACATTAACTGGTTGCATTACAGATCGTAATATAATAGATATTATCTTTTCGATCAAATTTTTATTTAGTATTTAATATTAGAGTTAATTGAGATTGTTATATTCTGATGTAATATATGTTTGTCCTGGTGAGTGGAAGAGAAGGCCACATGACCTTAACTCCACCAGGCTAAATAAATCTAATCTAATCTAATCTAATTTCGTTTCTAATTATTATTTATGCTCGCAGAGTGTTTCTTCCACAAAATGCTATTACTTTTGTTTTACTTACTGCATAGCGTTGGTACCGCCATCAGAGGAAAACGCATTATCCCTATTCTCCACAATAGAAACTCGGACGGACTTAACCAAACGCGACCTCAGTATAGAATTAAGGACAAACGATTAGGTATAAAAGATCACGTAACAACTTACTGGTGTGAATCGCTCTTCAAAACCTAACTTTCCATCATCAAGAATTGTGCCATCATTTTTTCAAAGACTGTACCTTTATTGGAGGGATAAAACATAATAATAATAATAATAATAATAATAATAATAATAATAATAATAATAATAATAATAATAATAATAACATGAAGTCAAAAAATTATAAAATCGAACAGAGTAACAGGAATTATAAATAATATTTTCAAGCCAAACACAGTGCAGCAACACACACGAACTAGAATTTATAAAACACTGGACAGACCCATATTATGTTACGGCAGTGAGGCCTGGACAATTCCCAGTGTAGATGAACAAAGACTAACTGCGGCAGAAATTATATTTATGAGACGTACTGCGGGTTACTCAAGAACAGACCATAAAAGGAATTCAGAGATTCTAAAAGAATTACAAACAGAATCAGTCATGGAATATGTACAAAAATACAGAAACAACTGGAAATCTCACGTAAGAAGAATGAGCAGAACAAGAATACCACGTCAGATCTTAAATTACCAGTCACCAGGCAAGATATCTTTGGGCAGACCCTTCAAACGTTGGAGTGAGACCCTAACAGACCACTAGGTCTATCACATGAAAGGAAGAAGAAGAAGAAGATTTAAAATTATATATACGAGGGGCATACTGAAAGTCGTGAGCCATCCGTTGTTAAAATTGTAATTTCAACAACGTAACAAAAACGATTGCAGGATCGTAATCTACAGGCTTTATACCACAACATTGTTATGTCATATTGTGGCGTCATAGCTTCTATCACGTGACCACACGCAGTATTTCCAAAATTGCGGACATCAGTGTTTCGTTTCGACAGCGCGCTGTCATTGAATTCCTTGTTAAAGAGGAACAATCTGCTGTTGACATACACCAAGATTTCAATGTGCATACCGAGATGCCTGCATGGGTGCCAGGAGTGTTAGGAGATGGGTGAAGCATTTTAAAGATGGGAACACGAGTATCAAAGATGAGCCTCGTAGCGGTCGCCCATGCTCTGCCTCCACGGATTGCAACAAGGAAAGAGTTGATGCGCTCATTAGAGACGACAGGCGTATCACAGTGAATGAAATCGCTACAAAACTTGCAATAGGACACAGTGCAGTGCAAGAAATGATTCACAGCTTAGGTTACCGAAAATTTAGTGCCCGTTGGGTTCCACGTTTATTGATTGAAGATCACAAACTTCAGAGAAGAACCATCACCCATAACCTTCTTCAGAGATTTCGAAATGAAGGTGATGTTTTTTTGTCGAGTATTGTGACAGATGACGAAAGCTGGTTTCATCGCTATGAGCCTGAAACAAAACGCCAGAGTATGGAATGGCACCACTTGAAATCGCCATCAAAGAGAAAAGCGAAGACAATGCAATCTGTTGGGAAAGTTATGTGCAGCGTCTTTTGGTATGCACAATGTTGCATTCTGGTTGCATTTCTTGAACCTGGACAAACCATAAATGCTGCCCGCTATATCCAGACACTTGTGAAGCTCCGTCGTGCATTGCGTTAACGTGAACTTGTTTTTTCCTCTTTACAACCGCTACCCCTTAATTCTAATAAATGCATTTAAAAACGTTTATAGTTTACCATTACAACTGCTGATCTAATACATTTGGTTACCATAACGACCATCGAATTCACGAACTCGCTTCCAGTCCTTTCGGCTAGCTTTTTCTCTCCTGAAACAAACAATAACCATTTATATTACATGGTTTGAAAGTGTAATTTAATGATGTGCCAAAATGTTTATGGATAAAATTAATTTTGTTTTAGTACTTTCTCCTTACGTATTCCTGCAATATATTAAGAAATGTATAACAACAGTAATAATAATAATAATAATAATAATAATAATAATAATAATAATAATAATAATAATAATAATCACAAATAGGAATGAGTTATCTGCCCAAGAACAAACAATTTTATAGATTAATTTTGACTCGTATTATGTCAACTTTTTATGAAAGTAATGATACACTTACGTTTTGCCTGTTCCTCGTTACCCTTAATGCAATTTGGAGCTGCTTCTTTTACTATTTCTTTGATTTCTGGTTCTACGAACAAATTTACAAAATGTTCCGTGTATTTGTCAGGGATCACAAATCCGTCTTTATCCACCTTTAAAAATCAAACACAACAGTAAATAAAAAATGTCAATATTAATAGATATAATCTTCCTGGTGATAAAATTATATAACACACAACTAACTCACTGACTATCACACCAGTAGGTTTATGTCCGCGCAGACATAAGCTCTCCATAGATCCATATCCTGATCTAATGTTTTCCAATCATTCCCTGTATAATCTACTTCCCCAAATCATGGATAATGTTATTCTCCCACCTCATTCTTGGTCTACCAACTGGGCGTTTTCATTCTGGTTTTCCTTCAAAAACTTCCATGCACCTCTTTCGTCCCTCATACCTGCCACATGTTCTGTCCATCGCAGTTTACGAGACTTAACTGTTCTTATTATGTCTGGCTTCCTATACATATAATATGGCTCACTATTATGGAGTTTTCTTCATTCACCTGTCTGTTCATCTCTTTTTGACCCAAAAATTCTCTTAAGAAATTAATTCTCAAATACTCGTAATCTTCTTTGCCCCTTAAAGTAGGAGTTGTGTTAAACATAGTCAAAGAACTGTTAAGTCTCATAGACTGCGATGGGCAGGACATATTGCGCGTATGGGGAATGAAAGACGTGCATGGAAACTTCTTGTAGGAAAGCCAGAGGGAAAACGCCCAGTTGGTAGACCAAGAATGAGGTGGGAGAACAACATTAACTATGATTTGAGGGAAGTAGATTATACAGGGAATGATTGGAAAGCATTGGCTCAGGATAGGGATATATGGAGAGCTTATGTCCGCGCGGCCATGAACCTATGGGTTCGATAGTGCCAGTGAGTGAGTAAGTAACATCCCAAATCACCAAATCGACACTTTTAACTTTTTAATTTGGTAATTTGTGATTTTATTGACTACTAGCTAATATCCGGCGTGCGTTGCTACGTATAAACAAATGAAATATTAAATATTAATTAAATTGTATGGTATATGCTGAGTCGAACCAAACATGGCGGTTACTAGTAAGTTTTTAATTTCAGATTTCAGATAAACCTCCACTTCTAATTGCCGGATTTCGCATATTTTCAGACAATACCTACCCCGGTTTATTTTAATTGGATATACCTAGTTTCGTTGTGAAACACCGAAAATTGTTACCGCTAGAGCGATTTTTAAATTTTCACTTCCGGTGAACTCCAATATATAATGGTTTTGCAGGGTCCAGTTGTGAATCTAAACCAACCAGGGACCCACTTAAACCCACAAGAAGAAAAATCATACAAATTGGTCCAATCGTTTAGGCAATTCTTAATTTCTGGTTTCTAGTAAACGTCTATTTCTAATTGTCGAATTTCGCTCATGTTTTGATAATGCGTACCTACGTTTATTTTAATAAAATGTACTGAGTTTTGTTGTGAAACACCGAACATTGTGACCGTTAGAGCGATTTTAAAATTTTCACTTCAGGTCAACTTCTACACCTAATGGTTTTAGAACGTCGACTTGTGAATCTAAACCATAGAGGGACCCAATCAGACACACACAAAAATATTCATCATAATTGGTCCAGTTGTTTGGGAGTAGTTCAGTGACAAAACACACGTACAGAAGAATTATTTATATACAGGGCTATTCAGAAAGAAGGAACAGACTTCAAACATTTATTTTTTCTAAACTACAAAAAATAGAAACAAAATTCCAACGTTCCTGGAAAGAGAAAATGTCACTATTTATGTATTCATTATTAGCACCATCTGTTACACGACAAAATCCAGAATGGATTGAAGCAAGGAGATGCACTATCTCCTCTACTATTTAATTTTGTACTAGAGCATGCCATTAAATCTTTAGAGAATGAGGAAGGCTTACAACTCAATGGTATTAATAAGCTGTTAGTTTATGCTGATGATGTAGTACTACTGGCCGATAGCGAGGAGATACTAAAGGCCAACACGCACACACTATTGAGTAACACTAAGAAATTAGGACTGGAAGTGAATATCAATAAAACTAAATATATGGTCACACGTAGAAATTCATTATATAATGGTAATGGACAGCTAATGACAAATGAGGGAAATTTTGACGAAGTGGCTGAATTCAAATACCTAGGAACAATAATCACAAATAGGAATGAGATGCACAAAGAAATTAAACATAGGCTCAATTCTGGAAATGCGTGCTATTATGCATTGCAGAGACTTTTGATGTCCCAACTCCTTTCAAAAAACGTTAAACTGAAAATATATAAAACTATTATTCTACCAGTTATATTATATGGATGCGAAACATGGACTCTTACTTTAAGGGAGGAAAGGAGATTACAAGTATTTGAGAATAAAGTACTTAGGAAAATTTTTGGACCAAGGGGAGGTGAACAGACAGGTGAATGGAGAAGACTACATAACAATGAACTACATGACCTTTATATGAAGCCAGATATAATAAGAACAGTTAAATCTCATAGACTGCGATGGGCAGGACATGCTGCACGCATGGGGAATGAAAGACTTGCATGGAAGTTTCTTGTAGGAAAGCCAGAGGGAAAACGCCCAGTTGACCAAGAATGAGGTGGGAGAATAACATTAACTATGATTTGAGGGAAGTCGATTATACAGGGAATGATTGGAAAGCATTATTTCAGGATAGGGATGTATGGAGAGCTTATGTTCGCGCGGCCATGAACCTACGGGTTCGATAGTGCCAGTGAGTAAGTAAGTATCTGTTTCACGACAAATATCAAAAAAGGTGGCTCATTTCTTGTCACACATGAATCAGCTGGTCTCTAGTTATCGAATTTACAGCTTCAACAATTCGATGTCACAGATTTTCAAGAATGTCAGGCATAGGGGGGATAAAAACACAGTCTTTTATGTAACCCCACAGATAAAAATCACACGGGGTTAGGTCTGGTGACCTGGGATGCCACCGGCGATGAAATTGATCTTCTTCTCCTTCTCTTCCAGTCCAACAGCGCCAATGCACTGTGATCGCAACTTCAAGCAACAGCGACAATGCGGCTATGATCGGAACTTAAAACTTTTCTCTTTCTAGGGACGTTGGAATTGTGTTCCTACTTTTTTGTAGTTTGGAATAAATAAATGTTTAAGTCTGTTCCTTCTTTCCGAATAGCATTGTATATATATATATATATATATATATATATATATATATATATATATATATAGATCCAGATATATAAAGATGTGTAACATTAAAAATATCTGTTTGTCAAATTGTTTTATTGAAGATGATCTATCTAAAAAGTGACGCAACAATTAATGGAGAATAACAACTTATTTATATAAAAGTATACATTTACCAGTAAAGCCAATATATATTTGTAACTTACCCAACCAGCTTTTTTCGCAATGCACAGGTGATATTTCTGTAAAATAAAATGACAATATAAATAACGGGGATTCTTTGCAACATGAGTCGGGAAAACATTTTCTAATTTCCAATTAGTTACCATGCGCATGCGCCAACAAACGCGAAGCGGTTTACACTATGGAATCAAGGGGATGCAGCCAACATATGCACGACATTTAACGAAGCTAAAAGCTAACCTAACGCAATTTAAGTACCCTAATCTCTGAAAGACAAACCTGAAAGCTAACCTAACACAATTTAAGCACTCTAACCTGTGAAAGACAAACCTAAAATCTAATCTAACGCAATTTAAGCACTCTAACCTGTGAATGACAAACCTAAAATCTAATCTAACGCAATTTAAGCACTCTAACCTGTGAAAGACAAACCTAAAATCTAATCTAACGCAATTTAAGTAATCTAACCTGTGAAAGACAAACCTAAAATCTAATCTAACGCAATTTAAGCACTCTAACCTGTGAAAGACAAACCTAAAATCTAATCTGACGCAATTTAAGCACTCTAACCTGTGAAAGACAAACCTAAAAGCTAACCTAAAGCAATTTAAGCACTCTAACCTGTGAAAGACAAACCCAAAAGCTAACTTAACGCAATTTAAGCACTCTAACCTGTGCAACACTAACCTAAAAGCTAACCTAACGCAAAATAATTATCCTAACCTGTGAAAGCCAAACTTAAAAGCTAGTCTAACGCAATTTAAGCATTTTGAGCTGTCAGACACTGCCAAGAGATAAATTGAAAGTTCTGAAATTCTGAAGTATATGTGTACTACATACTATATGTTGGATTCACTGGAACAAGAATTTGTTTTTTGCTTAGAATATTCGTTAAAATCAATATGGCTGCCACGTCTTCATGCTGTGTATGTAGTTAAATATCATAGAGAAAGATATTGAGATAATCATTATAAAAATGTAAAAAAAACCATTGTAAATGGCAAGAAATAATTTGAAAATGGAACACTACGAATCAAATTTGACAGGAGTTTATGAAAGAAAAAAAAAGTGACGTCGCAGGTTGTAAGGAACAGCCTAAAAAAGCATTCAAATATAAATTGTTGAGTAAGTCTGCCACAACAGGTACACAATTTTATTGTTTTTTTAAATAGGTGAACTAACTTTTGGAAAATAAGATGAAATAAATAAACAGATATTCGTGGTTGAGGAATTTGAGTATTTACAATAATACAAAAGCGAAGGAGAAAGCCGGACGGAAATGCTGTTTTTACGTAATGTGAAAGGATGCACAAGAGCGGATAGAATAAGGAATGAAACTATACGAGAAGAATTAAATATATATAAAATTGAAGATAAAATCAGTGAAAATAATAAGAAATGGACAGAACACTTAATGAGAATGAACAACGAAAGAATACCAAAAAGAACCTTCCTGTATAATCCCAGAGGAACAAGAGATGTTGGCCGACCACGTAGAAGATGGACTCCACTTTTAACTTCGCCGTAACAGGCTGCATAGCCTAAACCTTGTAGTAGAAGAAGAAGAAGAAGAAGAAGAAGAAGAAGAAGACAATAATACAATTCTAGAATGCATATGGCTACCAGATTGTGTGTGTGTGTATATATATATATATATATATATATATATATATATAGAGTGCACGAATGTAACCAGATAGTGCTTGCGGGATTGTGCTTGATGTTGAAAAAATATAACGACTTGGGTACCCGGCATTCTGACTACATGTTATCTCTATACTGGCTGTATGATCGACAACCTTTGTAATTAACACATGCGGAAGGGAGATCAGCAGCCACCTGATACGCCAAGGAGATTTTATAAATAAAATAGAATAGACCTGATTTTCTACTTACATTTTGACAAAATTTGAAGTCTTCGTTCTCGCTTTCGCTCTTTGGATCGTAGTCTAAACAACAAAGAGATAATAATTCAGTGTTTAAAGTAGTAAATGCTGGCAAAAGATTATTTAGAGAGTCAATAAATTTTAATACAGGGTGTCATAAATTTATGTATACCCTCTCTGAACAACAAAATGAGACATCTATACTTTTTAATATTATTTTTTCACGTTCACACAGTTCAGGTTACAATTATTTTAATTATAAAACTTTTTTATAGTTTTCTTTTTACACCGTCGTCCTCAACTACAATAATCCATGTCGCAATCTTCGTTACATCATTCAATTTCTAAGCTTTTCGAAGTCTTGGCTTCATCTTCAGGAATTCAATATCCAGATTAATAAAAATAATAATGTTATAAAAAAGTAAAGTGATCCCACAACAGGCCCGGAGGCCCTTGAGGTAGTAGGAGGTTAAGGTTCCCACTTTTTCTAGACAATCGGCACTTTATGTCAGCCGGGGTTGTCAGCCCTGCGTGACGGCCGCCTTTACCCCAGAACAGGCGTCTGGTACTCATTTCAGTTAGAGGCTGAGTCGACCACAGAGCCATAGTGCCGCCAGAGGGTTTGGGCCAGTTTAAAAATCCTGACCCCAACGGGACTTGAACCCTCGACCCTCTGGCTTGTAGCTCAGTGCCTTAACCACTACGCTACGTAGTGCCTCAATAATGTTATAACACAATTTATATTCTTCTTCTTCTTCTGCTTCATGAACTTAGGCCTTTTGACCTGTTTTCACATCAAATGGGATTTAATTAATTATTATTTATTATTATTATTATTATTATTATTATTATTCTGTTGCAATGTACGGAAGTGAGGTATGGACAATCAATAAGTACTACAAGAATAGACTAATAGCTCTAGAAATTGATTATTTACGAAGAAGTGCCAGAAAGTCTAAATTAGAACATGCCACAAATAAGGAAATTAGAAACATAATGGAAGCAGAAGAAAGCATAATTGAAAGAATTGAGGAGAAGGAATTAAAGTGGTTAGGACATGTTTTAAGAATGGAAGATGAGCGATGGCCGAAGAAACTATATGAATGGCATCCGAACAGAAAGAAGAAAAGAGGAAGACCAAGGTTAACATGGAAGGAAAACATGAAGACAGTAATGCAAGCTAGAGGGCTAAGCATCGAAGATGCCCAAGACCGTAGGCTTTGGAGGTTTGGCACGGGAAGACGGCAGCAGCTGTAAAAACCCGAAGATAGATAGAGAGATTATTATTATTATTAATAGGAACAGCAAATAGTTTGTTTTCTGTATAAATAACAGTTTGTATCCTGGCTCGCTGTGTGTGAAGACGTAGTAGATGTGCAACAATCGTCAAACCATTATTATTATTGTTATTATTGTTATTATTATTATTATTATTATTATTATTATTCTACTACAAGGTTTAGGCTATGCAGCCTGTTCCGGCGAAGTTAAAAGTGGAGTCCCTCTTCTACGTGGTCGGCCAACATCTCTTGTTCCTCTGGGATTATACAGGGAAGTTCTTTTTGGTATTCTTATCATTGTCCTTTTCGTGCCTGGTCCATCATCAGTGTTTCTGTTCGGTTTTCTCCTTCGCCTTTTAGTAATAGAAGATTCATCTGGCAGCCTTACAAGGGCTGCGCAGATATAGTTGGGTGGTGGGATTGCCACCTTACAGCCTCCCAACTTGCTTCAGCATTGTTTCTAGGGTGCCTTCCCTTAGGTAGATTGCCTATTATTATTATTATTTTTTTTTCTTCCAAGAGTTGTCCTTTTTCATGCTTTGGTCGTCATTAGTTTGATCCTTCCGGGAAATTCTCGTATAAGACTTGAAAGCATAATAATAGTCCCTTCGATTGGTTGCCGGCCAAACGAAGGCAAGACCAGTGATGGGGCTGCCATCTTATAGCCTCTGGTCAGGCTTTTCTGGAGAAGAAAAGAAAATAAAGGAAAGAAGAAATGGAAGAAAGGAAAGACTCCCTAGCCCTCGGATGCCCTAATAGCGTCGGGGTCGAAAAAAACAAGAGTTAACCAAGAGAGGTTAGATAGTAAAGTTAAAAGAGTGCAAAACACAAGTAAGTGGAAGAAATGTTTAGGAATTATTAATCAAGTTATGAAACCATCCCTTGTACAAAAAAAACACCAGATTACGTTTATATAACACTTTGGCTAGACCAGTGTTGACCTATGGTAGTGAAGCATGGACACTAAGAAAACAACATGAAAGCAGAATAACGGCTTGTGAAATGAGATTCATGCACAGAACAGCGGGTTACACCAGATGGGATCGGAAAAGGAACACCGATATCTTAAAAGAATTGAAGACTACGCCAATTTTGGAATATATTAAACAGTACCAACTAAATTGGAAACACCATCTTGAAAGAATGAGTTCAAATCGGATCCCCAAAGCTGTTTATAATTTTATACCAAGAGGACGAAGATCACTGGGCCGTCATATGAAACGCTGGAGGGAAAATTTTCTATAGGATCGTAACAGGCCTTGGCCTAATACTTGGAAGGAAGAAGAAGAAGATTATTATTATTGATGGTGAAAGAATTGGGCAGTGGAGATTGGAATGACAAAGAAATATGGAGGAGAATGACAGTACATTAATAGGGAGCAGGATGATGTGAAAAAATATGAAACCTCCAACTCAGGGTCCGGTCGAGGGATCAGATGAGATGAAGCCCCCTATATACAGGTCTGTGAATGACAAGGGTGCCAGCCGACCACGCCTGACTCACCGTCACTAGGACAGATGAACGAAATGAAATGAAAATTGATGAGATGAGTATGGAGAAATGGTGGAATGAAATTCTGGCAGGGTAAAATGGGAGAAAACCCCGAGAAAAACCTGCCGAAGCTCCGTTTCGTCCACCACGAAACCCACATGGAGTGAGCGAGACTCTATCTCGGGATCCCGGCGGCGAGATGCGAGCGTCTAACCGCTTGCGCCACATAATCGCCAAAATCTCATTATTAGCTAAATATGTAACGCGGGAAATTTAGTTAATAAATATACTACAAGAAGGAACATTCTTGGTCGTTGAAGTTAACTTCCTTAGAAGATCGACTAGAAAAAATATATATATATATAATTCTTCTGTAGTGTGTTTGCCACTACTCCTCCTAAACGACTGGACCGATTTTGTTGAATTTTTTATACGTATCTGATTGGTTCCCTCGATGGTTTAGATTCACAATTGGACCCTCTAAAACCATAAGGGCTAGGAGTTCACCTGAAGTGAAGATTTAAGAATCGCTCTAGCGGTCACATTTTTCGATGTTTCACAACAAAACTCAGCATATGCTATTAAAATAAATTGAGGTTGGTATCATCCGAAAATGAGCGAAATCCGACAATTGAAAGTGGAGGTTTACTTAAAACCCGAATTTGAAACTGCCTAAACGAGTCTACCGATTTTTATGAAAATTTCTGTGTGTGTTTGTGTGGGTCCCTGTATGGTTTAGAATCATATTGGACTCGATAGGTGGCTCTGCGATCGGGTTATAGGACCTTTTTTTTATGTCAGATGTGTAGTCATATGCATTTCGGACATATTACGTGCGACAACAATGTGACGTCATCATGTAAGCTTAACAGATGGCAGTGAGAGTTTTCTTGCGAACTTATTTAATACGTCTTAGTTAGTGAATTTTATGGTAAAATAAATAACTTTAATTGTTATCGTCCGGCCATGACACCAGAACTTATCGTTCGGGCAGGACAACTTCTGTCGGATCGACTAGTGTATAATATATATATATATATATATATATATAGAGAGAGAGAGAGAGAGAGAGAGAGAGAGAAATAATATGTTTATTGTAGGCGCCTATATATATAAAAAAGTAGTGGTAGAGTGAACTGGGGTAAAATTTTCCGTTTCTCCGGGTGAGGACTACTTCAGGGAACACATTCCAAAGGCTCAAACATAGGGACATGTTCCTAGGAACACGGATTGTTAGGACTTCTTACAATAGTGGGGCGCTAGAGGTATTAACGCGGGAATTAGATAATCACCCAGAGGGAAAACGCCCAGTTGGTAGACCAAGAATAATATTACTATGATTTGAGGGAAGTAGATTATACAGGGAATGATTTGAAAACATTAGCTCAGGATGGAGATGTAAGGAGAGCTTATGTCCGCGCGGTCATGGACCTATGGGTTCGGTAGTGCCAGTGAGTTAGTTAATGGTAGAGTGTTATATGAAAACTGATATCAAATGATTGGGGATGTAATTACAACGGAAGACAAAAATACTGCCAAAAGAACAGAGGGAATGAACTCCAGGTAGGACAAAAAGAGAAGGAAGACCAAATCAAATCGGATAATTGGAACTAGGGGACCCATGGAAATGTAAAATCAAGAGTCACGAATGCTTTGGATAGGGGACAATCCAGAATGAATATAGTGAATATTTTATGTACTATTTTTAGTTTCTTTGGTTGAGGAGAAACAAAACTAGACTATTCTGAAAAACCCTAAGTATAAAATTCAATAGTTGCCCCGATAAGAGATATAACCCACGAAAATTCTAAAGTTGAGTTTCCAGTGGATTGATAATCTATCCGGAGAGTATCACTGCATGGTGCATGTAAAATTATCCATACTCTCTTCCAGACCTGTTTTATTTATTTTTAAAACTGGGCTTTCAAACGAATAGTGATCTATATGTAACAAAATGGCGGAAGCAGTTAGTCAAGTCATTAATAGCAGTGCAGAAAAACAATTATTGCACATTTGAAAATTTATTCCACCACAGTTCCGAGAATTCTAATTAGAATCTTAGAGAAATTGAGTGAAAATAAAAAAAACACAAAAAGTAAAGAAATAACATTAAATTCAAAACAAATACTGGAAACTGATTAAAGTTAGAAATTTTTCTAACTGAATCAGTGTTCTGTATGGTTCAAACCCGGCCGGGGTCGATGGATTTTTTTAGGATGGAAAAATCCAAGGAGCAAGTCCTCCGGGAGGGACTTTAAGCCGTGGGTCTCGAGTCTGAAGATTTTCAGGCTCGTAAAAGATCCTTAAGCCTGAACGAAAAGGCATCTAAGCAAAATTTACCGAATTTTCCCGTCCTAGTACCACCTTGGTTTCCTAGATGTCAGTATGAGGCGGAACGCTGACCACGGACCACTCAAATGAGATTAATACGAAAACAAGTGTAACTAAATTAGTATGGTTCAAATTCTTCCCTGGAAGGGGAGAGCGCCTAAATCTCTGTTAAGGGAAACATGGGATTACAAGATTATAGCATTTTAAGTTAAATATGTGTTGGATATTTTTTCCACTCTATAGGGGATAGATCACTTTTGCACTCATTTCTGTATTAAATTGTTAAAATTAGTTACTAGTATGTTATTTTGCGTTAAAAGTGGCTGTATATGATTCCAATAGGACAAGAGATTAAAGTGTATATGACATAATGAAGGTAATAGCCTCAAAATGAACGTTACACGTTTTTTTCGTTTTCCCAATAGTTTGTAGTTTGTGGGTTAGATCTGTTTTTGGGGCAACTATTCAATTGTTTTATTATTAATGCAAGTAATGTATTATTAGGTATTCTGACTCACCATCATAAGCGCTAAAGCACTTTGATCCATACCGGATTTCTTGATCCTCTGTTTTATTGAAAGTTCCACAACAAGACTGAAAAGAAAACACTAAAATAGGTAGATATAAAATTTTCTTCTCTTCTTCTTCGGCTTTCCCCCACTTATAGGTTTGCCTCTTCAGTTTCCATTTATCTCTATCATTCCAATCTCCCTCTTCCAAATTCCTATAATCAATTATAGTTCTGACGTAGGTTTTCCGTTTCCATCTTGGTCTGCCACGTTTATTCTTCCAGGGGGTGACCATTGGTATATATTTTTTGGCCATCTTTCATTTTCCATTTTTTGTACATGGCCATACCATTTAAGTGTTTGATTTTCAATCCTCTTAACAACAGATGTGGTGACATTCATTTATCTCCAAAGGAATTCATTTCTTATTTTATCCTGTCTTGTTTTTTGGAGGCTTCTTCTAAAATAATCAAATTCAACTGTTCTAATTTTGTTCTTTTGTAATTCCGTCAAAGACCAAGTTTCACTTCCATATGACAAAATATTCTGTATTATGCTCTTATAAATTTTCATTTTAGTTTCCTTTGTAATATTTTTATTCCAAATTACTCCATGTAATGTCTTAGTTGCATTTTGTTGCCATTGTAATTTTAGCCTGTACATCTCTCTCACAGGTACCTGAACTGTTTCAAGTATGAGGTCATCCCAGATCCTTTCCCAAACACATATATTCTGTTTTCTGTAAATTTATATTCAGTCCCCATTTTTTATATTCTTCCATTAGTTTATTTATCATATATTTCATATCATCTTCATCCCCTGCAAAAATTATTTGATCATTTTTAAGAAATACAAAACAGTACGTGAGTACTCAGTAATCAGCTGTGTTGTTTTTTAGGAGGCCGTCCTTCTTCTTCTTCTTCCTTTCCAGGATTAGGTCAATGCGACCTGTTCCGGACTGAAGTCCATCGTTTCCTTGGCCGTCCCAAAGATATTTTTCCGTGTGGTTTGTAGGCGTTGATCTTCTTGGATAATCTTGTATTGTCCATTCTGTCTAAATGTTCTTTCCATTGGTATTTGTGCTCGTCTAGTTTATCGAGTATTGAAAATATCTCCAGTTCATTTCTTATTGATTCATTGTGTAATCTATCCATGCGTGTACGTCCTTTTACGGATCTTAAAAAATTCATTTCAGTGGCTTGAATGTGTGAGATATCTTTTTTTGTAAGTACCCAAGATTCAGATCCATATAAAAGAACAGGAACAGACATAATTCTATAAAACCTGAGCTGATTTTCTCTTCGAGTCTTTCGGAGGGTTCTTCTTATGGTGCCGCACATCACTTGATATCGGTTTAATTTATTGTGTATATCCCAATCGTAGCTGTATGTTATATCTGAACCAAGATAGTTAAAGTGTGCTATCTGTTCTATTATTTCATTATTGATCACTATTTTTGCTCTGACTGGCACTTTGCCCTGAAAAGCCATAATTTTAGTTTTTGAAGTTGAGACTTTGAGATTATAATAGAGTCCTAATTGATTCAACATGTAAATGGCTCTTTGTAAATCATCCTCTGACTTCTGTATAATTACCAGATCGTCTGCATACATTAAAATATTCATTACATTTCCTTATTAATTTGTATTGCTGTGGGACTTGATTTTTTCCCATTTTCGTATAACCTCGTCAATATATATATATATATATATGTATATATATGTTATAATTAAATGTTTAACATTGAGCAATGCAAGTTTAATATGGTAAAATAAGAAAAATAAATGCCTGGACGGGATTCGAACCCGGATCTCTGAGTCTGTACCTCAGTGTAATATCCATTACACCACCAGGCGAATCCAATTCAAACATTTATTTCTCTTATATATGTATTATATTCTCCATTATTACTAGATGTCGCGAGAACTCGGTCTTCACTGCCATCTAGTAGCTGACTATAACAAGTAAGCAAATTAATGAGGTACAGACTCAGAGATCCGGGTTCGAATCCCGTCCAGGTATTTATTTTTCTTATCATACCATATTAAGCTTGCATTGCTCAATGTTAAACATTTAATTATAACATCGATAAAGCGTCACTGCTATAAGGTAAAAAAAGTAGAGGAACTTCGGGTAATTTGGAGCCTGTTTTGAATTTGTTGTTTTTCTTCTTTAAATTAAGGGATTCGAATTTTGTTTAATTACAGTGATTATCATTAGTGTTGTAACTATGGAATAGCATTTTTATTTTGTTCAAATATGGAAACATCTTCATAATTTATAAACTTTTTTTACATTACACGAAGGTCCACTTTAACCCCCATATTCGGATGAAGTCGACCCCAGGATCCACCTTAGCTTTTAGTCTATTTTTACACGCTTTATATTAGCTTGACCTGTATCTATCTATCTATGTAACGGAATCTTTCAACGCGATTTTCACCCACTTAAATCATTGGATCGACTTGAAACTTTGTATACTTGTAGAGGACCCGTGACAATACAATAATTTCATATTTATTAAGTTTATTTACTCTATTCACGTATACAGACAGGCACAGATTAATCTGAAAAATATTTATGATTATTCATAATTAAAAAGCGTTAATTTTGAGTTAATGTTTTGAAAAATGATTGTTTATTATAACATTTTAAAAGTTAAGGTCAACGGATTTTACCTAAGAAGGTATTTTAACTTATTTTATTTTATAACATTCACATGTTATTCAACTGCAGAAAGCGACGGTCTTTGGGTGTAGTAAAATTACAAGGGTATTACATAAACTTAATCAAGTGAATTGTGTTTACAGATAGGATCCTCATTGATAAAGCATACATAATCGTGTATTTGATTTTCATATTTATTAAGATATAATTCAGTGACAGCTGTTTTCGGTACACTGTACCTTCTTCAGACATGTTAACAAATTATGAATTGTGTTATTATAGTACATAACAATAATTGTTGTATTGTTGTTTAGATCAGTTGATACGTACTGTAATAACTTACTTACTTACTCACTAGCACTATCAAACCCGTAGGTTCATGGCCGCGCGGACATAAGCTCTCCATACATCCCTATCCTGAGCTAATGCTTTCCAATCATTCCCTGTATAATCTACTTCCCTCAAATCATAGTTAATGTTGTTCTCCCACCACGTACTGTAATAACACAATTCATAATTTGTTAACATGTTTGAAGAAGGTACAGTGTACCGAAACAGCTGTCACTGAATTATATCTTAATAAATATGAAAATCAAATAAAACTAATTTTTATTTTTATTTAATTAATAATAATAATAATAATAATAATAATAATAATAATAATAATAATAATAATAATTATTATTATTATTATTATTATTATTATTATTATTATTATTATTAATTAACAATGATTTGAGGTAAATGAAAAATAATTAGAAAATATTAGTTCAGGATACACATGTAATTGAGAACTCAGGTCAACCCGTCTTTGATTCTCTGGATTCCGTAGTGACAGTTAGTGCACAGCGTTCGAAATAATATAAATTTGAATAAAATACTCACTGGATACTTATCTGTATTTCTTGTTTGTCTGTACAGCAACAAAGGTGACTGTTTCAGTTCTTGACCAAGAGATGGCGCAGATATTCCATCTATTACATTTGAAGAAACTGTAATATAAATATTTATTGAATTTGATTGTTAAGATCGAAAACACAAAGAAATGTAGGAAATAGTCTTATAGGAAGACCGATAAATCAATTTGAAAATGAGCATTGCCTGAACGTATGACACATGCTCAACGTAATAGCTTCCCGATTCGTCTAAATCGAAAATTTCCAAATTTCCCTATCGAGTATTCCAAGACTTAGTGTTTTTTTGTAAAAAAATTGTTAACATTTTTCGAAATTTTGAAAACTGCAAAAACATTGATTGTGAAGGGTGTATCCGGGATTATTAATGCAAGTCATGATTCAGTTTCCATTTTGTTTCTTTGGTTTTTAATGAGTTGAATTGTAAAACAAATGATGTACTGTGTCACGTCTCATAATAAATTACTTGTAAAAGTGGTCGCGTATAAACGTTTTCAAACGGCTGTAGCACGGAAACAGTAAGTTTCCGGACATGGTTTCCAATTCTGATTATTATCAACTCAGCCCCCTCTACAACTCCTAGAAGTTTCTAAGGGGAATTTTAGAGCACCCTGTATATCTGTCGCTGTGTCTATGTATTTATCGCTACTGCTTAGCCGTACTGCGGAACCCTTAAACAAAATACTTACCTGTAGCAGTTAGAGAAGTGAACAAAATAAAGACGATTTTTCTGTAACAGTTCATCGTGAAGTTATAGCAGTTACAATGTTCAATAACAGATTCAAACTTATTTATATGGAATCTATCGCTAACTACGTGATAAAATAGCTATATCTTATTTTAGATCATAATTTATTCATTTATATAACATAATGTTGGTTTTAGATGCAAATCGCTAGAAATTAATAATCTAGAAAATTGAGGAAATAATTTTAGTTTTTAAATAAATTGAAGGTAAAAAAGTCTATTAAATTCTAATCAAATAAAATTATTCAGAACTATTCAACAGAAAATGGAAGGAAATCATACAGACATAATGTTTACATAAAAATATATCATTATTAACCTAGGAACGATAATAAAAAAAAACAGAAATGCATGCTATTATGCGTTACAGCTACAGTATTCTTGTCATCGTAATTTCAATGAAAACACATTAAACTAACCTGCATAAACCTGTCCACCGCTGTGGTCTCGAGTTAGCGTGCTGTCTTGTCACGCAGCGGGCCCGGGTTCGGTCCCCGGTCGGGGTAGTTTTTCTGGGTGAGGTTTTTATCGGGATTTTTCCTCACCTGTGAGACAAATGTCAGGAAAACTTTAAGGCCCAAACGGTCCTCGAAATCATATGGCCATCATCATCCTTATCATTATCATCATCATCCTTCGCCGGTGTGGAAAGCAACGGGAAGCTACCACACCTACAATTCAATTCCCTAGTAAAGCTGCAAGCATATCATGAAAATGTTATGATTGCAGTGAAGGACCTGCCTTCGCGCAGAATTACTGTGGGTGGATACATAAAGCTAAATGAAACTAAAATTTTGTAAAGCAGTGGCAGTCCCCATACTATTGTATGGTAGTAAATTTTGGGTTTTAACTAAAAGAGAAGAGAAGATCATAGAAGCAGCTGAAATGAGATTTCTAAGACGTGTGGCTGGTTGCAAACTTCCAGATAAAATAAGTGAAGATATTAGAAACGAGGTAAATGTTTTTAAACTTTTAGATAACGTAAAATAATCTAGAAAAAACTGGAAAGTGCATGTTCAAAGAATGAAAGATGATTGCAATCCAAAAATTATACTTAATTACAAACCAAAAGGAGACAGCATTGTTGGTAGACCGAAAAAGAGATGATTTTAACTTTCAGAATGAGAATCTATGAGACTGGAACAAGCCACATGGACTTAATCCGTGGTAGTTGACGATGATGATACATAAGTCTCTTATTCCAGTTGCATTATACGGATGACAAAGAAAGAATGGACACTTACTTTAAGGGAGAAAAGGAGGTTATGAGTATTTGGGAATAAAGTTGTTAGGACTATTTAACTCATGCCCCAAATGGGAGTCATTGACCAATCACATTTCAATGATTTTTTATTTAAAACCAATCACAGTCGTGTTTCGCCTAACATTTACCAACTAAAGTATATCATAATAAAGAAAGCACCTCCTTTTTAACATTCTGAATAGGTCAGAGCATTATTTTGTAGTGACTGACCTTCCAAGAAATGCGGCTACCAGATTGAGTATATAGTGCATGAATGTCAGCAGAAAGCGCATGCGATAGATAATATAAAACATTTGTAACAATTGATTATACCAAAAAAAAAAACACTGTTTGCACTTTCTTAAACGAATTATTTTACAGGAAATGACGTTGCAGAAAAATATAATTGACATATTTACATCATAGGACATCAAAACATCAAATTAATTAATACCTATAACGTTGGTTATAAATTTCTCCACTAGAGAGCATTCTTAACAATATTGCGATCCTTTGGTAATAAATAATAATATAATCTGTTTGCAGTGATGAACAATGGAAGGAAATGAAGCTTACCAATCGTTTCTCATTTGTTTTCAAACATCGCCGTTTACATTAAATATATACATATTTTAAAATAACAATATTTAAATAATGATTTATGAGTAAACAGCTTAATTTTATTCTTTAAATAGTCCTAACAAATGCCACTCTTGATTTCCAAATTCTCTAGATAAATTCACTCCTCGCTTCGTGAGTAGTGAATTTACCGATAATTTGGAAATCACTCGTGGCATTACTTATGGAGATTTTTTAACCAACGAGAGGTAAACATATATGATAATGGCGGAGACTACACAGCAGAGAGCTGCATTCTCTTTATGGAAACCCAGATGTAATAAGAACAGTTATGTTGAGTAGCCAGCTTATAAGCAGAACTTGTGGAACGAATTGGAATGAAAGAGGCTAGTGAAAACTCCTTATAGGACAATCAGAGGGGAAGCACCCAGTAGGTAGGACATAAATGAGGTGGGAGAAGAACAATAGCCATGATCTAGGGAAGTAGATTTAGGAGCCATGATTCGAAAATATTAGGTCAGGATAGGGATTTTATGGAGAGCTTTCGTCCGCGCAACCGTAAACCTACTGGTACGATAGTGCCAGATAGTTGGATATACCATTATGAAGTCATATTTGACGAAAAGTTTTGTCCAATTTACTTCTTCCATTACGTAAGCTAGGGTCTTAGCACTGTTGTTATATGGATGCGAAACCAGGACTCTTACTTTATGGGAGGAAATGAGGTTACGAGTATTTGAGAATAAAGTTCTTAGGATAATTACAGAGGAAACTAAAATTAAACTTTATAAGAGCATAATACAGAATATTTTGTCATATGAAAGTGAAACTTGGTCTTTGACGGAATTACAAAAAGAACAAAATTAGAACAGTTGAATTTGATTATTTTAGAAGAAGCCTCCAAAAAACAAGACAGGATAAAATAAGAAATGAATTCCTTTGGAGAGAAATGAGTGTCACCACATCTGATGTTAAGAGGATTGAAAATCAAACGCTTAAATGGTATGGCCATGTACAAAGAATGGAAAATGAAAGTAGGCCAAAAAAATATATCAATGGTCACCCCCTGGAAGAAATAAACGTGGCAGACCAAGATGGAAATGGAAAACCTACGTCAGAACCATAATGGATGATAGGAATTTGGAAGAGGGAGATTAGAATGAAAGAGATAAATAGAAACTGAAGACGGCAAAGGATAATTTTTAGACCGAAGGGAGATGATCAGACAGCCGAATGGAGAAGACTACATAACAGTGAACTACAGGTCTTTATAGGAAGCCAGATATATTAAGAACAGTTAAGTCTCGTAGACTGCAGTGAGCAGGACATGTGGCACGAATGGCGAACGAGAGATGTGTATTGAAGCTTCTTGTAGGGAAACAAGAGGGAAAACGCCCAGTTGGTAGACCAAGAATAATGTGGGAAAATAACATTAACCAAGATTTCAGGGAAGTAGATTATATAGGGGGATTGGAAAACATTAGCTCAGGATAGGGATATATGGAGAGATGGAGAGGTTATGTCCGCGCGGCCATGAATCTACTGGTTCGATAGTGCCAGTGAGTTAGTTAGTTATGGTGGTAGCATATCGGTTTCCTGATTATCGTGTCCAGATTCGATACCTTCAATGGCCGAATGTAACATGCGCGAAAGCAGGTGTAGCCCCTCTAACTGAAAGCTGAAAGGCAGATATATTCGACACGTTGCAGATAAGTTACAAACATATAAACATTCCATTCTTTAAATTGACTATTTAACTCATGCCCCAAATGGGAGTCAATGACCAATCACGTTTCAATGATTTCTGTTTTACAACCAATCACGTTTCAATGATTTCTGTTTTACAACCAATCAGAGTCGTGTTTCACCAAATATTTATCAGTGTTATAATTACCATATCAAAGAAAGCTCCTCCTTACAATATTGTGTTCCTTTGGCAATAAATACTATGATCTGGTTGCAGTGATAAACAAAAGAAGCAGTAGAAGCGTACCTATCGTTTCTCATTTGTTTTCAAACATCGCCGTTTACATTAAATATTTTAAAATAACTATAGTTAAATAATGGGGCACGCCGTAGCGTAGTGGTTAAGGCACTGAGCTACAAGCCGGAGGGTTGAGGGTTCGAGTCCCGGTGGGGTCAGGATTTTTAAACTGACCCAAACCTTCTGGCGGCACTATGGCCCTGGGGTCGACTCAGCCTCTAACTGAAATGAGTACCAGACGCTTGTTCTGGGGTAAAGGCGGCCGTCACGCAGGGCTGACAACCCGGCTGACATCAAGTGCCGATTGTCAAGAAAAAGTGGGAGCCCTAACCTCCTACTACCCCAAGGGCCTCCTGAGGCCTGTAGTGGGATCACTTTACCTTTATAGTTAAATAATGGTTTGTGAGTAAACAGCTTAATTTTATTCGTTAAATAGTCCTAACAAATGCCACTCTTGATTTCCAAATTCTCTAGATAAATTGGAAATCACTCGTTGCATTACTTATGATAAGACACTAATTTCTCTTGCCAGTTATTTAACAGTGCCGGACCGCAGTGAAAATATCATAATATTAAACAAAATTATTACAAATAATTTCGATACATATGAAAATTCTTCTCGATTGTTTTTCTGTTGATTTATTAACTAATTAACTTACTGACATAATGGAACCCAAAGGTTTAGGGCCACGCAGATGTAAAGCTCTCAATGCACCCTTACTCTGAGGTAATGTTTTCAAATCCTTCCCTATCTCCTTCAAATTACTTTTAATGTTAATATCGCGACACATTCTTGGTCTACCTACTGGACGCTTTCCTTCTGGATTACCTGTAAGGAGTTTAATTGCCACTCTTTCATGCACCATTCGCGTCACATGTCCTGCGCATGGAGGCCTACGAAACTTAACTATTCCTATTATACCTGGTTTTAATAAAAATCATGTAGCTCACTGTGTTGCCTTCTCCATTCACCTGTCTCATCAAGAAATGGAATTAGATGTAATCACCATTGACCTAGCGTATGTAAATAAACAGACATAAGCCTGTAGAAAAAAGAAGAGGAAGTAAAAAATTGCAAGTCTAAATTAAAGCCTCTGATAAACTTTAATCGTTCTTCCCCATCCTATTAGTACCTTAGTTACCTACTAGATGTCTCCTGGAAGCACATGTCACTCACTGTGATCTACCGTGAAACAGGCGTACTAATTTAGTTTCGTCAGGAAACTTCCAATAGGATGGCTTCATGTCTCCACATGATGACGTACTAGGTAGAATACTGCTATTGCTAATTGACAAAAGTTCTTGAAACGTTTTGGGCCAAAAGAGAGATGAGCAGACAGATGAATGGAATATTTGTGTGAAATTATATATATAATAATAAGTTACTGCGAAGGACAGGGAAAGTGAAACTAGTGGGGAATGGAAGAAGGACATGATATATTTTTTTGTTGTAAAACCAGACGAAAAGTGCCAAGTAGTAGTAGAATGGAATTTATTGCCTTTTTTTTCAGAATAAAGAAAATACATATGCATTTACATTGCGCACGGGCCTGCTTGGCCGTACATGCATTATTTTTCCATGAATAAAAAATAAAACTAATAATATAAACAAATACCTACAAATACACCTGTATCAAAAAACAATAACAGGCTACATATAAGTAAAATCTATGTCTACACTACATCACAATAATACATATCTACACTCATCCATATTCCGTACATTAATATTAAAAAAAATGCTAGAAAACAAATTAGAAAAGAAAAAAAAAAGCACACACACATACACCCACACACCCCCACACATATACACACCGCACGCTCATACCCCCCTCCCCCCGTCCCTGGAGACATTAAGTGCACTATCAGACTATTCAACTTATCAGACCTACTTATTATATAACATGATTAAAAATCGAAAACAAAGACCATATTGAGATTCTTCTTATTGTTAATACATATATCCTTAATCTACAATTTTGTTATATCTCAATTTTCTTACTGTATCCAAAAATTTGCATGTTTTTGATTCACTCTCGATCCGTCCTAAAAGATCCCAACACGCCACTCTCCCTCGATCCGACCTGAGAAATCTCTCCGGCAGCATCTGTAATCTAAGTTGTTCTGTCTCTCTACAGAATGCTATAATATGCTGCCAGTTTTCATGGTCATCGCATAGTGGGCATAGTTTAATGCCTTCCTCATTTGTTAAATTATGGGCCATCCATCCCCCCAAATGAAACCATGCAATAGCACTTTTATCATCCCCATCCAAAGAGTCAATATATTTCTCCCTTCCCCACGAAAGTTTCAGTTCCGTCTGCAGGGTGAGCGATATTTTCTGGCTACACTCTGCTTCTATATACTGTCTGTCTATATCGATTAGTCTCTTCTTAACTGTCCTCCAAACATTTCTATTATTCCGCGTACTCCTCTCCCATACCCAACCCATCCCTATGCCCTTCAATCCCCTTTCTACACCGATTACCCAATCTCCCGAAACACACTGCCTTTTCTGTTCATTGTAACACTCTGCTCTAAGCGAGTCCTGATTCCCGTTTATTATGTCCAACCAATACTTAATAGCCATAATTTTGCCCCTTATTGTGTCCGAAAATGTACCGAATTCCTTCAGTATGAAGTGCCAAGTAAGTAGACCAAGAGTGGGATAGGTGGCCCTTAATTAGAGGGAGATGAATTTTACAGGGAATGATTGGAAAACATTTGCACAGGATAGAGGTATATGTAGAGTTTCGATAGCACCAATGAGTGACTTAGTTATATATTAAAAGGTTTAAATAATCATGGAATACATTGCAATATGTTTATTCATAAAATGTTTACATTGTATCGGCATTCTTAATGCTTGGTTATGTTAAGGAATCCAATGATCTTTCCATCCTTGCAGTAATTAGCGAAATGAAAACAACATTTATTAATTTTACATTAGTCTTCCACGGCTCTTACTTTATATTGAGTTAATAATTTTCCTTAATCCTTGGCAAAACACAAGTCTAATCAAGTCAAGATAGCGGCGAAGACTAGCTTCGCACAGGTAGCTGCGCTCTGCAACTAGCTAGTGGCTACGGGCAGCTAATTACGTATTTGTAAATTAATGAGTCTTTTTTAACATCTTACCTCATATTTTATGTTTCTTCAAACACGAGAACTAGTTTTCGAGAGAAGGATGTCTCTCGTTTTCAACCGACATTATGAGTCATAATGTCGGTTGAAAATGAGAGAGATAACTTCTCTCGAAAACTAGTTCCCATGTTTGAATAAATATAAAATATGAGGTAAGATGTTAAAAAAGACTCATTAATTTACGAATTAAGAACCTCATGTTATTTTCCATATTTGACTATGAATAATTACGTATTGCTTATCCAGAAGGGATTAATTACATTAATCTGTAGCCTATTTGGCGGCATTGGTGTCAATGTCCGCAGAGATCATGTTGTTGGAGAGATGAGATCGTGATCATCTGTGGCAGGGCATCATAAACCATGTCGGAAATCAGACAGCATGGAATGAGCCACGCTAACCCAGGGAGAGAATTTCACGCATCTCTTGAGTTTTCCTGACATTTGTCTTACAGGTGAGGAAAAACACCGATAAAACCTCACCCAGAAAAACTACCCCGACCGGGGCAGCACGCTACCTCGAGACCACAGCGGTGGATATATATATATATATATATATATATATATATATAGCTAGCTAATACCCGGCGAGCGCTGCTAGTGTAAATAAATGAAATAAGTATTTTTATTTTTAGTTAAATAAGTTAAAATAAAATTACGAGTTCATTAAATAGTAAAGTATAAATTGTCAAACACAGCGGTTGCTAGTGAATTTTTAATTACGGATTTCAGATAAAACCCCACTTCTAATGGCCAGATTTCGCTGATTTTTGTACAATATCTACCGCGGTTTATTTTAATAACACGTATTTTGTTCCGTTGTAAAACATAGAAAATTTCGACCGCTAGAGCGATTTTTATATTTTCGTTTCAGGTGAACTCCTACACCTAATGGTTTTAAAGAATAATTTTACCTTCATTGTAGTGCTGCTTGGGACAAGCCTGAAAAAGAAAACACAGATAAATAAAATTTGTAACAATATTTATCATTTTATTTATTTATTTATTTATTTATTTATTTATATAAAGGCCTATGTGTAATACGTAGGGCTAGGATTTTAATGTAGTAAAATATAAGGTTGCAATTTAGATCATCATCATCATCATCATAGTACATTCACGAATTTAGGCCATTTGTTGACCTGTTTCGGCCTCAAGAGAAACACCATCCAGAAGTCTTTTGAGTGGACGTCCTGGTCTTCTTCTTCCTGCAGGTTGATATCTTAACATTTGTTTGGGTATTCTGTGATCTTCCATTCGATGAACATGTTGCATCCATCTTGACTTATAATCAGAAATTTTGTTTTCTAAAGATTCCATGTGTAATTCTTCTAAGATTCTTCATTTTTTTTTGTGATCTAGTAGTGTGTATCCTGCAGTCCTCCGAAGATATCTCATTTCAGCAGATCTAAGTCTCTGTATATCCTTCTGTTCAACGTCCATACTTCGCTACCATACAAAAGAGTTGGAAGAACCCAGTGTTTTATACACTTTCAGTCTTGAATGCTTTTGGACTAACTGTGGCTTGAAGATAGAATTTATTAACCTAAAATTCTTAAAAATTTAGATATTTTTGCATTTACATCCTTTTCTTCTTCATATGAGATATTGCATCCTAGATATGTAAAATTATTCACCTGCTCCAAAATGTTATTGTCCAGTACAATTTTACTTCTAACAGGATCTACACCTTGAAATGCCATAATTTTTGTCTTTTCTGTAGATATCTTTAATCCATATTCTTCTGTAATTTTGTTAAGTTCATACAGACCTTTCTGTAGATGCAATTTAGATAGTATATATTATTCAACTGTTTGTGTGTGAAACCTAGATAAAAGACAGTCAGAAGTCTAACTTCTCATCATGCTATTCAACTGTTTGTGTGTAGAACTAAAACAAAAGACAGTCAGAAGTCTAACTTATTATACTATTGAACTGTTGTTTGTGAAACAAAAACAAAAGACACTCACAGGTCTAACTTCTTATTATACTACGTTGCAATTTTAACTTTTAATACATAAAAATCCTAGCTCTAGTCATAAGTAATGTTTTTTTAAACATAACTTTTTTATTTCTAATTTTTCCTGACAAGAATTTAATAATAATAATAATAATAATAATAATAATAATAATAATAATAATAATAATAATAAATATATCGCACAATGTGAATGTGTCTTGTCCACTCTTAAGTTTTACAGAAGTCTGCACGGTAAGTAAGTTTACTTTTTTTTCACTACATTAAAATGTTGTCAGCCACATTTTATCCCACATAGTTTGCAGTTAACGTCTCTACCTCTTGGTTGTGTTTCTCTGTATATTAATAATAATAATAATAGTAATAATGATGATGATTATGATGATAATAATAATAATGATAAAAACAATAATAATAATAATGATAATGATAATAATATTAATAATAATAGTAATAATAATAATAATAATTATTATTATTATTTTTAAATATAAGACAGATTTTAGAAAATAAATGGGAATATAATGGTATTGTACATCAACTATACGTAGACTTAAAAAAAGCATACGATTCAATTAAGGGGGAGAAGTTATATAGTATCCTGCTGGAGTTCGGAATTCTTAAAACGTTATTTAGACTTACACGAATGTGTCTAAATGGCTCAAAGAGTAGGGTGCGTGTAGGCAAACAGTTTTCGGACACTTTTGAAATCCAAAATGGGTTAAAAGCAAGGAGATGAATTATCTCCTCTACTATTTAATTTTGTACTAGAGCATGCCATTAAATCTTTAGAGAATGAGGAAGGCTTACAACTCAATGGTATTAATAAGCTGTTAGTTTATGCTGATGCTGTAGTACTATTAGCCGATAGTGAGGAGATACTAAAGGTCAACACTCACACATTACTGAGTAACACTAAGAAATTAGGACTGGAAGTAAATATCAATAAAACTAAATATATGGTCACACGTAGAAATGGATTATATAATGGAAATGGACAGCTAATGACAAATGAGGGAAATTTTGAGGAAGTGGCTGATATTCAAATACCTAGGAACAATACAAATAGGAATGAGATGCACAAAGAAATTAAACATAGGCTCAATTCTGGAAATGCGAGCTATTATGCATAGCAGAGACTTTTGATGTCCCAACTTCTTTCAAAAAACGTTAGACTGAAAATATATAAAACTATTATTCTACCAGTTATATTATATGGGTACGAAACATGGACTCTTACTTTAAGAGAGGAAAGGAGATTACGAGTATTTGAGAATCTTAGGAAAATTTTTGGACCAAAGATAGATGAACAGACAGGTGAATGGAGAATACTTCATAACAATGAACTACATGGTTTTATACGAAGCCAGATAAAATAAGAACAATTAAGTCTCGTAGACTGCGATGGGCAGGACATGTTACGCGTATGGGGAATGAAAGATGTGCATGGAAGATTCTTGTAGGAAAAGCAGAGGGAAAACGCGCAGTTGGTAGACCAAGAATGAGGTGGGAGCATAACATTAACTATGATTCGATGGAAGTAGATTGGAATGCTTTGGTTGAGGATAGAGATTTGTGGAGAGCTTGTATCCGCGAGGCCATGTAACAACGGTTCGATATAGCCAGTGATTTATTTTGTTAGTTATTGAAATAAATGATTGATGTATAGTTATTTAAAAACTAATTCTAGCTGTAAGTTTTATATATTAGAAATATACACACATATGAAGAAGAAAAGGATGTAAATGCAAAAATATCTAAATTTTTAAGAATTTTAGGGTTAATAAATTCTATCTTCAAGCCACAGTTAGTCCAAAAGCATTCAAGATTAAAAGTGTATAAAACACTGGCTCTTCCTATTCTTTTGTATGGTAGCGAAGTATGGACGTTGAAACAGAAGGATATACAGAGACTTAGATCTGCTGAAATGAGATACCTTCGGAGGACTGCAGGATACACACTACTAGATCACAAAAAAAAATGAAGACATCTTAGAAGAATTACACATGGAATCTTTAGAAAACAAAATTTCTGATTATAAGTCAAGATGGATGCAACATGTTCATCGAATGGAAGATCACAGAATACCCAAACAAATGTTAAGATATCAACCTGCAGGAAGAAGACCAGGACGTCCACTCAAAAGACTTTTGGATGGTGTTTCTCTTGAGGACGAAACAGGTCAACAAATGGCCTGAATTCGTGATGATGATGATGAAATATACACACACATTTATGTATGTATATATATATATATATATATATATATATATATATATACCGGTAGCCTATATATTTATTTTTTAAGGGTAAATGTACCCTTAATAAGTTAATAATGTGAGGTAATTAAAATGAGACATATATATTTTTATTTATAGTTATGTAACCATGTTTACCTATGGTTTCTGGTATTGGTTTATTTTCTATGCGTGCATTGAAATCTCCCGTTAAAATAAGGTAATCACTGTTAAAAGGACCCTTAAAAACACAAGAAAAGAAACAAAAATTAAATTTTATAAAGTAATGAAAGTTCCTCTATTGAAGTATGGATCAGAATGTTGGACGATCACTAAAAGACAAGAACAAAGATTGGAAGCAGCTGAGATGCAATTTTTAAGAAATATAGCAGGATACACTCTGCTGGATAAGAAAATAAATGAAGATATTGGAAAGGAACTAAATATTTTCAAACTTACAGACCGAATAATTAAATATAGGAACGACTGAAAAGAACATATTGATAGAATGCCAGAAGAAAGATTTCCAATATTATTGCTAAATTATAAACCGCACGGAAGGAGAAATGTTGGTCGCCCACACAGAAGATGGTCAGAACAATTTAACAATTCTAGCTTTCATGAAACCGGAATGAGCCAACAGGCTTAATCCCTGGATGATGATGATAATATATATATTTTTTATATGAACTTGTGTTTACCCATCTTTACAATAGTTACGACTTAATTCTATTTAATACGTTTCTTCTTCTTATTATTCTTCACTTCCTGGTTTAGGCAAGAGTTGCCTGTTCCGTCTTTACTAATAGATCTAAGACCATCTCTTCCGAGGACGTCCGACATCTCTTCTTCCTCTTGGAAAATAATGGAAGATTTTATTTGGTAATCTACTTTCTTCCATTATTTCTACGTGTTCTTTCTACTGTATCTTGTTGTTAAATATCTTTCCTTTTATGGAGTAGATCTGCAGTTCTTCACTGATATCCTCGTTTCTTATCTGGTCCATTCTAGTGCATCCTTTTACTTTCCTTAAAAATTTCATCTCGGCTGCTTGGATTTTACTTTCTTGTTTGGTAGTGGTAATTCAAGATTCACTCCCATACAAAAGGACAGGGACAGCCATTGTTTTATAAAATTCTAATTTTGTTTGTTTATGGGATTAAATTAAGAGGGAGAAGTTATATAGTATCCTGCTGGAGTTCGGAATTCGTAAAAAGTTAGGTAGACTCATACGAATGTGTCTAAATGGCACAAAGAGTAAGATGCGTTAGGCAAACAGTTTTCGGACACTTTTGAAATCCAGAATGGGTTGAAGTAAGGAGATGCACTATCTCCTCTACTATCTAATTTTGTACTAGAGCATGACATTAAATCTTTAGAGAATGAGGAAGACTTACAACTGAATGGTATTAATAAGCTGTTAGTTTATGCTGATGATGTAGTATTATTGGCAGATAGCGAGGAGATACTAAAGGACAACACGCACACACTATCGAGTAACACTAAGAAATTAGGACTGGAAGTAAATATCAATAAAACTAAATATGTGGTCACACGTAGAAATTCATTAAATAATAGAAATTGACAGCTAATGACAAATTAGTGAAATTTTGAGGAAGTGGCTGAATTCAAATACCTAGGAACAATAATCACAAGTAGGAATGAGATGCACAAAGAAATTAAAAATACGCTCAATTCTGGAAATGCTTGCTATTATGCATTGGAGAGACTCTTGATGTCCCAACTCCTTTCAAACAACGTTAAACTGAAAATATATAAAACTATTATTCTACCAGTTATATGGGTGCGAAACATGGACACTTACTTTAAGGGAGGAAAGGAGATTACAAGTATTTGAGAATAAAGTACTTAGGAAAATTTTTGGACCAAAGAGAGATGAACAAACAGGTGAATGGAGAAAACTACATAACAATGAACTGCATGGTCTTTATAGGAAGCCAGATATAATAAGAACAGTTAAGTCTCGTAGACTGCGATGGGCGGGACATGTTGCACGTATGGGGAATGAAAGACTTGCATGGAGGCTTCTTGTAGGAAGGCCAGAGGGAAAACGCCCAGTTGATAGACCAAGAATGAGGTGGGAGAATAACATTAACTATGATTTGAGGGAAGTAGATTATACAGGAAATGATTGGAAAGCATTAGCTCAGGATAGGGATGTATGGAGAGCTTATATCCGTGCGGCCATGAACCTACGGGTTCGATAGTGCCAGTGAGTAAGTAAGTAAGTAAGTTGGGCTTTATTATTGAATGTTCTATTTATTGTACCACAAATAGCTTAAAACTGATGTGTTTTAATACGTTTAAGAAAGTTTATAGCTTACCCGTCCAATTGTATTTCCCATACATGCGGTTACCATGGTGGACATTGAATTGAGAAACTCTCTTCCCATGCTTTCGTCTATATCTTTCTCTCCTGAAAAAAAAAACAATAGCCATTTATGTTACAAGGACTGAAAATGACGTTTTAAAGATGGGTTAAAATATTTAAAGATACTATTTAACTCATGCCGCAAATGGGAGTCAATGGCCAATCACATTTCAATGGTTTTTGATTTACAACCAATCACAGTCGTGTTTCGCCTAGAATTTACCAACTAAAGTTTATCATAATAAAGAAAGCACCTCCTTTTTAACTTTTTGAATAGGTCATAACATTATTTTGCAGTGATTAACCCCACAAATTATACGGCTACCAGATTGTATATGTAGTGCATGAATGTCAACACATAGCGCATGCGGGAGTTAATATAAAATATTTGTAGCAATTGATTATACCACCAAAAAAAGAAACCACTGTTTGCACTTTCTTAAATGTATTTTTTCCCAGGTAATGACATTCCAGAAAAATATAATTGTCATATTTACATCATAGGACATCAGAAATAAATTAATATACAGTTTGACGTGTTTCATTTTTTCTCCACTAGAGTGCATTCTTACAACATTGCGTTCCTTTGGCAATAAATAGTATGATCTGGTTGCATTGATGAACAAAAGAAGCAAATGAAGCGTACCAATCGTTTCTCATATGTTTTCAAACATCGCCGTTTACATTAAATATATAAATATTTTAAAATAACTATAGTTAAATAATGATTTGTGAGTAAACAGCTTAATTTTATTCGTTAAATAGTCCTAACAAATGCCACTCTTGATTTCCAACTTTTTTATGAAAGTAATGATACACTTACTTCTTGCCCTTTCCTCGGATTCCTTGATACAACTTGGAGCATAGTTTTTTAATATTTCTTTAATTTCTGGTTCTTGGTACCTATTTTGACAGTATTCCACGAACTTCTCAACAATCACAAATCCTTCTTCGTCAACCTTCAAAAAACAAACACAACAGTTGATAAAAAATATGTATGTTTTACTTAAGACTATTTCTTAACTCTTTTCCCAAATGGGAGTGAACAATGACCAATCATGTTTCAATTAATTTTGTTTTACATCCAATGACAGTCGTGTTTCACCTCGCTGTTTATCGAATTCTGCTTACCAAAATAAAGAAAGCTCCTCCTTTTAAATATTCTGAACAGGTCGGAGCATTATTTTGCAGTGGCTGACTCTCCAACAAATACGTTGAATATAGCAAATAATGAACAGATTCCTTCCAACTACACATTTGATAATTGTGTGTTCAACAATTGTCCCTTTAAATAATGATTTTACAGAGTTGTTTCTTAAAAAAATAATTATATCTACAATATTGGTTATACTATACAGTTTGATGTGTTTCATATTTTCTCCACTAGGGTGCATTCTTACAATATTGCGATCTTAGTAGGTTATCGCTGATTACGATCCTATTTGGCAATAAATAATATCAAGTTGCAGTGAATAAACATATGCAAACATTTCTGATTACTTGTCGAACATCGCTGTTTCATTAAATATATATATATATATATATATATATTTTTTTTTTTTCAAATGCCCCAGGTTTGTCTTTCGACATTCCTGGTTTCTCTCCTGGCATGGCGTACTTGTAACCCACTTCTGAGGTTGGGGCGCCTGGAAGGCGGAGTTACGTTGCCCCGATGATACGATGGGTGATGATGATAATGGTGCGCCAGGAGAGTCCCTAATCCTAAACTTAACCTAAGATGAATATGAATGATGATTGCGATGGCCATATGATATCGGGGACCGTTTGGGCCTTAAAGTTTTCCTGACATTTGTCTTACAGATGAGGAAAAACCCCGATAAAAACCTCACGCAGAAAAACTGTCCCGACCGGGGATCGAACCCGGGCCCGCTGCGTGACAAGGCAGCACGCTACCCCGAGACCACAACGGTGGACTCATTAAATATTTAAATATTTTAAAATGCCGGCACCTATATTTTCATAGTGATATATGAGTAAACAACTTCATTTTATTCGTTCAAATGCCACTCTTGATTTGCAAATTCTATAGATAAATAGGTAGTCACTCGTGGCATTACTTATCACTAGGGAGCGTTTTTTTTGTAATAAAAGATAAGATTGAAATGCAGATAGTATATATTCTACTGTTTGCATGTGAAACAAGATAAAAGACAGTCAAAAGTCTTACTTCTCATTACACTATTCAACTGTTAGTGTGTGGAACCAAAACAAAAGACAGTCATAAGCCTAACTTCCCATTATACTATGTTGTTGCAATCTTAACTTCTACTTATGACTAACTAAAAAGTGACGAGTTGATTTAAATTGTTTTCTTATTATAATACAAGTTAGAAAATAAATGTTGCTTTTGTTTTTCTCAAGATTTTTTTTTATCCAATGCTAGCAGGTTGTCTTGTATGACATTTCCGGCTTTCTTCCCTGTCGTTTGCAGAATTGTAATCCATTTCTTAGTTGGAGCCCCTGGAAAGTTGAATTACGTTACCCCTGTGATATGATGGGTAATAGATGATAATAATACCCCAGGAAAATGCTTAACCTAAATTTAACATCAATTCCAGACCATAGACAACCAGAGGAAAAATTCCTATGGTCTAACCGCTAATCGAACCCAGGACCTCATGAACTGTAGTCAGAACTCTGACCACTAACCCGTGAGGGTGGTAAAGGTAGTAAATATTGCGAATAATACGTAGGAGAGTGACCAATCTCACGGGCTAGTGGTTAGCGTTCCTGACTATTGTTCATGAGGTCCCGGGTTCGATTCCCGGTTAAAACAATACAATTTTTTCCTTAAAGAGAATTATTCCTGTGGTTGTCCATGGTTTGGAATTTAGGTTAAGTTTAGGTTAAGAACTCTCCTGGCGCTTCATTACCATTTATCATCCATAATATCATTGGGGGTAACGTAACCCCGCCTTCTAGGCGCCCCAACTTCAGAAATGGGTTACAATTAAGCCAGTGAAAGGAGAGAACACAAATGTCGAAATGACAACCTGGAGCATTGGGGAATATATACGAGAGTTTATTAATAAACAATGACAATTTTTTACAGTCATGATTTAAATTGAAAATAGAAATTGTTTTACGATATTTGTTAGCTAATGTGTCATGTATACGTAGTACAAGCCTTAAGGTCATGTCTCCCGGTTCCTGTCTGTGACTGATGTGCAGTGGTTTCCACACTTTTTAACTTGAATATATTTCGAATAACATAGCTTGAAGATACAATTAATTAACTATAAAAATCATTAAAATGTTAGATATTTCAGAGAGAGACAGAATAACGCAAGTAATATAACATAAGTAATTTATATAAAAGTGTAAATTTTGATTATAGTTGCAACTTACCCAACCAGCTTGTTTCGCAACGCAAAGGTGATATTTCTGTAAAATAGAATGGCAATATAAATAACATAGCGCTTTAATTATACTTACTTACTCACTGGCACTATTGAACCCGTAGGTTCATGGCCGCGAGGACATAAGCTCTTCATGCATCCTTATCCTGAGCTAATGCTTTCCAATCATTCTGTATAATCTACCTCCCTCAAATCATAGTTAATGTTATTCTCCCGCCTCATTCTTGGTCTACCAACTGGGCGTTTTCCTTCTGGCTTTCCTACAAGAAGCTTCCATGCAAGTCTTTCATTCCCCATACGTGCAACATGTCCTGCCCATCGCAATCTACGAGACTTAACTGTTCTTATATACTTACGACAATAATAATAATAATAATAATAATAATAATAATAATAATAATAATAATAATAATAATAATAATATAATAATAAAATAATAATATAAATATAATGAATGATACGAGAAACACCAATTAATATATGTACCTTACACTGGGTAAGTCCACCGCTGTGGTCTCGAGGTAGCGTGCTGCCTTGTCACGCAGCGGGCCCGGGTTCGATCCCCGGTCGGAGCAGTTTTTCTGGGTGAGGTTTTTATCGCGGTTTTTCCTCACCTGTAAGACAAATGTCAGGAAAACTTCAAGGCCCAAACGGTCCCCGAAATCATATGGCCATTATCTTTATCATTATCATCCTTACCATTATCATTATCATCCTTCACCGGTGTGGAAAGCAACGGGAAGCTACCACACCTACACAATTCCCTAGTAAAGCTGCAAGCATAGCATGAAAATGCTATGATTGCAGTGAAGGACCTGCCTTCGGGCAGAATTACTATGGATGGATACTGGGTAATGATGAAGTCGAGGTTAGAGCAAATATAAATTTAGATATCTTTTAAAAGATGCCAATGTCCGGCAGCCCCTTATTTCTGTGATCTGAACAGGCAAAGATCTAATTCGTGAAGGATGATTTATTATTATTATTATTATTATCATCATTATTATTATTAGGTGAATTACATGTAAAATTTGACGTAACACGTAATAATTACATGGATCTCAAAAAACTGACCTAACGGAACTAGGAAAATTATCTCACAAGAGAACTGTAATTCATTTCATGCCGAAACTAACCTTGAAATGTCTTCCAGAAAAGCGTTGTGACGTACAATGTACGTGACCGAAAAAATATCTGTCTTTTTAACTTCAAGAATCTAAAATCCAGCGCCAAATCTCTCATTTAAACTATGGGGAAATAACGCAACACCTAAACTGGTAACCCTCGCTACCTGCAATCCGCGCCGCGTCTCTCCTCAAAGCATTCCGCTCATACTTACGCAGGGAGTCCCCGTACAGTGGGTTGCCATTGCAGATTCTGGCTTATATTTATGTGCCTTGCAGTTAAAAATGACAGATAATTTTTTGGTCACGGCCTTGGTATATTACAAGGCTTCTCTCGTAGAAATTTCGCGGTACGTGTCGGCTTTCAATCGTTGACTGTTTCCTTGTAATGAGTGTAACAATAAGGCGATGAGCTATCTGTAGAAACATAATATTAACTAAATATACAGAGAATTATTAATCAAGATATGAAATGATCCCTTGTACAAAAAAACACCAGATTACGTTTATATAACACTTTTGGCTAGACCATTGTTGACCTAAGGTAGTGAAGCATGGACACTAAAAAGACGACATGAAAGCAGAATAACGGCTTGTGAAATGAGATTCATGCGCATAACAGCGGGTTACACCAGATGGGATCGGAAAAGGAACACCGATATCTTAAAAGAATTGAAGACTACCCCAATTTTGGAATATATTAAACAGTACCAACTAAATTGGAAACACCATCTTGAAAGAATGAGTTCAAATCGGATCTCCAAAAGCTCTTTATAATTATATACCAAGAGGACGAAGATATCTGGGCCGTCCTATGAAACACTGGAGGGAAACTTTTTATAGGATCGTAACAGACCTTGGCCTAATACTTGGAAGGAAGAAGAAGAAGACAGAGATTCGTGATTGAGGAATTTGGATAGGTACAGTACGTAGCAGATGAAAGAATACAGAAAATAATCTTGGCCACAGAAATGGATGGATTACAGAGAAGTATGAGAATATCCAGGCTACAACATGTTAGCAATACATATATCAGACAAGAAATGGATGCACAAGAAACTGTTAACGATTGGATAACAAAGAGAGCTTTACAGTGGTATGGACATGTACAAATGATGTCGGTAGAACACTGACCTGAACAGGTGTTAGATTGGATGGTACCAGGCAGAATGGAGTGGGGGAGAAGTAGAATAACAAGGTATGAGGGAATATATGATGCCATGATGAAGATGGGTATGGAAGAAGGACAATGGGAAAATAGGAATCTCTGGAAAGCAGGAATTATGGGCAAACTGCTGTAAAGTGGAATGCCTAATTCGAGTAAGTACAATAAGTAGCGATTTCAGGTGGAGAATACGGTATATAACTACTGGGGGACCCGACATTCTGACTCTCATTGCCCCTATACTAGCTACATGTGTGGACGTGAGATCAGCCTGTCGCGCCATGCAGATTTTAGAAATAAAATATAATAGGCCTGGTTTTCTACTTACAAAGACACACAGTGTAATTTCTTCCCGCTGAACTTCACCCTCTTCATCCAAATCTTGAAAAAAAAAAAATCGTACAGTGGTTAGAGCAATAAGTGCTAGCATATAATATTCTATAATTAAAGTGAGGTGTAAAAAAAAAACATAAATGACTACAGATATAGGCTATAGATTTATCAGTTTGTAATACACATTCATAAATCTATCTTAATTAAGTTGTCTATCGTGCTCTGTCCAATAATAATAATAATAATAATAATAATAATAATAATAATAATAATAAATAATAATAATAATAATAATAATAATAATAATAATAATAATAATAATACATAATAATAATAATAATAGTAATAGTAATAGTAAAAATAATAATAATGATAATGATAATCATAATAGTAATAGTAATAACTAATAATAAAAATACTAGTACAGAAATAGTAATAATAATGATAATGATAATAATAATAATAATAATAATAATAGTAATAATAATAATAATAATAATAGTAATAGTAATAATAATAATGATAATAATAATAATAATTTCCGATTGAGGGTCTTTCCACTTTTCAGCGGTTGCCCTTTTACCAAGTGGCTGCTGGCCCTTCACATCCACATGTGTCAATCACAGAGGAAGATGATCAACAGCCAGTGTAGGAGTGACATATGGTTAGCATGTCGAGTCCCCCAGCCGTTATAGCTGGTTCTTCAACCTGAAGCCGCTACTTATTGTAGCTACCCAATTGCCTCACGATGCTGGGTGGGCACCGGTCCCATACTGGCCGAAATACCAAGAGAAAATTTCTTCCCCCATGGAGACTCGAACCAGCGCAAGTCCCGTAGCTCTGCTCCAAGGCTTCCTACCTTAACCGATCGGCTACGGCGCGGGACATAATAATAATAATAATAATAATAATAATAATAATAATAATAATACTAATAATAATAATATTATTATATATATGTATATATATTAATAATAAATTAATATCAATAAACTGAAGATCTTGAGTTGAAATCCCGGTTCAGTCAGAATTTTTTCATCATTTTATAATAATAATAATAATAATAATAATAATAATAATAATAATAATATATAATAATATATAATAATATAATACTAATAATAATAATGTTATATAATAATGAAATAATAATAATAATATTATTATTATTATTTTTTTTTTGGAGGAAGGATTGGACATTGGAGATTGGAATGACAGAGAAACATGGAGGGGAATGACTGTAAATTAGTAAGGTACAGGAAGATGTGAAAAAGTATGAAACTCCATTAATAATTGAATAAATTTTCTTTCTTTTATTTTTTTATTTTAAAACGTTTTCCTTTTTTACTTTATTTATATATGACGCGGGAAATTTAGTTAATAAATGGACTATAGGAAGTAAAATTCGTGGTCGTTGAATTAAACTTATTTAGAAGATCGACTAGAAAGTATATATAAATATATCCATCCATCCATCCATAGTAATTCTGCCCAAAGGCAAATCCTTCACTGCAATCATAGAATTTTCATGGTATGGTTGCAGCTTTACTAGGGAATTGTAGGTGTGGTAGCTTCCCGTTGGTTTCCACATCGGTGAAGGATGATACTGCTGATGATGATAATGATAAGGGTGATGATGACGATGGCCATATGATTTCGGGGACCGTTTGGGCCTTAAAGTTTTCCTGACATTTGTCTTACAGGTGACGAAAAATCCCGATAAAAACTTCACCCAGAAAAACTGTCCCGACCGGGGATCGAACCCGGGCCAGCTGCGTGACAAGGGAGCACGCTACCTCGAGACCACAGCGGTGGATATATATATATATACACACACACACACACATGTATATAAGATTGGTAGAGTGATACACGAAAACTGATTTCAAATGATTTTGATTGTAATTAGAACGAAAACAAAAATATTGCCAAAAGAACAGAAAGAATGGGCACTAGATGGGAGAAAAAGGGAAAAAAAGGAAATCGAAATTTGATAATTGGAACAATGGGATGCATGGAAGTGTGCAGCCAAGTCTGACAGATGCTTTGGATAGGGGACATTCAAGGAAGAATATAAAATAGTGGACATTTTATATATCATTTTTAGGTTGAGGGAAAAAAAGGACACTTCTGGTAACTCCCAAATGCATAATTATATCATCTTTGTATTATTAATTCGAAGAAAGTAATATTAGATAATGCACCTTCAAAGATGTGAAGACAATTGTTTGCGTACAAGATGTCTTCTTCAACATGTGTTTGGTTGTAACTTCCACAACAAGGCTGAAAAAAAAGAGCACTAATGTACAGAGTGACTAATAATGAGGCGGTTTAAAGAAAATGGATGCAAGTGCAAGTTTTACAGAATGGAGAAAAACAGGTTTTAGTGTTGAAGTTGTATAAAAAATAATATTAATTAAATAAAAATAAAACATAGTTTTATTTGATTTTCATATTTATTATATAATTCAACAAATTAATTTGTTAACATGTCTGAAGAAGGTACAGTGTACCGAAACAGCTGTCACTGAATTATATAATAAATATGAAAATCAAATAAAACTACGTTTTATTTTTATTTTATTAATAAATATGGATTTTCATCAAGTAAACACCAACTCAGTTGATTAAAAAAATAATAGATAATCGAAAATGATAATTACAGGAAAAGTTCCTTATTCGCGGGGGATATGTTCCGTAAATGTGCCGCGAATACAGAAGCCGCGAAAATGGAAAGATAATTTGTATGGGTATATTGGGGATATGTTCCAAGGTTCCAAAATAAAATTAAAATTATAAAAAAAATTAATTAATGAGAGATTTTGAACAATTTATATTAATCACTAGTTGAAATTCCACGAGAAAAAACTTTCCCCCTCTGGAGACTCGAATCAACATTGTTCCGCGCCAAGACTTCTTTCCTTAACCATTCTGCTACGGAGCGGGACTCTTGGTATCGATAATAAAGATGAAAGGTTCACCCGAATGGGCATTATTCTCTTGGTATCAAAGAAAGACAAAAATGGTTATTGTGAGTTATCCGTAAGAGATAAACATATGCTGTCTCGGACTTTTTTTTGTAGAGCTTTTGAGATATTGCATTGTGTGTACATTAATTTTGTGTATTTCGTATGGTTTAGGTAGCGTAAGCCATTTAAGAGTCCAAAGAGCTAAATTTTTCACGTTTTCCACTACAAAGGGTGATTTCTAAGGGTGTAGGAGTTGAGTCTGTACATCAACTATATGTAGACTTCAAAAAAGCATATGATTCAATTAAGAGGGAGAAGTTATATAGTATCCTGCTGGAGTTCAGAATTCCTAAAAAGTTAGTTAGACTTATACGAATGTGTCTAAATGGCTCAAAGAGTAGGGTGCGTGTAGGCAAACAGTTTTCAGACACTTTTGAAATCCAGAATGGGTTGAAGCAAGGAGATGCACTATCTCCTCTACTATTTAATTTTGTACTAGAGCATGCCATTAAATCTTTAGAGAATGAGGAAGGCTTACAACTCAATGGTATTAATAAGCTGCTAGTTTATGCTGATGATGTAGTACTACTGGCCGATAGCGAGGAGATACTAAAGGCCAACATGCACACACTATTGAGTAACACTAAGAAATTAGGACTGGAAGTAAATATCAGTAAAACTAAATATATGATCACACGTAGAAATTCAGTATATAATGGAAATGGACAGCTAATGACAAATGAGGGAAATTTTCAGGAAGTGGCTGAATTCAAATACCTAGGAACAATAATCACAAATAGGAATGAGATGCACAAAGAAATGAAACATAGACTCAATTCTGGAAATGCATGCTATTATGCATTGCAGAGACTTTTGATGTCCCAACTCCTTTCAAAAAACGTTAAGCTGAAGATATATAAAACTATTATTCTACCAGTTATATTATATGGGTGCGAAACATGGACTCTTACTTTAAGGGAGGAAAGGAGATTACGAGTATTTGAGAATAAAGTTCTTAGGAAAATTTTTGGACCAAAGAGAGATGAACAGACAGGTGAATGGAGAAGACTACATAACAATGAACTACATGGTCTTTATAGGAAGCCAGATATAATAAGAACAGTTAAGTCTCGTAGACTGCGATGGGCAGGACATGTTGCGCGTATGGGGAATGAAAGACGTGCATGGAAACTTCTTGTAGGAAAGCCAGAGGGAAAACGCCCAGTAGGTAGACCAAGAATGAGGTGGGAGAACAACATTAACTATGATTTAAGGGAAGTAGATTATACAGGGAATGATTGGAAAGCATTAGCTCAGGATAGAGATGTATGGAGAGCTTATGTCCGCGCGGCCATGAACCTTCGGGTTCGATAGTGCCAGTGAGTAAGTAAGTAAGTAGGAGTTGAGTATCACAACTCACTTATTGCCTATGTTCATCCCGGGAATCTCCTGAACATTTTGCAAAAACTCCATCACAATCGGATCAACGGTATGACCGCGCATAAAGTACGAACAAACAAACAAACAAACATACATTAACTTTTATATATAAGATTACTGTCAGGGTTAGGAAAGGGCTTAAAGAACTTTGTATTTTTTTCTTGTTTTGCCGCTTTAAAAAATCTTTCAATTAAGATTGATATTCATCTGTAAATTCAGCGATAGAATTTCGTATTTTGTCTTCTGATTTCTTGATGAATCGTACATTAACACCGAGAAACACGTGACACGAATGAAAACGACTCATCAACCCGTAAACGGCCAAGCATTTGAATTTCCACTTTAAGCGGCAACACTTGTCACATGTTAATATATGTCTGACCCGTCTTACAGTAAATGGACTCGTCCATACGTCTCAAAGTGCATGACCTTCGAAAAGAAGAAGTTTGTCTTCTCTGAGTTGCCGCTCTAAGCTGTTGTGTTTTGCTATGTTTACAAAGCAAGAACAGCGATATCTTGGTAGAAAATGTATTGTGCCCAGCGATGCGAATGAAGCGCCTACATTTTTTTGCAGAACCCTCCAATAATTTTTAAGGGTAATTCTCGGTCGCACACAGCATACTCTGTAACTGATCTGTACCGTCGCTTAGGGTGGGAAGTGCTTTTCCATCCACCAAATTCTCGGGACTTAAGCCCCCGTGATTGTGATTTGTTCCGTAAGTTGAAGGAACCACTTCGAGACATTCGATTCCAGACTGTTCCCGAGATTCTGCTGGCATTAACCTTCCATCCAGCGCATGTGTTCTGAGAGGCACAGGTTGTCAGTTTTGTTCCATTCCACTGCACGGCGTCCGAGAGGGCATTCGAGTAGCTGTTTATTTTTACCTGCTCTAAACAACCACCCCACACAGTTTGCTCTCGACAGTTACCACGGCGGGTTGTAAATATTTTGTTCAGAGAAGCTCATTGCGCCGGAAGCCGTTACATTATTGAATATATGTATTTTAAAAATATTTTCAATACGAAAATTATTTATTTAACTTATTTAGACTAAATAATGTTACATTCTTGAATAATTTTGCTAAAAACATAGGCTAAATGTTGATAATGTGAACTATTTTCAAGTTTATTTGAACCGAATCTAACTTGTTTTTACTTTCATATCGTGTTGTTTGAAGGCTTGTCACAAATTTGTTTAATCAACATTATCTTATATATAAAAATCAATGTTTGTTTGTATGTTTGTTTGTTTGTTTGTTTGTTTATTCGTATTCTATGCGCGGCCATACCATTGATCCGATTTTGATGGTTTTTTTTTTTGCAAAATGTTCAGAAGATTTCCGGGATGAACATAGGCTATAAGAGAGTTGTGATATTTAACCCCTTCAGCCCTAAAAATCACCCTTTGTAGCGAAAAACCTGAAATAAAGTCCCTATTTTGACGCTTAAATGGCTTACGCTGCCTGAAACCATAACAAATACATCAACTTAATGTACACAGAATTGAATATCTCAAAAAGCTCTACAAAAAAGTCCGCGACAGCATATGTTTATCTTCTACGGATAACTCTTGTCTTTTATTGATGCCGGGTATTGGCTAGTGTTCAATAAAGAGTTTTCCTTTCGTTCTGAATTTTAATTGAAATTGAGGGAAGAATAGCAATGTGGCAACATCGTGGTAGTCGCGGTAGTCGAGATCTTTTCCGATTGAGGGTCTTTCCACTTTTCAGCGGTTGCCCTTGTACCAGCCGGCTGCTGGCCCTTCACATCCACATGTGTCAATCACAGAGGTAGATGATCAACAGCCAGTGTAGGGGTGACATGTGGTTAGCATGTCGAGTCCCCCAGCCGTTATAGCTGGTTCCTCAACCTGGAGCCGCTACTTTTTGGTAGCTACCCAATTGCCTCACGATGCTGGGTGGTCACCGGTCCCATACTGGCCGAAATACCATGAGAAAATGTCTTCCCCCATGGAGACTCGAACCAGCGCAAGTCCCGTAGCTCTGCGCCAATGCTTCCTACCTTAACCGCTCGGCTACGGCGCGGGACGTCGAGATCTTTCTATTTTAAAAAAAATATAACAGCTGCGGGAAAGAAAGCGAACCGCTTGTTAAGCATCATAGTGAGGCGATAATACTATGACTTCCACATCGCTGTCAACGAGTTGTAGACAATGCTGGGTACTACATTGAAGGATGTAGAAGTTTCACAGGTCTGTCATTTGTGTACTAGTAATAAATAGTTGCCACTATTAAAGTTACAACCTAAGGTTTTACGTAGGTTAATATTTATGAGTTTGAGGTCAAACGTGTTAAGAACTTGGGTCAACGCGACCTTGATTCACCGAATTACATAGTGACAGTGTACAGTGTGTGATATAATATAACTTTTAATAAAATACTTACTTTGTGCTTCTCTGCAGTTCTTGTTTGTCTCAACAACAATAATGTTGAATGTTTCATTTCTTGACCAAGAGATGGCACAGATACTTCATCTATTACATTTGAAGAAACTGTAAAGTAAAATTAAAGGGAATTATTACTGTGGTTGCCCATGGTCTGGAATTTAGGTTAAGTTTAGGTTAAGAACTCTCCTGGCGCTTCATTATCATTTATCATCCATCATATCATCGGGGTAACGCAACTCCGCCTTACAGGTGCCTCAATATAAGAAATGGATTACAATTCTGCCAATGGTAGAGGAAAAAGCCAGAAATGTCCTAGGAGGCAATCTGGTGGCATTAGACAAAAAAATATATAAATTGAATTAATTTGAATACTGACCTTGTTGACATAAAAACACACTAAAGGAATTCGTCTTGTAGGTAGACCGGAGATTAATGTTTAGTTTGTACACTTATGTATTTTATTTAGCTATCCACGAAATCACGAACTAACAGTATAATGAAACCACTTATTATTCGCTGATGACCAGATTATAATATGACAAGATAAAGAAGATATAGAATATATGATCAGAAAGTTGGTTGATGCATTTGAGGTAGGTGGACTGAAGATAAATTATATTAAAACATAATATATGGTAATCGGAGGAAATTCAGAAGAGCTACAAATAAATAATATGATAATTAAACGTGTTGAAGAATTTAAATATCTTGGAACTATAATACATAAATCTGTTACTTGTGAAAAAATATATTATTAACAGAGTAAATTGTTCAAGGAAGGCGATTAGATCCCTGAATGGTCTTTTATCGAATAGAAATTTGACCAGAAAAACAAAAAAAGAGATTATACAGACAATAATAGAAAGTATACTTACATATGGATCAGAAAGTTGGACAATAAATGAAAGGATGCAGAAAAGAATCTTAGTGACAGAAATGGATGGATTACGGAGAAGTATGAGAATATCCAGGCTACAACATATTAGAAATACATATATCAGACAAGAAATGGATGCACAAGAAACTGTTATCGATAGGATAACAAAGAGAGCTCTACAGTGGTATGGACATGTACAACGGATGTCGGAAGACCAGTGGCCTAAACAGGTGTTGGATTGGATGGTACCAGGCAGAAGGAGAAGGGGAAGAAGTAGAAGAGCATGGCATGAGGGAATATATGATGCCATGATGAAGAGGGGTATGGAAGATGGATAATGGGAAGATAGGAATCTCTGGAAAGCAGGAATCAAAGGCAAACTGCTGTAAAGTGGAAAGCCTGTATTAAGTATTAAGTAAGCATAATGAAACCATCTTTAATACAAAAACACTAGATTATGGCTTTATAAGATTCTCGCAAGACCAGTATTAAGATATGGTAGTGAAGCATGGACAATACAAAGAAGAGATGAAAGCCGAATAACAGCAAATGGGATGTGATTTATGTGCCGTACAGCAGGCTACACAAAGTGGGACCATAAAACAAATGAGGAAATTATGGAAGAGTTGGATGTAGAACCCATTCTCCATCATATACAAAAGTACCAGAACAAGTGCAAAGACAATCTTCAACGAATATCATCTCACAGAATTCTAAAAGATATGCTTCGTTACTGCCCCCAAGGCAAACGATCGGTTGGGCGTCAAAAAAAAAAAAACACTGGATGGAAAATTCCTCTTTGTAACCGTAACAGGCCACATAACCCAATACTTGCATGGATGATGATGATGATGATTTAGTTACTCACTTTAAAATTTGAGACATTTTGCGTTAATGTTAACATATGTGGATTAGTTGACTTCAAGTGTTGTTCAGAGATAATTTATCTGTGATTTGAAACAAACATTATGCGCTGTAAATGTATGATAGGGATTGCATAAATGAGGTTGCAGACATGTTGAGGATGCAATATGGACCCATGGTTGTAATTTTTCTTCCGGAGTGCTTGTCTCTTAGATTTTTCATCTAAATATCCATGTATCCCCGCCGAGTCGAACACTCGGAATCAGATTAAAGGAACCTAATCCTCAGACCACCGAGGGCGATATATTTGCAATTATATACGTCATTTTTTCATATTGTGTCAAATTTAATTATATTGACGAATATAGTAATATTAATTTAAAGAAAAAACAAAAATAATAGCATTTTGGGGAAATTAACATATAAGATCAAAAAACATAATAGACAACAAACCTCTGGAACAAGTAACAAATTTTAATTATTTGGGTTGTAATTTTACTATAAACACAAAAACTGAAAGAGACATAAATGTGAAACTGTCGAAATTTCAAATAATATGCGGAACTGTACATGAAACATTAAAGAACAAAACAAGAAGAGATACTAGATTGAAGTTTTATAAAAATTTGGCATTTCCGCATTACTTTATGCTAGTGAAACTTGGGTAATGACCAAAAAATTTCAAAGCAGAATACAAAGCGTTGAAATGAACTTCCTTCTCACAAGATTGGATCGGATAAAAAATGAAGATATAAGAACACAGTTAAATATGTATCCACTAAACGATAAAATCAAAGAATAAATAGATAAATGGTTTAGACATGTAGAAAGAAGAAAAATAACAAGATTACAAAAAACAGCATTTAATTACAAGCTGAGAGGTTCAAGGAATGTAGAAAGGCCCGTGAAACGATGGTCAGAACAACTGTGAGGCGAAACAAGTAAATTTGCGTAGTCTGTAAAGAAAAAAGAGTAAGATATTAATTTCAGATATGTACCCTCAAAATGTACCCAAGAAAATATAGAATTCAAAAAGGCATCGGTAATTGCAATTTTAAACGGAGTTTTGTGGGATAAGAACATAAGAATACATACCAAATTACAAATTTACAAATCCATAATTAGAAGCACGCTAACATACTGTGCAGAAACCTCGAAATTAAAAAAAAAAAGTGAGTTTTAAGTTTATGTCTACTGAAGTGGATTGTTTTAAACGCTCAACTAGACATTCTAAATTGGAAAAAAATCAGAAATACAATAATCAGAAATCAGTCCACCGCTGTGGTCTCGGGGTAGCGTCCTGCCTTGTCACGCAGTGGGCCCGGGTTCGATCCCCGGTCGGGACAATTTTTCTGGGTGAGGTTTTTATCGGGGTTTTTCCTCACCTGTAAGACAAGTGTCAGGAAAGCTTTAAGGCCCAAACGGTCCCCGAAATCATATGACCAGCGCAATCATCATCATTCATATTCATCTTAGGTTAAGGTTAGGATTAGGGACTCTCATGGCGCACCATTATCATCCATCATATCATCGGCCCTAAGACAAATGTCAGGAAAACTTTAACGCCCATACGGTCCCCGAAATCATATAGCCAGCGCAATCATTATCATTCATATTCATCTTAGGTTAAGGTTAGGATTAGGGACTCTCATGGCGCACCATTATCATCCATCATATCATCGGGGCAACGTAACCCCGCCTTCCAGATGCTCCAACATCAGAAGTGGGTTACAAGTACGCCATACCAGGAGAGAAACCAGGAATGTCGAAAGACAAACCTGGGGCATTTGGGGGAAAAAATCAGAAATCAAATGATAGTCCGAAATTCAATATTAGATTTTGTTAAGTACACATAACTAGAATGGTATGGTTATACACATAGGATGTCAGAGAAAAGATTACCTAGACAAGCTGGAGAGGTCGAAAAGGAACGAAAACAGAGGTCGATCTAGATTCAGACGGATGGATGATGTAAGAAGAGGTATGAGGGAGCAAGGTCTGCAAGAATTGGAATGGGAAGACAGAGAAAAATGGAAAAAAAAATACAAATTTAAAATTCATTGGGCCCAGGAATATGTTTTATTACATTGTAAACCTAGTCTTTGACATCGTCCGATTCCTAATAGCGAATTTTGTAGATGTTTCTCCTTCATGTATAAACATATTCCCTGACTCCAGCAGGTTTTAGGTCTTCCTCTGCCTCGTCTTCCCTCAGGTTTCCATTCCAAAACAGATTTTGGTAGTCGATCTTCTTCCATTCGCTGGACATGTCCGTACCATCTTAATTGCTGAGTTTTAATATAATCTAAAATAGTGTCTTCAATCTTCATTTTCTCCCTTATAACTGAGTTCCTAATTTTTTCTCTTCTTGAAATTCTTGCTGTCCTTCATATAAAATCCATTTCCGTTGCCAAAATATTCTTATTTGTTTTGCTGTTAATGGCCAAAGTTCTGATCCATAAATAATGATGATTTTGACAATTGTATGATATATATTCATTTTATTTTTATTACTTATATTTTTATCTCACAATATTCCATTGAGGCAAGCAATAGCAAATGTTCGTTTTTCACTTGTAAGTCATCACCATCATCATCATCTGCATTCATGGATTAGGTCTGTTGACCCGTTCCGACTTCAGCCCATCTCGTTCTAGGTCTGCCCACATCTCGGGTGCCTTTAGGTTTGTATTTTGTTATTTGTTTTGGATATCTGTCTTCATTCATTCTGTCTATGTGTTGCTTCCATTTTTGTCTATATATATCCATTTTATCAGTTATTGCAAATATTTCAAGTTACTGTCTTATTTCTGTGTTCTTGATTCTGTCTTCCTTAGGGCACCCTTTAACAGATCTCAAAAATTTCTGCTGAAGTTTATGAGTAAGTTATTTTTTACTAGTAGAGGTTACCAGCCTCTAGCCAAACCCCTCTTCCTGGAGGGCAGGGAACTGGAATTTCGGAGTGTTCGTCTCCTAGAGAAGTTGCCTTCACTACGGCTTTGGGGACTTCTCTTCTCCCCACGTAACCCTGTGGACTGGGCCCTAACCTGGTACTACCCACTGGACGAGTGGGACCTGGAGCTCACAAAAGGGCAGGGGCGCCTACTCCCTGGAGTGGACCTCTATCAAGGGTTCCACTCTGTTACCCTATTCAGTTGTAAGTGAGGATATTATATATTAATTCAGGGAGTAGGTCCAAAATCAAAATGGGAAATTGTGTATGTAGAGAATTCTATTAATCCAAATGTTGTATAGAATACTCTTTTTCTTTATCTCAGAATTCTTGTTCAGAATTGCTTGTTCTTTCTGATTCTAATACTGATCCAAAAGAGATAAATAACACAACAATAATAATTTTTAATTCATTAATTCAAAATATTGTGTTGTATGGAACTGAAATTTGGACATTAAACAGGGCAAATACAATTAATTGTTGGCTATAGAATTGTTTTAACTGTCTCAATTTTCTCATTTTCAATCTTCAAATTTTTACCATTTGATTTCTAGATGATAAATAGGGCAATGATTTTAATGCACTAAAAGTTACGGTTGTAATATACTATAATTAGAAGTAAGAATTCTGACTGGCTTTTGTTTTGGTTTCACAAACAAATAGTTGAATAATATAATGATAAGTTCGACTTCAGACTGTCTTTTGTCTTCCTTTCACATACAAAAAGTTCAATAATATAATGAGAGGTTAGACTTCTGACTGTCTTTTGTCTTGGTTTTACATACAAACAGTTGAATAATATAATGAGAGGTTAGACTTCTGTCTTTTGTCTTGGATTCACATACAAATAGTTGAATAATATAATGAGAAGTTAGACTTCTGACTGTCTTTTGTCTTGGATTCACAAACAAAAAGTTCAATAATATAATGAGAGGTAGACTTCTGACTGTCTTTTGTCTTGGTTTCTCACAGAAACAATTGCTTAATATACTATCTGTGCTACAATATTAACTTTTAGCGCATTAAAATCCTTGCTCGTGTGATAAATATTATATTTTATTGAAATCAATATTTAATAATGTCTTTCATATTTAATACTTGGTCGTCTGCAACTAGGATGATGCTAAGAGTAATTTCAATTCAAAAGAATTCCCATATTGTTACATATTTTGATCGACTTATATGAAAATCTGTATGGATTTTTAACAATTATGATGAAACACGTGTAAAATCAGTATTAATAACAGTATAATACAACAGGTGAACGATTTTAATTATTTAGGATGCAACGTATCATACTGCCAGAAGGAAGATATTAATATTAAATGAAATAGATTTTACAGAATGTGTGGCACTATAAGACGGACACTGAAAAATAAAACTTTAAGGAGCACACAACTAAAATTTTACAAAATTATGGCAGTGCCTGTCTTAACATATGCAAATGAAAATTGGACACTTAATCGTTCAGACAGAAGGAAAATAGACACTGCAGAAATGAAGTTCCTACGTTCAGTAGCGGGTGTGACAATTTTGGACAAGAAAAGAAGTGAGGATATTAGGAAGGACTTAAATATTTTTAATTTAACATATAGAATTGACAACATGAGAAACAACTGGTATGAACATGTCAAGAGAATGCCTACAGACAGAATCCCTCAGCTGTTACTAAAGTACAAACCAATAGGACATAGAAATGTTGGACGCCCATTTACAAGATGGGAGGATTAATTAAATCCCACTTTATTAATATAAAATTATGGAATATTCACCTGAAAGATCCGTCTCCTCAACTTAATTAATCATTTAATTGTAGCGCTTTCGGGACTTGTCCCATCATCGGCAGGATTCAAAACTGGTGTTTCACTGAAGATCTGGTAGAGGGGGTTGCATGTATTGGGTTCGTTTTCGTTTATCAGGCTGTCGTTGTTGTAAGCTGCTTTCATGATTTCCATCTCTTCGAGTACGTTTATCTTCGCTGCCGATGATGGGACAAGTCCCGAAAACGCTACAGTTAAATGATTAATTAAGTTGAGGAGACGGACCTTTCAGGTGAATATTCCATAATTTTATATTAATTTTGAATAAACCTCAACGGAACACATCATGAATCTTATAAAAGTTGGTTAAATTCCACTTGATGTGAAAACAGGTCAAAATGCCTAATTTCATGTAGCAGATGGAAAAGAAGAAGATGATGAAACACAGCATCCTAGCATGTATTTATGTCTCCCGTTGGCCATACTGCAAAACTTTTAAACAAAATAGGCTACTTACCTGTAAGAGTTAGAGAAGTGAACAAAAGCAAAACTATTTTATTGTAGAAGTCCATCGTGAAGGCGTCGCAGTTAGAATGTTCAATAACAGATTTTAACTCATTTATATATGGAACTTTTCGCTAACTACGTAGTAAAATTATAATATCGTATTATGTTATAGTATATTAATTTATATTACATAATATTTTTTAGAAAAAAATCGCTAGAAAATGATAATCTAGAAAATTGAGGAAATAATTTTAGTTTTTTAATAAATTCAAGGCTATAAAAGCGATTAAATTCTAATCAAATACAATTATTCCAAACTATTCAATAGAAAATATAAGGAAATCGAGAGGAAATACGGCAATGTTTACATAGAATTATATCGTTATTAACATAGGAATGATAGTGAAAAACAGAATTGTTATGCATAATTAATTTAAGATAGGCTTAATTATGGAAATGCATGCTGTTATGCATTACAGGAATTCTTGTCTAATTTAAAAAAAATCTCTTATTCTCCCATTTGTATTATACGGATGGGAAACACAGACTTGCCTTAAGGGATGAGAAAAGGTTAAGATAATCTATGAATAAAGTTCTTAAAGCTTAACATATATGGAGTAATGCCACTGCGACTCTTTTAGCAGCTCTGCCAACAAGTCCTAATCCTACGTTCTCGTCGTGGTCCCTGACTACAGTCGTAATAGACTGCAGTTAACAGGATGGGATGAAAGGCGATTTCTCAGCGTCTTAAAACTGAGAACTGTCGGCTAAGGGAGCTAACCCTTAAAAAAACCTGGTCCTCCATGCCTGGGGGTTAGGCATCAGGCTGGCAACTGGAAAACGGTATAGGCCTACCGCTACGTGCTTCAATAAAATATGTCAGCCGGATTGGATGATATGAATTTGGAAGAGGGAGATTGGAATGATAGACATAAATGGTGACGGAAGACCAAACCTAAAAGTGGGGAAAAGCCGAAGAAGAAGAAGAAGAAGAAGAAGAAGAAGAAAGAACATTTTTAGACCAAAGAGAGATGAACAGACAGGAGAATGGAGAAGATTGCATAACAGTAGCTACACTATCTTTATTGGAAATCAAATATAATAACAGTTATGACTCGTATCCAAATAGACAGGACATGTGGAACGAATAGGGAATGAAACAGGGGAATGGAAATTCCTTGTAGAAAAACTGTGGAAAAGCGCCCAGTAAGTATGTCATAAATGAGGTGGAAGAACATTAATAATGATTTGAGGGAAGTAGATTATAACCAGAAAAAAAAGAGATTTTACAGACAATAATAGAAAGTATACTTACATATGGATCAGAAAGCTGGACAATAAATGAAATGATGCAGAAAAGAATCTTGGCGACAGAAATGGATGGATTACGGAGAAGTATGAGAATATCCAGGCTACAACATATTCGAAATACATATATCCGACAAGAAATGGATGCACAAGAAACTGTTATCGAAAGGATTACAAAGAGAGCTCTACAGTGGTATGGACATGTACAACGGATGTCGGAAGACCAGGGGCCTAAACATGTATTAAATTGGATGGTACCAGGCAGAAGAAAGAGGGGGAGAAGTAGAAGAACATGGTGTGATGGAATATATGACGCCATGATGAAGAGGGGTATAGAAGAAGGACAATGGGAAGATAGGAATCTCTAGAATGCAGAAATCAAGAGCAAACTTCTGTAAAGTGGAACGCCTGTATTAAATAAGTAAGTAAGTAAGTAAGTAAGTAAGTAAGAAAGATTATAGAATGGACGATTGGAAAATATTAGCTCAGGATAGGAGAGCTTTAATCCATATTGATTTACACGAATATTATGACGTGTTCCAATGCAGCCAACATATTCAGTATATAGTTTCAAACTTATGGACGTTATAAATAATTCTATTTTAATTAACTATTTACACTAAATGCACTATTAATATAAAGACCTCACTAATAACTGATTAAACTATGGGATAAACTTTTGAATGCCTTCCATTAGTTGTTGGAAAGGGTCTACTGATCTATTTTAATTAAATATGACTAAAATCATACCTAGGTTAAATCTAGTTAGAGTGAATATTGTATTTTGGTTGGCTTTTAGAACACTCTTGACGTCCCAGCTCCTTTCAAAAAACGTTAAACTGAAAATATATAAAAAGATATTCTCCCATTTATTTTATTTGGATGTGAAACATGGACTCTTACTTTAAGGGAGGAAAGAAGGTTACAAATATTTGACAATAAAGTTCTTAGCAACATTTTTGGGCCAAAAAGAGATGAACAGACAGGTGAATGGAGAAAACTTCATAATATTGAGCTACAGGATTGTACAAGAAGCCAGATATAATAAGAACAGTTAAGTCTAGTAGAATGCGATGGGAAGGACATGTGACATGTATGGGGTTGAAAGAGGTTCGTGGAAGCTCGTTGTTGGAAAACCAGAGGGAAAACGCCCAGTTGGTAGACCAAGATTGAGGTGAAAGAAAAACATTATCCATGATTTGAGCAGGTAGATTATATAGGGGATGATTGGAAAACTAAATAATTGGGAATAATTATGGATAACATTGAAGGTATAGTCAAAGAGAATATAAAACATAGAATTGAATTGAGTTGCAAAATAATAACGTCGTTAAATTCCATATGGTGGGATAAGCATATTTGGAAAGACACAAAAAATATTGGTAAAACATTGGTGGAATCTGTTGCAATGTATGGAAGTGAGGTATGGACAATCAATAATTACTACAATAATAGACGAATAGCTCTAGAAATGGATTATTTACGCAGAAGTGCCAGAAAGTCTAAATTAGAACATGTCACAAATAAGGAAATTAGAAACATAATGGAAGCAGAAGAAAGCATAATTGAAAGAATTGAGGGGAAGGAATTAAAATGTTAGGACATATTTTAAGAATGGAAGATGAGCGATCGCCGAAACTACTATATCAATACAACCGACCAGAAAGAAGAAAAGAGGTAGACCAAAGTTAACATAGAAGGAAAACATGAGGATAGCAATGCAAGCAAGAGGGCTAAGCACTGAAGATGCACATGATCGTAGGCTTTGGAGGTTTGGCACCGGGAAGACGGCAGCACCTGTAAAAACTCGAAGACAGATAGATGATTGGAGAAAATTAGCTCAGGGGTGCATGGTGAGCTTATATCCGCGCGGCCATGAACCTACGGATTCAATAGAGCACGTTAGTTAGTTTAAGACTTCGATATTGGGGCTATTATGACGTTTGGGGTGCTTTTCTGTGGTTGGCAACACGCATTCCAATATCCTGTTTACGTTGGCTACGTCCCATGATTCCGTAATGTAATCGCTAAGCGTCTGCTGGCGCATACCATGGTGAATGTTTGGTACTTAGAAAAATATTCTATGTCACATGTTGGAAAGTATGTTCTAAGCAATACCTTTAAGAATAGGCCCATAATCATCCCATTTCGATCAAGGGCCTCCTGTGACTGTAGGGTGGCTTACGTTACATTCCCGGGTTAGCCAACCCCTTGGGACCTTCTCTTCCACTTTCGTATGGATATTTATTTGAAGTCCTGATTGCACGAAACAACAGAAAATAAACTTGCTTTTGTCTCAGAAAGAAAAATATGTGGTTCTGATAGTATTTGTTCTCCTGAATTCAAATATGATATCGGTTTTTCTCCATGACGCAAAGTTCCCGAGAGACAGGAAATTATATTTTCAAACACTTTAATATTTTCTACATTCGTAACTACACAATATTCGATCATTCGGACTCACCTAGAAGGTAAGAAATGGCGATATTCTGTTATATTTCGTCTGTGGAGCATCCCTCTTGATGGTCCAACAATAATCGGCCAGCATATTAATATTCCATTTGCCTTGATATCTCTTTTCCATAGCTGAAATCTCCTGATGAAAGTGTTCCCCGTGCTCATCGCTCAATGGACAAATGGACGAAAACACGTTTATTAAGAAAATAATTATTTAAATCCATTAATTGAAATACATCATCAACAATAACAAGGATTCAGCCCAATGCCCTATTCCGATCTCATTATAGGTCGAATTGGTCCTTCCATCTCTTCAATTAATTGAAATTGAAATTAAAATAAAGAAACTGTGGGTGATGGAGAAACTACGAATACATATTTGAAAACACGATAAATAACTGCATTAAGTACAACTATTGGTACTCATGAGACAAAAATCATGTTGACCAGTGTTATTTACTGCATTTGCAGAGTTCTCTTAGCAATTCTTCTGCTTCCTCGAGTGAGATGCAGTACTATTTATCACTGTCTTGTAATAACCTAACTAAATGTCTAAAAAATAAATTGGAATTTATATTTGCAATACTTGTTTGAATCATTTCAAAATGTTTTTCATCAATATTTCAAAACTATGAATTCGGTGTAGGTGCAGTACAATACTTGGGCGACGATGTAGAGGATATAACATAATTGACAAACTTTCAAGTCCCGCGCCGTAGCCGAGCGGTTAAGGTAGGAAGCCTTGGCGCAGAGCTACGGGACTTGCGCTGGTTCGAGTCTCCATGTGGGAAGACATTTTCTCATGGTATTTCGGCCAGTATGGGACCGGTGCCCACCCAGCATCGTGAGGCAATTGGGTAGCTACAATAAGTAGCGGCTCCAGGTTGAGGAACCAGCTATAACGGCTGGGGGACTCGACATGCTAACCACATGTCACCCCTACACTGGCTGTTGATCATCTACCTCTGTGATTGACACATGTGGATGTGAAGGGCCAGCAGCCGGCTGGTAAAAGGGCAACCGCTGAAAAGTGGAAATACCCTCAATCGGACAAACTTTCAAAGTTTGTTTATGGAGTTTATCTGATTATTTTGATATAATGATAATAAGGAATGGCACTGATATAAAGTTGCAGATATACAATCAAATAAACAGAGGTATAAAAATGAATTTTGGTAAGCAAATGTCAACCGCAACCAAATTGACATTAGAGAATGTAACTGCAAAATCAGAAATATTACAGCGAGAATAGAATAGTCATCATCATCATCGTCACTCCAGGGATTAGGCAATTGCCCGTTCCGACTTCATATTGCATCAGCCCAACGTCTTCTAGGTCTTCCAACATCACGCCTTCCTCTTGCTTGATAGTTCCTGGCTAACAATGGATATCTCTCCTTACTCATTCCATCCATGTGATCAATCCATTTCTGTCTGTAATTCGTGACTTTATCCAATAAAGGCTGTACTTTCAATTCTTCTCTTATATCCTCATTTCTTATTCTATCAAATCTTGTACATCCTTTTACTTGTCTTAGGAACCGCATCTCTGCCGTCTGTATTCTATCCCTCTGTCTTTTTACTGGAGCCCAAGTTTCACATCCATACAATATTGTGGGAACCGCCATAACATTATACATTTTTATCTTGGTTTCTTTTCTAATTTTATTTTTGAATGTTCTCTGTATTGTTCCACACACCGTCTGAAATTTATTTATTTTGGAGTTTCCATGAAGCTTCTCAGTAAGATAAATGTCTCCTGGAAGCGTTACGAGCGCTTCGCAGGACAAGGATGGTGGAAGGGCTGCTTCCTCTGAGCCGCCAAACATGCTCCTCTGGGTATCCACCCCCCAAGAGAGGGCTGCTTCTTCCGCTCTTCAAGCCCTACAAGTTTAGCTGTGCTATTTCTTGTCGCCCTGTTGACCGTTGAAGACTTGACGAAGATGTGGCCGCCCAATATGGATACAGACGCCATTCCCTCGTTGTGAGCTATACTTAGTTCCCCTCGCCTCTTACCCACCAGCAAGATTAACCTAAGTCAATCTTCCCCAGTAGAGTCGTCTGGTTCATCGGGTACTAAGCCCCCCCACCACGTCAAGGTGATAGCTCCTGGGGGGGGGGAGAATAGAATAGTAAATTATAAAATCAAATCAACATTGCTAGATGACAGATGAGATTTTTACATCCACTCCTAGGTTTGACAAAAATGGAGAAGCAAAGAAACACAGATATACGCGTTAAATTAAAATATCAAAATATAGTTGAAAAAATCATAATTATCATAAGTAATGCCACGAGTGATTTCCAACTCACGACTCACGAAGTGAGGAGTGAATTTATCTAGAGAATTTGGAAATCAAGAGTGACATTTGTTAGGACTATTTAACGAATAAAATTAAGCTGTTTACTCACAAATCATCATTTAAATATAGTTATTTTAAAATATTTATATATTTTAATGTAAACGGCGATGTTTGAAAACAAATGAGAAACGATTGGTACGCAACCAGATCATCTTATTTATTGCCAAAGGATTGCAATATTGTAAGAATGCACTCTGGTGGAGAAAAATGAAACATATCAAACTGTATATTAATTCATTTCTGATGCCCTATGATGTAAATATGACAATTATATTATATAATGTTATTACCTGGGAAAAAATACATTTAAGAAAGTGCAAACAGTGGTTTATTTTTTGGTTGTATAATCAATTACTACAAATGTTTCTATATTAACTCCCGCATATGCTATGTCTTGACATTCATGCACTAAATATACAATCTGGTAGCCGTAATTCTTACAAAGTCAGTCACTGCAAATTAATGCTATTACCTATTGAGAATGTTAAAAAGGAGGCGGTTTCTTTATTATGATAAACTTTAGTTGGTAAATTCTAGGCGAAACACGACTTTGATTGGTTGTAAATAAAAAATCAAATGTGATTGGTCATTGACTTCCATTTGGGGCATGAGTTAAATAGTCAAAGAAATTGGTTACAACATGTTCAAAGAATGGACCCATCTCGCTTTCTTAAATTAGATTAAAACTATCAACCGAAAGTACTTTGAGATAAAGGAAGAGAAAATTTAAGATGGACTGACCAACCACATTTTGAGATCTCGTGGGAACAGACTCAAAAAATCGAAACCAAATAAGTTCTTGATGATGCTGGTAAGTTCTTCGGTAACTTACCACAGAATACTAATAACTTTCATTATACAATTCAGTTGAGGTGTAAACAAAGTTTTAACTTTTAGTATAAAACAAATGCGTGCTATTATGCGTTACAGGGACCCTTACGTCCCATCTCGTTTCAAAAAACGTTAAACTGAAAATATATAAAACTATTATTCTACCAGTTATATTATATGGGTGCGAAACATGGACTCTTACTTTGAGGGAGGAAACAAGATTACGAGTATTTGAGAATAAAGTACTTAGGAAAAATGTTGGCCCAAAAAGGCGATGAACAGGTGAATGGAGAAAACTACATAATAGTGATGTACATGATATGTATACAAAGTCACCAAAGTCAGATATAATAAAAACAGTTAAGTCTCGTAGACTGCGATGCGAATGACATGAGGCATGTATGCGGGATGAAAGAGGTGCATGGAAGCTTATTATAGGAAAACCAGAGGGAACATGCCCAGTAGGTAGACCAAGAATCAGGTGGGGGAATAACATTAACTATGATTTGAGGTAAACAGATTATACAGCGGATGATTGGAAACCATTTGCTGAGTATAGGAATATATGGAGAGTTTATGTCCACGCGGCCACGAACTTACCGGTTCGAACAGTTAAGTCTCGTAGACTGCGGTGAGCAGGACATGTGTAATGAAAGACATGCATTGAAACTTCTTGTAGGAAAACCAGAGGGAAAACTCCCAGTTGGTAGTCCAAGAAAGAGATGGAAAATAACATTAACCAAGAATTGTGGGAGGTAGATTATACAGGGAATGATTGGAAAACATTACCTTAGGATAGTGATGTATGAAGATTTTATGTCCGCGCAGCCATGGACCTACGGGTTCGATAGTGCCAGTGAGTGAGTTAGTACAATCTTTCATCGGTCTTCTCCGTTCCATTAGTACCTTAGTTACCTACTAGATGTCTCCTGGATGCACATGTCGCTCACTGACATCTACAGTGAAATAGGAGTAACAATTTAGCTTGGTCAAGAAACTCCCAATAGGTAGGTTCCATGTCTCCATGTGAGGACGTACGAGGTAGACTACTGCTGTAGTCAATTGACAATAGTTCTTGGAACGTTTTGGGTCAAAAGAGAGATGAACAGACAAATGAATGGAATATGCTATATAATAGTGAGCTATTTAATATGTGTGTGAAATTATATGTAATAATAACAGTTATTTACTTATTTAATTTACCTGATGGAGTTAAGACCGTAAGGTCTCCTCTTCCACTTCACCAGGGTTAAATTATACATACAATAAGAATTATGATTGATATATAATAGATATAAACTACACAATATAAAGTTGACAAGGGTAAGAAAGAATAATAATAATAATAGTAATAATAATAATAATAATAATAATAATAATAATAATAATAATAATTAAACAAGATGGCAAATTATCTTCTTGGGAAAAGATCAACACTGGAGTTAGACAGGGATATGGACTTTCACCGGTGATTTTCATTATAGGCCTATATAAGAATACATTAATAAACGAATGGAGGAAAACACAACGAGGATATATACCCATCAATAGGAACCTCAAACTCGATGCTATTCTTTTTGCAGACGATTTAGCTCTTCTGGCACTTTCCGAAAATGATTTGCAACGATCAATTTATAATTTACAAAAAATAGCTGCCAAATTTAATATGGAAATATCAATTAACAAAACTAAAATTATGGCATTTCATGGGAAGGACCCCATACAAAGTAAAATCTGTCTCCAGAATAAAATTTTAGAGAGATCTAATCATAAGTAATGCCACGAGTGATTTCCAAATTATCGATAAATTCACGACTCACGAAGTGAGGAGTGAATTTATCTAGAGAATTTGGAAATCAAGAGTGGCATTTGTTAGGACTATTTAACGAATAAAATAAAGCTGTTTACTCACAAATCATTATTTAACTACAGTTATTTAAAAATATTTTTATATTTAAAGTAAACGGTGATGTTTGAAAACTAATGAGAAACGATAGGTAGCCTACGCTTCTACTGCTTCTTTTGTTTATCACTGCAACCAGATCATACTATTTATTGCCAAAGGAACGCAATATTGTAAGAATGCTCTCTAGTGGAGAAAAATGAAACACATCAATCTGTATATTAATTCATTTTTGATGTCGTATACATTTAAGAAAGTGCAAACAGTGGTTTCTTTTTTTGGTGGTATAATCAATTGCTACAAATGTTGACATGTAAGCACTATTATATACAATCTGGTAGCCGTATTTGTTATAGGCTCAGTCACTGCAAAATAACGGTCAGACCTGTTCAGAATATTAAAAGGAGGAGCTTTGCTTAATATATGATAATCCTAACGTTGATAATTATTTCGTGAAACACGTCTCTGATTGGTTGTAATACAGAAATCATTGAAACGTGATTGGTCATTGACTCCCATTTGGGGCATGAGTTAAATAGTCAATTTAAATATCTTGGATATTATCTCTCTATCTGGGATGAAAAGGATATCCCTGAAAAAATTACTAGTTATAATAAATGTTTAGGAATTTTAATCAAGTTATGAAACCATCCCTTGTAGAAAAGAACACCAGATTATGTTTATATAACACTTTGGCTAGACGAGTGTTGACCTATGGTAGTGAAGCATGGACACTAAAAAGACAACATGAAAGCAGAATAACGGCTTGTGAAATGAGATTCATGCGCAGAACAGCGGGTTACATCAGATGGGATCGGAAAAGGAACACCGATATCTTAAAAGAATTGAAGAAATACGCCAATTTTGGAATATATTAAACAGTACCAACTAAATTGGAAACACCATCTTGAAAGAATGAGTTCAAATCGGATCCCCAAAGCTGTTTATAATAATATACCAAGAGGACGAAGATCACTGGGCCGTCCTATGAAACGCTGGAGGGAAAATTTTCTATAGGATCGTAACAGGCCTTGGCCTAATACTTGAATGGAATGATAATAATAATAATAATAATAATAATAATAATAATAATAATAATAACAAAAATAATAACCTATAATTAGATTAAGTTATTAACTTGGTAAAGAAAGTTTAAAATATAAAGGAATAATACAGGTATACATGGAACATGGTTATATATTATATTGTCTAAGGAAATATGAAGTGAGTTTCTTTTTAAATTGTTTTTGCGTCGGGCAGTCCTTGATATACGAGGGGAGGGAATTCCAGAGTCGGGTGGCTGAAACAAGGAAGGATGAGGAATAGTGATATGTTCGAACAGTTACTGCGAAGGACAGGGAAAATGATACTAGTGGGGAATGGAAAAGGGACATGATACATTTTTATTATACAACCAGAAGAAAAGCGCCGAGTAAATAGATCAAGAATGGGATAGGAGAAAACTCTACACTTGATTAGATAGATAGAGAGATAGATAGAGAGAGAGAGAGAGGGAGGGAGGGAGGGAGAGAGAGAGAGGGGGGGGAGAGAGAGAAAGAGAGAGAGAGAGAGAGAGATTGAGAGAGATTGAGAGAGAGGGAGAGGGAGATTGAGAGAGATTGAGAGAGAGAGAGAGAGAGATTGAGAGAGAGAGAGATTGAGGGAGTGAGATTAAGAGAGAGAGAGGGAGAGAGAGATTGAGAGAGAGAGAGAGAGATTGAGAGAGAGAGAGATTGAGAGAGATTGAGAGAGTGAGATTAAGAGAGAGAGATTGAGAGAGAGGGAGAGAGAGATTGAGAGAGATTGAGAGAGAGAGAGAGAGATTGAGAGAGAGAGAGAGATTGAGAGAGAGAGAGATTGAGAGAGATTGAGAGAGTGAGATTAAGAGAGAGAGAGAGAGATTGAGAGAGATTGAGAGAGTGAGATTAAGAGAGAGAGAGAGAGAGATTGAGAGAGAGGGAGAGAGAGAGAGGAGAGATTGAGAGAGAGAGAGAGATTGAGAGAGAGAGATTGAGAGAGTGAGATTAAGAGAGAGAGATTGAGAGAGAGGGAGAGAGAGATTGAGAGAGATTGAGAGAGAGAGAGATTGAGAGAGATTGAGAGAGTGAGATTGAAAGATTGAGAGAGAGAGAGAGAGAGAGAGAGATGAATTATGTAAGGAATTATTGGAAAACATTTGCACAGGGTAGGGATATGTGTAGAGTTTCAATAGTGCCATGGAGTGACTTAGTCATATATTGAAAGCTTTAAATAATCATGGAATACATTGCAATATTTTTATTCATGAAATGTTTACAGTGTTTCAGCATTCTTAATTCTTGTTTTCATTTATTCAGGGATTCCATTTATCTGTCCGTCCTTGCAATAGTTCTCTGAAATAAAAACAAGATTTAATAATTTACCATTAGTCTTCCACGGCTCTTACTTTATATTGAATTAATAATTTTCCTTAAAATGAGTATAATATGAAAACTGGTCAAGATAACATGTTTTACAAAAGTTTTACAAAATGAAAATACACTGGGAAATTTAGTATTTCAATAGTGGTTACTCCCTTAATGCACTCAATTAAGATTTCAATTTATATAAATTGTAATTTACATTCCAGGGAAATTTTATTATATGGTCCATACCTGAGCTTACCCCACCGAACGTATACTTATCTAATGTTCCGTTTCATAGCCGAACAGTTTAGGACATCATGTTTTGGTGGGGAGCTGCATGACCTGTGCTGGTTTAAGTCTCCTTTAGAATGTGACATTTTCTCATCCAGTATGGGACCGGAATCTACTGAGCATCTTTAGGAATTTGGCCAACTACGCGGTTCCAGGCGGGAACCCAGATATAACGAATGGGAGACCCTGCATGCTGACAACATGTCACCAATATATTGGGTGGATGATCGTCAGCCTATTTTATTAACACATATATATGTGAGACCAGCTGCTGTCTGTTTGGCTAAGGGCCTTTTAGACCTGTCGCTGCAAGGAGTATTTTTTTGGATGTATGTTACCGGGCTTATAGATTTGATTTTCCGTGGAAATATGTATGAATACGTGTCTCGAAGTTCAGAAAACACCCACTTGTAATGACCAAATTTCTCTGAATTTTGGACCATATCTACCTCAATCTATTTTAATATCATAATAAGTTCCGTTGTGAAATATATTTAAATTTTCGTTTTAGGTTGTACTGCTACACTTAATGGTATACAGAGGAACTTCGGGTAATTTGAACCCGCCTTTTGAATGTCTTGTTTTTCTTTTAATTAAGGGATTTGAATTTTGTTTAATTACAGTGATTATCATTAGTGTTGTAACTATGAAATAGCATTGTTATTTTATTCAAATATGGAAACATCTTCATAATTTATAAACTTTTTTACATTACAAGGAAGATCCACTTTAACCTCCATATTCGGGTAAAGTGGACCCCAGAGTCCACCTTAGCTTTTAGTCTACTTTTTAAATTTATTTTTTCTATTAATTTATACAGACATGCACAGATTAATGTGAAAATATTTATGACTGATCATAATTAAAAAGCGTTGATATTTATTTAATGTTTTGAAAAATTGTTGTTGATTATAACATTCACACGTCATTCAACTGCAGAAAGCGACGGTCTGTGGGTTTTGGTAAAATTACAAGGATATTAAATAAAATTAATTAAGTGAATGGTTTTTACACACAGCATCCTCATTGATAAAATATACGTATTCATGTAAAATGGACCCAGGTCCTGGTGGAGGGTCCACATTAACCGAATTCCTTTGTAATGTTTAATTATTTTATACAGCCACCATGTCACATAATATCAAACCAAATCCGTGAGTATATTAAAACAGATTCTACATAATATAATATATTTAGGAGTTTTTTCAACATTTGTAATATTCAATGGCAGAAATTAAGAATTGATTCTTAGCTTGAAAAACTTTTAAGGTTGTCACTTTCATAAATTACACAAATAAACTCTTCTTCTCACAAAAAATAAAATATAGTGGCCTTGAACCCGTCGAAGTTGATGAGGGAAAGAAGTTTGAATATTTTCTGTTCCAGGGCAACACCAATTAAAGAAGATATTGGCAGGGTCCACTCAAACAGAAAGGTCCACTTTACCCGAACTTCCCTATTCAAATTGTCATAAAGATCTATTTCATGTTTTAGAAATTTAAAATAAATCATACACATAACAGATTTTATATAATAATTTTACCTTTACTGTAGTACTGCTTGGGACATACCTGAAAATAAAAAACAATTTTTTTTACATTACTAATTAATTAATTTTTTTATTTGTTCTTCTTTAACATAATATTCTTTATTTGGAATATTTCCTGGCAATAAACTAATAATAAATAATAATAACTAACTCACTGACACTAACGAACCCATAGGTACATGGCCGCACGGAGATAAGCTCTCCATACATCCCTATCATGAGGTAATGTTTTCCAATCATTCCCTGTATAATATACTTCCCTCAAATCATAGTTAATATTATTCTCCCACCTCATTCTTCGTCTACCATCTGGGTGGTTTCCCTCTGGTTTTCTTACAAGAAGCTTCCATGCACGTCTTTCTTTCCCTATTCGTGCCACATGTCCTACCCGTCGCAGTCTAGGAGACATAACTGATCTTATTGTTTCTGACTTCCTATAAAGACCATGTAGTTCACTGTTATGTAGTCTTCTCTATTCACCCGTCTCTTCACCTCTCATTGGTCCAAAAAATTTCCTGAAAACTTTTTTTCTCAAATTCTCGTAATCTTCTTTCCTCCCTTAAAGTAAGATTCCGTATTTCACATCTATATAATATAACAGGTAGAATAACAGTTTTATATACTTTCAGTTTAAGTTTTTTGAAAGGAATTGGGACGACAAGAATCTCTGTAATTCTATTAATTATAAACTAAAATGTTTATAGCTTACCTTTCCAATGGTAGTTGTAATACATACGATTACCTTGCTGGCCATTGGGTTAACGAACTCTCTTCCTGTCCGTTTAGCTATATCTTTCTCTCCTGAAATAAGCAATAACCATTTATATTACAAGGAATGAAAATGAAGTTTTCAGGATAGGTTAAAATGTTTATAGAGGAACATTGTTTTGTTTTAGTACTTTCCCCAATCGCGGGTTCAAACCCGGCCGGGGTCGATGGATTATTTTAGGATGGAAAAATGCAAGGAGCAAGTCCTCCGGGAGGGACTTTAAGCCGTAGGCCCCGAGTCTGAAGATTTTCAGGCTCGTAAAAGATCCTTAAGCCTGAATGAAAAGGCCTCTAAGCAAAATTTACCGACTTTTCCCGTCGTAGTACTACCTTGGTTTCCTAGATGTCAGTATGAGGCGGAACGCTGACCACGGACCACTGAAAGGACATCTATACGAAAACAAGTGTAACTAAATTAGTATGGTTCAAATTCTTCCCTATAGGGGGAGAGCGCCTAAATCTCTGTTAAGTGAAACATGGATTTACAAAGACTTTCCCCATATACAGGATGTTTCAGGATAAGTATTATAGACTTCTAGAGATTGTAGAGCGGACTTCGTAGATAAAGTGTGGAATAGGAACCCATGTCCGGAAACGTACCGTTTCGATGTAGAGTAAGTTTGAAGATCGAAACACAATGGGCTGATATTGTGTGCCTTGTGTTTCAGAATAAGTATTACAGACTTCTAGGAGTTGTACTAAAAGTATGGTTCCACGTGGCGACCCTGATTTCGTTACACAAAATGTACCTGCGACGCATGTTTTCATACACACGCTCCACAAGACCTGGTGTCTGCTCAATAATTTCTGCTGCCGTCAGAATTCGTGCAAGATCTTCCTCCGACTCGACAGGTGTTGTACAACCCCTAGAAGTCTTCTACTTCATGAAATTAGACCTTTTGACCTGTTTTCACATCAAGTGGGATTTAATGAATCTTCCCATCTAGTAAACGGGTGTCCAACACCACTATGTCCTATTGGTTTGCACAGCTGAGGGATTCTATCTGTAGACATTTTTTTAACATGTTCGTACCTGTTGTTACTCATGTTTTCAATTCTATTTTTGTCAAATTAAAAATATTTAGGCCTTTTCTAATATCTTCATTTATTTTTCTGTCTACAATTATCACATTAGCTACTGAACACAAGAACTTCATTTCTGCACTTTCTCTATTTTTCTTCTGCCTGAACGGTTAAGAGTGCAATTCTCACTTGCATATGTTAAGACAGGCACTGCCATAATTTTGAAAAATTTTAATTGTGTGCTCCTCAGAGTTTTATTTTTCAGTGTCCGTTTTATAGACTCCTAGACGTCTGTAATACTTATTCTGAAACACAAGATAAAATATATAATAAATAAAATGAGAAATGCGCACAACGTGCAAAGAAGATTGTTCTCAGTCACTGCAGAGTTTCAACAATGATTCTGATCTCATCCTACAGTTTAACACATGGCATTTCTCGCACTGTTCGCCACATCTTGAACACATGCAGTCTGGGCCGGGCTCTGGTTGCTGCACAGCTTGTGGTGAAATCCATGCACAGCGAGTCTGGTCACTGTGTGGCGCAATTCATATCCTCCGTGAGTCCATTCACGGTTTGTCATGGCGTCACTAATATAGAATTCTTCTTATATTTTGTGTTTCTTTTCGTGGATTTCTTGCAGGAGGTCCTGGTAAGCTGGTGTCACTGGTAGTAGGAACTTTAGCCTCAGCTCTTCTATGTAGAATGATTCTCTGGAGAGTTCATATACAAGTCGTGAGGGCGTGTATTTAAATAGACAGAGCACCCTTTTTAGGTATGTCGGTTTTAGTTTCTATAATTTTTCAAGGTTCGGTTTCTTTAAATAGACCCATATATTCTCTAACCCATATGTTGCAACGGGATCAGCTTTAAGTTCAAAAAAGTTGTAGGGCTGTTTCTAGTGAGAGTCTGTTTATTGACTTAATGTCGCTTTTGGTTCTTGTCGCAGCATTTACTCTGTCATTTACATGGTGTGTAAACACGCTTCCCTGTGTTTGGAAAATAATAATAATAATAATAATAATATATCGGTTCATTGCGTTTCGATCTTTAGACTTACTTTACTTCGAAATGTTAAGTTTCCGGACTTGGTTTCCTTATCAAAACTGTATTTACTAAGTCCCCTCTATAACCCCTAGAAGTCTGTAATACGTATTCTGAAAGATCCTGTATATTCTTGCATTATTAAAAACTTAGTTATGACATTTATATATATATATATATATATAAAGTAAAGTGATCCCACAAGAGGCCCGGAGGCCCTTTGGGTAGTAAGAGGTTAAGGCTCCCACTTTTTCTAGACAATCGGCACTTTGTCAGCCGGGTTCTCAGCCCTGCGTGACGGCCGCCTTTACCCCCAGAACAAGCGTCTGGTACTCATTTCCGTAAGAGGCTGAGTCGGCCCCAGGGCCATAGTGCCGCCAGAGGGTTTGGGTCAGTTTAAAAATCCTGACCCCAACGGGACTTGAACCCTCTGCGGCTTGTAGCTCAGTGCCTTAACCACTACGCTACGGCGTGCCCCCATATATATATATATATATATATATAATGTGTGTGTGTGTGTATGTGTATGTCTGTGTGTATATTCAATGCCACCAGGTTGCAATTGCGATATTTGTGGTTTTCTTTCTTGACATCGGCATTATTGTGACCCACGTCTGAGGTTGTAGCACCTGGCAGGTGGAGTTACGTTTCTCCGATGAGATAAGGTAGGTGATGTTGATGGTAGATGCGCCAGGAGAGGACTTAATCATAAACTTATTCTAAAGAGGCGAATATGATATGATGACCAAATGATATTCAGGGGTCGTTTTTGGCCTTAAAGATTCCTGACAGGTGAGGACTATCCCCGAAAAAACCTCACTTTAGGAAACTTGTTCTAACCGAGAATGAAACTCGTGCCCGCTGCGTGACGAGTCAGCACGCTACCTTGAGACCACTGCGTGGACTATTAAGCAAATTTTAATAATAATAATAATAATAATAATAATAATAATAATAATAATAATAATAATAATAATAATAATAATAGTAATAATAATACATAGTAATTCTGCCCGAAGGCAGGTCTTTCACAGCAATCATAGCATTTTCATGGTATGCTTGCAGCTTTACCAGGGAATTGTAGGTGTGGTAGCTTCACGTTGCTTTCCACACCGGTGAAAGATGATGATGATGGCCATATGATTTCGGGGACCGTTTGGGCCTTAAAGTTTTCCTGACATTTGTCTTACAGGTGAGGAAAACTCCGGATAAAAACCATCACCCAGAAAAACTGCCCCGACCGGGGATCGACCCCGGGCCCGCTGCGTGACAAGGCAGCACGCTACCTCGACACCACAGCGGTGGACATAATAATAATAATAATAATAATAATAATAATAATAATAATAATAATAATAATAATAATAATAATAATACCGATTACGCCACGGTGACGGACAACCGGATAAACTTGGGTAAATTTCTGGACAAAACGCGGAAAATAAGGACAACACTCATTCATGAATAAATATATGTTATCAAAATGCAATACCATTAATTCTTAATAATTCTACATAACTAAGTTAATGTATAATGTAATTGTATTGTTAGCTAATTGTAAAATTGTGTTTTCTGTTTTGATTACCAAACATGAACGTATTGTAACGGACTGCCAACAGCACATACGGCTTACAGCCCGTGCGACCCATATTTGTAAATAATATAGTAGTAGTAGGACTTTATTAGGCAAAAAGTAAGATATTTACAATATTATTTACAAATATGGGTCGCACGGGAAGTAAGCCGTACGTGCTGTTGACAGTCCGTTACAATAAAGTAATAATTGCTACTAGTGTAAAGAAAAATAAATAACAACAAAAGCAATAACATTACAATTACATGAAGAAAACACAATAATATTACAATTAAATAATAACACAATAGCATTATACACTAATTAATTTATATATAATTATTAAGAATTAATGTTATTGCATTTTGATAACATATATTTATTCATGAATGAGTGTTGTTCTTATTTTCCGCGTTTTGTCCAGAAATTTACCCAAATTTATCCAATTTTCTGGGTTTACCAATAACTCGTAGCAGCCAATCTTTCCCGATTTGAATTTAGAAATCTTTCCGGTAATAACTCACGTCTCCAATATTCTAAATCATTACATTATCCTAATATATGTATCTCATCTTCAAAGTTCCCGCACATTGGACATATTCGCATATCGTGATCGTCGCTAATTTTTTTGAAATTTCCATGCCCCTAGCCTAAACCAAGCAAGCCCTGATCTCTCTTTAAATCCTAGGTTGAGTATATACGATTCTTTTCCCCAGACGTGTTTTAGGTCTCTTTGTAAACACAGTGAGCGTTTTCCTGTACATTCGGCGAAAGTATCTTGTTGGTTTATATCTAAGTACCTCCTCCTTATTTTTCTCCACACGTTCTTGCGATTTTTAGTCCCTTTTTCCCATATCCAGCCCATCCCGATCTTTTTGTAAATAATATTGTAAATATCTTACTTTTAGTCTAATCAAGTCCTTTATGTACTTACAATAGTAATAACAGGGAACCTTGTTTTAGTATCATGTCCAGAAAGCTTCCCAAGATTAACCAATTTTCCGGTTTATTTTGACTTGTATTATGTCAGTATTTTTAATGAAAGTTATACACTTACTTATTGCCTCTATCTCACATTCCATGATACAACTAGGAGCATAGTGTTTGAATATTTCTTTAATTTCTGGTTCTGGGTAGAGATTTACACAATGGTCCATGTACTTCTCACGGATCACATATCCTTCTTCATCAACCTTTAAAAAAAACAAACACAACAGTAAATATACATTTTCCACTTTTCAAATGGTTTTAATAATAATAATAATAATAATAATAATAATAATAATAATAATAGGGTTGTAAGGGTTAGTGACATGTGTATAACCTCTCCTACCCAATTCTCTTCCTCAACTTCTCGTGGTACAACCCGTTTTCACAAACGAGGCTCTGAGGACCGAGTCACGACGGTATAACCGTTCCATCAGGTACTGAGTAAATGCGGTATCCTAATATCTGTCCAGAGACTAAAAGTTAGCAGCCCTACCACTGTACTACTTAGCGTCGGGCCAGTAACCTGTCCTAAGGAACTTCAAAACTACTTTCAAGTCTCAACATGAAAAAATCCAGAAGGAATTGAAATGGATGCAATATGTTCATTGAATGGAAGATCACAGAATACCCAAACAAATGTTAAGATATCAACCTGCAGGAAGAAGAAGACCAGGACGTCCACTCAAAGGACTTTTGGATGGTGTTTCTCTTGAGGCCGAAACAGGTCAACAAATGGCCTAAATTCGTGAATGTACTATGATGATGATGATGATAATAATAATAATAATAATAATAATAATAATAATAATAATAATAATAATAATAATAATAATAATAATAATAGTAATAATAATACTCGTAGCTTTATTTTACCTGGCAGAAGTTAAGGCCTTAAGGCCTTGTCTCCCACTCAACCAGGTTTTAAAAATACAAAAAAAAATAGTTTTACATCTAAATTACAATATACATAAACGATTACATGTTATAAATACAATACAATTAATATTTATAATGTATTTTGATTTACTCCAGATTTAACGAATTAAATATATAATATGTACAAGATATATAAAAGAACGAGAAAAAAATATTAATGACATAGTATTAATTTAAATAAATAGAAAAAAATCATTATTACACAACAGGTAACTCAAGATAATCTTGGTGACGCAACAATTCATCAAGTTGATATCAGTTGTTTCCTTATTATAATGAAAGTTAATAAATAATTGTTGCATTTGTTTTTCTCGGTATTTATTTTTGTCCACTGCCACCAGGTAGTCTTTACGACATTTCTGTATTTCTTCCCTGTTATTGGAGGAATATGTATCCCATTTTTTAGTTGGAGCATCGTTATTATGTCCACCGCTGTGGTCTCGAGGTAGCGTGCTGCGTTGTCACACAGCGGGCCCGGGTTCGATTCCAGGTCGGGACAGGATCCTGGGTGAGGTTTTTTCGGGGTTTTTCCTCACCTGTAAGACAAATGTAAGGAAGCTTAAAGCCCAACGTTTCCCGAAAATCATCCGGCCATCATCATCATCCTTATTATTATCATCACTATCCTTCACCGGTGTGAAAAGCAACGGGAAGCTACCACACCTATAATTCCTTAGTAAAGTTGCAAAGCATAGCATGAAAATGTTATGATTGCAGTGAAAGGCCTGCCCTTGGGCAGAATTACTATGGATGGATGGATCCCTATTATATCCATCCATAGTAATTCTGCCCGAGGGCAGGTCCTTCAGTGCAATCACAACATTTTCATTGGAATTGTAGGTGTGGTAGCTTCCCGTTGCTTTCCACACCGGTGAAGGATGATGATGATGATGATGATAGGATGATGATGGCCATATGATTTCGGGGACCGTTTGGGCCTCAAAGTTTTTCTGGCATTTGTCTTACAGTGAGGAACAACCCCGATAAAAACCTCACCCAGAAAAACTGCCCCGACCGGGGATCGAACCCGGGCCCGCTGCGTGACAAGGCAGCACGCTACCTCGAGACCACAGCGGTGGACTCCCTATTGTATAATTGGTGATAAGAAAGATAATGATACGCCAGGAGAATATTTAACCTAAAATTTAACATAAAGGAAAATTTAACTTTAAAGGAAAATTGCTGTGGCCTAACCGGGAATTGAACCCGGGAACTCATGCAGTTTGATCAGAAACTCTTTACCAGTGACGTGTATTTAACCCCAACTACCCCAGAACGAAATACGTTCATAATGTTGGATTAAAATAAAATATTACAATACTAAATTTCATTCAAATCTAATATGCGTTAAAATTTAAATTTAAATTTCCCGCTGCACTTGCAGACATTCTATCGCATTCGGCTTTGCGGAGCCTCCTAGATTATTATCCACACAGAGGAATATATAAAGAGTTTCGTCTCTGTTATCCCTACTAACACCAGCTATTACGATACAGATGGGTTTACGCATGCGCACATAATGTATTTCGATATGTGCCAGAGATAACCGCCCTATGGTGAAGCTTGTGTCACACCATTGTGTGTGAATGTCACTTACCATCAAATCGAAGACAGTTGCAGATGTAAACTGTGTGAACTAAAGTGTACAAGATATCATCTGGAATTGTGTTCCTAAGAGACAATATATTTCGTGCAATATGCCAATTAATTAATTTTGCGCGATTGTGCGCAATTGTATTATTATTATTTATTTGCTTATACTTCGCTACTATACAAATGATTTGGAAGAGCCAGTGTTTTATACACTTTTAATCTTGAATGTTTCGGACTAACTGGGCTTGAAGATAGAATTAATTAACTCTCAAATCCTTCAAAATGTTGATATTTTAGGGAGAGAGGTAGTTCCGATCCGATTGAAGGTCTTTCCACTTTTTCAGCGGTTGCCATTTTACCAGCCGGCTGCTGGCCCTTCACATCCACATGTGTCAATCACAGAGGTAGGTGATTAACAGCCAGTGTAGGGGTGACATGTGGTTAGCATGTCGAGTCCCCCAGCCGTTATATAGCCGGTTCGTCAACCTGGAGCCGCTATTTATTGTAGCTACCCAGTTGTCTCACGATGCTGGGTAGGCACCGGTCCCATACTGGCCAAAATACCATGAGAAAATTTCTTCCCCCATGGAGACTCGAACCAGCGCAAGTCCCGTAGCTCTGCGCCAAGGCTTCCTACCTTAACCGCTCGGCTACGGCGCGGGACGAGAGGTAATTACATAACTAATTAATATGAAATTGTACATATACTATAAATAAGTAAATAGCTTTATTTTACCTGGCAGTGTTAAGGCCTTATGGCCTTGTCTGCCACTCAACCAGATTTAAAAAAATACAAAAAAAATTGTCTTACAACTACATAAACAATTACATATTATAAAAACAATACAATACAATCAATATTTATAATCTATTTTGATTTACTCTACATTTAACGAATTAAATATATAATATGTAGAAGGTATAAAAAACGAGAAAAAAATATTAATGACATAGTATAAATTTAAATAAATAAAGAGAAATTAATTATTAGACAACAGGTAACGGTATAAGGTGCCAAGTGTGCGGCAACCCCTGATATCTTGAGGCAGGAAATTCCAGTAGCGGGCAGTGGCTACTGTGAAGGAAGTAGAATAAGAGGAAGTGCTATGAAGAGGAATTGTTAGCAGACTGTTATCTTGTGACCTAGTCTCAATATTGTGGTAAGAGGATAACTTCTCAAATCTGGACGCCAGGTAATTAGGAATGTAGGGATTCAGAAGCTTGAAAAGTAGTGAAAGAGAGTGCAATTTACGTCTGTCAGTAAGACGGAGCCAAGAGAGGTTATTAAAGTGTTCGGAAATATGGTCATAATGGCGGATATTGAAAATGAATCGAACGCAAGCATTATGAACACGCTGCAATCTTTGCGACAAATCATGGTTTAGATCATTATATATCATGTCACAATAATCGAAGTGTGGCAACACAAGATTCTTCACAAGGATTTGTTTTAACGAAACTGGGACAAAATTCTTTAAATGTCTAAGATAATGTAAGATGGAGAAAGTCTTTTTACATATGTGTTTAACTTGTGTTTGCCAGGTTAAATTTTCGCCTAGATGTAGTCCAAGATCTATTACTGAAGAAGAATAAGGGATAATTATATTATTTATAGTAATGTGTGGAAGTGTAGATATGTCAAAAGTTGTAAGCAGTCTTTGTTGTCCCATTAGAATTACTTGTGTCTTGTTAGGATTTAGATTTAGACCGATACTTGAAGACCAGTTAAAGATGGATATGAGATCGTCATTCATTTTCGTTAAGCTGTTATAGAGAGAATGAGGAGGTGAATGTAGGCAAATTTGAATATGATCAGCATAAAGGTGACAACGGCAATGCTTTAGTACAGTTGGTAAGTCATTTATATAGTTTGTGAAAAGAAGAGGCCCGAGAACACTGCCCTGGAGGACTCCCGCCTGCACGTTGCGCCAAGACGAAGATCTAGATTTTAGTGAAACGTATTGTTGACGACGTGAATAAGTATGAGTTAGTAACTAGGATACAGCGTTGTGGGACAAGTGTTTAGGGAGTTTTGAGCTTTATCATAAGTAAGTCGTGGTCGACGGTATCAAAAGATTTGCCTGAAGTCAAGTAGTAAAGTTTAAAGGAGTCAATTTACGTCTGTATATGATTAACAATTTACGGTTTGTTGTAACTTACCAATCCAGCTTCTTTCGCCATTGCAAAGATTAAATTTCGGTTGATAAAAATAGAAATTGACAATACAAAAAACATATTCAGTTTTAAATGATAAAATACTAGTATATTGTAGAAGTAATCATCATCTCGTTGCTTCAGGAAAGCGAGCTTGCTCTGCTCTCGTTGGTTAGAGGCGTCATGCAGATGGAGTAAGATATAATAATAATAATAATAATAATAATAATAATGTTTATTTTACAATAAACAGAATTTTCTAAATGGTGTATCTACAATATAATTATGATTTGCAATGTATTTTGACTTACTGTACATTTGACGAATGAAATATAAAATATTCAAGATAGAAAACATACTATTAATAACAGAATACATTTAGTTATCATAACGTAATGCCAACGAGTGATTTCCAATTTATCTAGAGATAATTGGAATGGAATGGTGGCATTTGTTAGGACTATTTAATGAATAAAATTAAGGTATTTACTCATAAATCATTATTTAAATATAGTTATTTTAAAATATTTATATATTTAATGTAAACGGCGATGAACAAATGAGGAACGTTGTGTTTCATTTGTTCATCACTGCAATCAGAATCATATGTATTGCCCAATTGAATCGCAATATTGTAAGAATGCATCCTAGTGGAGAAAAAATGAAACATCATTACAGGTTATTAATTAATTTCTGATGTCCTATGATGTAAACATGTCAATTATATTTTTCTGCAACGTTAATTCCTGGGAAATAATACGTTTAAGAAAGTACAAACGGTTGTTTATTTTTTTGTGGTATAAGCAATTGCTACGAATGTTTTTCTATTACATCTCGCAAGCAGAATCTGTTATATTCGTGCACTATACATATAATCTGGGAACCACTTGCTTACACGAGGGAGGTAAAATAAAATTATAAAATCTAGGTGAAGAACGACTGTGATTGACTTTAAATGAAAATTCATTGAACTGTAATTGGTCATTGACTGCCATTTGGGGCATGAGTTAAATAGCCGAGGTAAAAAACATATTCAACAGCAAATAATTGTATAAAACTAGACTTAAAAGTGTCAAGTATGCGACAACAACATGCAGGGAAATAAGATTAACTGGATACACGGAGATTCATGTTTGAGGAATTTGGGTTGGTATAATAAGTAGCGGCTTCAGGCCAAGAAAAAATATAGCGACTGCGACCCGACGTTTTGACCACACGTTGCCCCTATATTGACTGTATGATCGCCAACTCTTGTGATTAACACGTGTGTTCGTGTGAAAAGTAGCCACCAGTTACGTCAGGGGCTTCTATGTCTGTAGCCCCATTGAGATTTTATAAATAAATTAGCTAATACCCGGCGTGCGCTGCTACTCCTAAATAAATGTTCGTGTTTTTACCACCAACCTTGCGATGTTATGCTTGTCCGGCAATCTGCTTATCTGGATATTCGTTAAAGACAAAAATGGTTATTGTGAGTTATCCGTAGAAGATAAACATATGCTGTCGCGGTCTTTTTTGTAGAGTTTTCTGAGATATTCAATTCTGTGTACATTAATTTGGTGTATTTGTTATGGTTTAGGCAGCGTAAGCCATTTAAGCCTCAAAATAGGAACTTTTTTGAAGTTTTTCACTACAAAGGGTGATTTTTAGAGGTGAAGGGGTTGAGAATTACAACTATCTTATAGCCTATGTTCATCCCCGGAACCTCCTGAACATTTTTCAAAAATCCCTATCTCAATTGGATGAACGGTATGACAGAGCACGCTAGCCCGGGAATCTACTTATCCCGATCTTCTTGGCTTCAATGAATGGCAAAAATGGTTATTGTGATTTATCGTCGGTAGAGGATAAACATATGCTATCGCGAAATTTTTTGTAGGATTTTTTGAGATATTCAATTCTGTGTACATTAATTTGGTGTATTTGTTATGGTTTAGGCAGCGTAAGCCATTTAAGCGTCAAAATAGGGACTTTATTTCACGTTTTTCACTTCAAAGGGCGATTTTTAGGGGTGAAGGCGTTGAGAATTACAACTATCTTATAGCCTATGTTCATCCCCGGAACCTCCTGAACATTTTTCAAAATCCCTATCTCAATCGGATGAACTGTATGACAGAGCACGCTTGTCTGGGAATTGACTTATCACGATCTTCTTGGCATCAATGAAAGACAAAAATGGTTATTGTGAGTTATCAGTAAAAGATAAACATATGCTGTCGCAGACTTTTTTGTAGAGCTTTTTGAGATATTCAATTCTGTGTACATTAATTTGGTGTATTTGTTATGGTTCAGGCAGCGTAAGCCATTTAAACGTCAAAAAAGGAACTTTTTTCACGTTTTTCACTACAAAGGGTGATTTTTAGAGGTGAAGCGGTTGAGTATTACAACTCTCTTATAGCCTATGTTCATCCCCGGAATCTCCTGAACATTTTTCAAAAAGCCCCATCACAATCGGATGAACGGTATGGCAGAGCACGCTTGCCCGGGAATCTACTTATCCCGATCTTCTTGGAATCAATGAAAGACAAAAATGGTTATTGTGAGTTATCCGTAAAAGATAAACATATGCTGTCGCGGATCTTTTTTGTAGAGCTTTTTGAGATATTTAATTCTGTGTACATTAATTTGGTGTATTTGTTATGGTTTAGGCAGCGTAAGCCATTTAAGCGTCAAAATAGGGACTTTATTTCACGTTTTTCGCTACAAAGGGTGATTTTAGGGGTGAAGGGGTTGAGTATTACAACTCTCTTATAGCCTATGTTCATCCCGGGAATCTCCTGAACATTTTGCAAAAAGTCTCATCAAAATCGAATGAACGGTGCGGCCGCTCATAAAATACGAACAAACATACAAACAAACAAACATTAATTTTTATATATTAGATTAGAATAGGCCTGATTTTCTACTTACATTGATCAAATGATCAGTTTCTTCTATCGAATAGTTATTCTCTTCTTTGAAACCTTGAAAACCAAAATAATTTAGTGGTTAGACTACGTAATAAGTGCTAGAATAAGATATTTTATCCATCCATCCATTGGCTAATTTGGCTCAAATTTGATCTTTGGCCTCCCTTAACTTCTGCCTCCAATAATTTCTATTTTCTGCGGGAAACCTCCAATTGCGACACTTAAGTAAGTTTGCAGCATCTTCCTCTCATCGCTTTTTCGGTCTTCCAACTCGTCTATTCCCTTTAAAACTTGCTATACGCACCTTTTCTGATGTTTGTTCTGTTGAGAGTCTTTATACATGACCATAATATTTTTTCCCTCCAAATGCCCCAGGCTTGTCTTTCGACATTCCTGGTTTCCCTCCTGGCATGGCGTACTTGTAACCCACTTCTGAGGTTGGGGCGCATGGAAGGCGGGGTTACGTTGCCCTGATGATATGATGGGTGATGATGATGATAATGGTGCGCCAGGAGAGTCCCCAATCCTAAGCTTAACCTAAGCTGAATATGAATGATGATGATTGCGATGGCATATGATTTCGGGGACGTTTGGACCTTAAAGTTTTCCTGACATTTGTCTTACAGGTGAGGAAAAACCCCGATAAAAACCTCACCCAGAAAAAACTGTCCCGACCGGGGATCGAACCCGGGCCCGCTGCGTGACAAGGCAGCACGCTACCCCGAGACCACAGCGGTGGACTGGCCATCCCATTTAAATTTCTTTCATTTAATAAAAGTAAGATATGTTATTGAATCCATCAATTTTAATACAGAGTGTTTCAAATTTATGTATACCATCTTTGAAACGTTATTTCTCAAGAAAGAAATGAGACAGAAATACAATGTTTCTTGAGTATGATCTAGAATACACTGGAAATGCATAATAACACATTCATCATTCTTCGTGTGTTTATAAACTAACATGGCGGTGAAATTATCATCCGATTAACGTAAATTGTTGACTGAAGTGTTATTGGAAAATGATCAATTTGTTGAACCTAGTATAGCACCACCAGTATAGCACTGGAGTCCGTGACAAGTTTAAACCACAATTTTAATCTTATAATAAATATGAAAGTTTAAGTTAATAATTTTGTATTTTAAAATTCTTTTAATATTTAAATATAACTGAAATAAATAAAAACATCTAAATAATTCATTGTTGGTTATTGTTGAGTAAAAATGTATAAGTAACAATTAAATAAATTGTATACTACATAACAGTCTTTGTAAAGAATGCTTTTAAAATTGTTTGTAAGTCATTGTTGTCAGAATTCTAAAGCCTTCTATTATAACTATAATAAGAACACCTGCTTAACTTCATATTCTAAAAATGAAAGTAAAACTAAACTCTGATTGGATGTTAAAACAATTAATTTTGTTATTTAACAAATCAATTTAAACCTTATATTTAAAGAACTATTAACCAATAGAATTTAAAATTACCATCATGTGATGTAATAATGTTCTTTAAAATTATAAAAGAATTACACTAGTCATTCTGCATACAACTTTCAACAAAGATAGAAGCAATAGAGTTCTCCTGATAAAATGTGATATTTAATACAAGAAGAATAGTTGATTCAAGAAAAGAAAATAATTTAATTTTAATTGACGGTGAAGAATAATACCACCTACATTAACTTAATCTGCTGGGAAATTAAGAAGTGAATCAATTTGCAATTATTTATACAGGAAACAATTTTTAGTAATTTTGATGTGTTTTTCCTATCCAGTGTACCAACTTCCGACCCTGAGAAAAGAATCCAGCTCTACCGAAAATTAAACCCAACCTGAACCAGTAATTCTTTTTTGGGACATAAATCCTTCTTCAAAATGTTACTACAACATCGGGCATGAAGAGAATTGCTTCTTCAAAATGTCACCAGAAGGTGGGACAGCAATTTACTTCTTCAAGTTTTAAGTCGGTGGAACGGTGCAAGATGTGTTGAAAGATCGGTGCGGAAGAAAGAGAAATTGCACTGATAACGAGTGTGCTGATGCAGACATGCAGATTTTTACACGATTCCCAAATATGTCATTGAGGCAATGTTATCGACTGGTAGCCTTTGGGAGCTTTAAATAACACGGTATACGCCACAAAACTACAAGCATTGGAGGTACTGAGAGTTAAAATTGAATTGCCATCTATGATATTATATTAGTAACAATTCAGACAGTATGTCGCTCTGTTGGGGGTGTACTGTTGCAGAAGGTAGTCATTTAGAACACTGTCTTAAGGAAGTTTAAGGAATACAACGCAACAAAAATTGTATTTGTCTCATTTCTTTGCTGATAAATACCGTTTCAATTAGTGTATAGATGAATTTGAGACACTCTGTCTATAATACAGCTGAAAAGGTTTGGATTCTTTTAATCGTTTATAGGGTGTTTAAAAATATATATTTAAAAATGATGGAAGTGAATTAAAAAAAGACAAAAATTCATGACATCGGAAGTAAACCCGTTAAGAGATGACATATTTTTCTAGTTGAGGATAATAACTTCAGCAATAATAATAATAATAATAATAATAATAATAATAATAATAATAATAATAATAATATTTAAACCATTAGTACAAAGTTTTATGTTGTATTGCGTAGAGACCTGGGCATTAGGTATGCAGCAAGCAACAAGAAATATCGACAACCCTTTTTGGTGAAGGGCAGCAAGAAAAGCAAGAAAGGAGAATATTTGGAACCAGAAAATTAGAGAAATAATGAATGTTAACATAATAGTATAGAAGTAGTAGAAAAACGTGGATTAAAAAGGATCTGACGAGGATGGAGAATAATAGAATCCCAAGAATGATGCTGGAAAGCTGAAGGCAGGAGGAGGAGGAAGATGTGGATGGAGAAGGATGGAGTGAGAAGAAACATGATCAGCAGAGACTTCAAAGAAGAAGATGACGAGGTTAGTAATCTGTGGCGGAACAAAATACATTTGGGTTGAAGGATAACAGTTGTAATATAGAGAAAATTCTCAATAAAAAAACTAGATAACAGAACAGTTTGGTGGAGTGATACATGAAAACTGATTTCTATTGATTGGGAATATAATTAAAACGGAAGACAAAAATACTCCCAAAAATCAGATGGAATGGACACCAGATGGGAGAAAAAGGGAAGAAAGACCAAATCGAAATTGGATAATTGGAACAAGGGAATGCGTAGAATTATAAAGCCTACAAGACACAGGTAAATTGCATGGGGGACAATCGAGAAAGAATAAAAAAAATGGTGGACATTTTATGTACTATTTTTAAGTTTCTTTGATTGAGGAAAAAGAAGCTACAGTATTCTGGAAAGTCCTAAATATATAATTCTCTTATTATTATTATTATTATTATTATTATTATTATTATTATTATTATTATTATTATTATTATATAACCAGAAAAAATAAGTTACAAATTTATAATTTAATAGTGAGATATACTGTCACATATGGAGCTGAAGTTTGGAAATTCAACAAAAACTTAGAACAAAAACTTATGTCGATGGAAATGGATTTCTTGAGGAGAGCAGCAAGATGTTCAAAATTAAACAAAATAAGAAATACTATCATAAGAGAATAAATGAATATTGGTTATTCAATAGCAGATTATATACGGTATAAGCAATTAAATTGGTATGGGCACGTACGACGAATGCAAGAAGAAAGATTACCTAGGAAAACATTGGAATGGTGTCCACCTGGAACAAGGAGGAGAGGAAGACCTCGAAACTCGTGGATGTAGGAAAGAAGAACTGGAATGAGAGCAAGGGGACTGGAGGACATGGATTGAATGGAGAGAGACGAGTGGAGAAGATAAATAAAACTAGGCACAGAAAGATGTGTAAACATTAAAATTCTGTATACAAATAAATAATAATAATAATAATAATAATAATAATAATATAATAATAATAATTATTATTATTTATTAGTTCGAAGAAAGTATAATCATGTATTCTAATTCACCTTTTAAGATGTGACCGCATTTTTGTACATACTGGTCCTCTGCAGCAGAATATGTTTCGTTGAAACTTCCACAACAAGGCTGAAAAAAAATGAAGCATTAAAATACCGAGTGACTATAAATGAGGCGATTAGAGGCAAAGTGGCGCAAGTACATGTTTTGCAGTATTGAGAAAAACAAATTGAAGTTGCAATTGAAGAGTTGCTCCGAAAAGATATCTAACCCACAAACTACAAATTGTTGGGAAAACGAAAAAAAAGTATAATGTTCATTTTAAGGCTATTACCTTTATTATATCATATACATTTTAATCTCTCATCCTATTGGGATCATGTAACTTACAGCCAATTTGAATGCAAAATAACGTACAGATAACTAAATATTAACAATTTAATACAGATTTCAGTGCAACAGTGATCTATATCTATAGAGTGGAAAAATGATCTAACACTATTTAACTAAAATGTTAAAATAAGAAATAGAAAGTACATACTGAACTCTGATTCAGTTAGAAACATTTTCAACTTAATCAGTTATTTATTTTCCATTTAATGTTATTTCGTTACATTCTTTGTGTGTATCTTATTTTCACTCAATTTCTCTAAGATTCTGATTAGAATTCACGGAACTGTGTTGGAATGAATTTGCACATGTGCAATAATTGTTTTTTTCTGCACTGCTATTAATGATTTGACTAACTGCTTCCGCCATTTTGTTACTAATAGTAGGATGAACGTTGTGTCTTTCTTATTTTCACTCAATTTCTCTAGGATTCTGATTAGAATTCACGGAACTGTGTTGGAATGAATTTGCACATGTGCAATAATTGTTTTTTTCTGCACTGCTATTAATGATTTGACTAACTGCTTCCGCCATTTTGTTACTAATAGTAGGATGAGCGTTGTGTCTTTCTTATTTTCACTCAATTTCTCTAGGATTCTGATTAGAATTCACGGAACTGTGTTGGAATGAATTTGCAGATGTGCAATAATTGTTTTTTTCTGCACTGCTATTAATGATTTGACTTACTGCTTCCGCCATTTTGTTACTAATACAGCACTATACGCTTGAAAGCCAACTTTTAAAAATAGATAAAACAGGTCAGGAAGAGAGTGTGGATAATTTTACATGCACCATGTCGTGATATTCTCAGTGATCCACTGAAAACTCAATTTTCGAATTTTTGTTGGTAAGATCTCTTTTCGGGGCAATTATTCAATTGTATAAGAAAATCATAGGTAATTGAAAATGATAACATCATACCTTATCTACTCCTAACGCTTACACTTGTATCCTTTTGGCACTAAATAAAATTATGCTTCTAGAATGTAATTATGCACCTAACAATTTTTTTTTTGCGAAAAAATATACCTCTTTTCTTCTAACCACCTCAAATGATCTCCACATTTTAATATTCAAATTTAGAGTTGATGTGACGTGCACACCAAATTCCACTCCCATAATTTTTAGCAGGGTTCATGCCTCATTGCCATGGCATAGAACTTTTTTTGCCATTATCTTACATATAGGAGTGTACTTTTTTGGACCAAACAGTGGTTCATTACAATATTTAGTATTCATTTAACTAACAAACTAGGTTACTAACTCATTATAAAACCCGAAGGTTCTCCTGTATACGGTAATGTTCCCCTCAAATCACGGTTAATGTTATTCTCCCACCTAATTCTTGGTCTACCAACTCAGCGCTTTTCCTCTGGTTTTCCAAAAGAACCTTCCATGCCTTCGTCAAGTACCTACTTAAACTCTGGTGCAATATATGTAAGAGACAGATCACAAGATCAACCTCACATTATCTAGAACGTTGGCTAAAAGAGATAATGAATTATCAAGAATTACAGAGAAGCAATAGAGATTGAGATAAGGCCAGATTCTTTGAACACCCGAGATGATGCCCAAAGATTACCATCTACATGGAAAACTGCTCTCGCTGCCCACCACGTCATCCCCAGAATAGCGAAGAAGATATGAAGAAAACCACGGTTGGGCAACATGGAGAGTGGTCGTCCCTTGGGTGGGTATACGGCTTTGGAAACGGACCACAGCGAAAATTCTGTGTTTTATTATATAAGACCAACACATGTGATTGGAACCCATCATTCCTTGATAATGGCATGTGGGATCATGCCGAAATGTCGGAATCAGTGGCCAGAGGCCGAACTTGAATCCATGACGCGGGAAACCCAAGAAAACTTTCTTAATCATACTTATATGCACGAAAATCTGCAATATAACACGGATATATATATATATATATATATATATATATATATATATATATATATGGGAAAACGCCCAATGTGTAGGATAAAAATTGGATCGGAGAATAACATTAGACATGATTTGAGAGAGAATAATTAAAAATAAAATGATTAGAAAATATTAGTTCCGGTCAGACATGTTTAAGAACTTAGGTCAACATGGCATTGATTATCCGGATTCCATAGTGGCAGTTAGTGTACAGTGTGTGAAATAATATAAATTTGAATAAAATACCTACTCCGTACTCTGCATTCCTTGTATGTCTCAACAGCAATAATGTTGAATGATCCATTTCTTGACCAAGAGATGGCGCAGATATTTCATCTATTCCATTTGAAGAAACTATAACATAAATATTGAATGAATTTGATTACTGACCTTGTTAAGATCGAAAACACAATGGATTTAAGGAAGTCGTATTGTAGGAAGACCCATAACACTGAGCAACAAAAAAATAAACTTTTGTTTTATCTCAGAAAGAAAAATATGTGATTATGGTAGTATTTTTTCTCCTGAATTCAAATATGATTTTGGATTTTCTCCATCACGCCGGGATTGAAGAAGATTCCATCCATTTAACCGGGAACCAAGCATTTCAGACTGGTTTTTGGATAACTTTAAATCTCGTATGAGATCGTTAACATCTTCTTGAGTCAATAAATGAGGCTCAGATGAACAGCTTTGTTCAAAAGTTGTATCACCAAAATCTGTTTCTTCTTCTTCCTTACTTCCATCAGAATCTGAGCTCTCTTCATCTAATGTCACATGTTCTGGAGGCTTTGGTATAATAATAATAATAATAATAATAATAATAATAATAATAATAATAATAATAATAATAATAATAATAATAATAATAATAATAGCTTTATTTTACCTGGCAGAGTTAAGACCTTAAGGCCTTGTCTACCACTCAACCAGGTTTAAAAAAATACAAAAAAAATAGTCTTAAATCTAAATTACTATATATATATGTATATATAAACAATTACAAGTTATGAATACAATTCAATTAATATTTATAATGTAATTTGATTTACTCTAAATTTAACGAATTAAATATATATGTACTTACTTACTTACTCACTGGCACTATCGAACCCGTAGGTTCATGGCCGCACGGACATAAGCTCTCCATACATTCATATCCTGAGCGAATGCTTTCCAATCATTCCCTGTATAATCTACTTCTCTCAAATCATAGTTAATGTTGTTCTCCCACCTCATTCTTGGTCTACCAACTGGGCGTTTTCCTTCTGGCTTTCCTACAAGAAGTTTCCATGCACGTCTTTCATTCCCCATACGCGCAACATGTCCTGCCCATCGCAGTCTACGGGACTTAACTGTTCTTATTATATCTGGCTTCGTATAAAGACCATGTAGTTCATTGTTACGAAGTCTTCTCCATTCACCTGTCTGTTCATCTCTCTTTGGTCAAAAAATTTTCCTAAGAACTTTATTCTCAAATACTCGTAATCTCCTTTCCTCCCTTAAAGTAAGAGTCCATGTTTCGCACCCATATAATATAACTGGTAGAATAATAGTTTTATATATTTTCAGCTTAACGTTTTTTGAAAGGAGTTGGGACATCAAAAGTCTCTGCAATGCAAAATAGCATGCATTTCCAGAATTGAGCCTATGTTTAATTTCTTTGTGCATCTCATTCCTATTTGTGATTATTGTTCCTAGGTATTTGAATTCAGCCAATTCCTCAAAATTTCCCTCATTTGTCATTAGCTGTCCATTTCCATTATATTAAATATATATAAGATATATAAAAAAATTCTTCGCAGTGTGGAACTGGTCTCATTGCAGATTGCAAGTCAGGGTACACCACTGTATGTTTCGATTTTGACGCAATCCCTTTAATGTTTGTTAAGCAAAGAATAATTACTTAAATCCATTAATTGAAATTGAAATTAAAAAAAAACTGTGAGTGATGGAGAAATTCCGAATACATATTTGAAAACACGATAAAAAACTGCATTAAGTACAACTATTGGTACTCATGAGACAAACATCATGTTGACCAGTGTTATTAATGAGTAGTCTGTAAGCTTAAGCATTTTCTTTAACTATTAACTTTAGGTCCCACCGCTGTTGTCTCTAGGTAGCGTGCTGCCTTTCCACGCAGAGCGCCCGGATTTGTTTCCCGGTCGTGGCAAACTTCCTAGGTGACGTTTCTTCGGATTTGTTCCTCTCTTATAAGACAAATGTCGGGAAGGGTTAAGGCCGAAACGATCTCCCAAGCATCATCTGGCCATCATTATCATCATTCGCCCGTGTGGAAATTAACGGGAAGTTACAGCACCTATAATTTCCTAGTAAAGCTGCACGCATAGCATGAAAATGCCATGATTGCAGTGAAGGACCTGACGTCAGGGAGAACACTATAGAATAGAAATCACTTTAGAATTTCACAAATTTTGCTTCAATATTAAAATCTGAAGATTAGTTGACTTTAATTTTTTTGAGAATTTTCTTCTTCTTCGGCTTTCCCCCACTTATAGGTTTGCCATCTTCAGTTTCCATTTATTTCTATCATTCCAATCTCCCTCTTCCAAATTCCTATCATCAGTTATTGTTCTGACGTAGGTTTTTCATTTCCATCTTGGCCTACCACGTTTATTTGTTCCAGGGGGTATACATTTTCCAAATTCCTATCATCAGTTATTGTTCTGACGTAGGTTTTCCATTTCCATCTTGGCCTACCACGTTTATTTGTTCCAGGGGGTATACATTTTTTGGCCATCTTTCATTTTGCATTCTTTGTACATGGCCATACCATTTAAGCGTTTGATTTTCAATCCTCTTAACAACAGATGGTGGTGACATTCATTTCTCTCCAAAGGAATTCATTTCTTATTTTATCCTGTCTTGTTTTTTGGAGGCTTCTTCTAAAATTATCAAAATTTTATTCTTTTGTAATTCCGGCAAAGACCAAGTTTGACTACCATATGACAAAATATTTTTGTATTATGCTCTTATATATTTTCATTTTAGTTTCCTTTGTGCTATTTTAGTTCCATGTAATGTTTTATTTGGATTTTTTGCCATTGCAATTTTAGTCTGTACATCTCTCTCACAGGTACCTAAACTTGTAATTATTGACCCAAGATATTTAAAAAATTCATCATCATCATCATCATAGTACATTCACGTATTTAGGCCATTTGTTGACCTGTTTCGGCCTCAAGAGAAACACCATCCAGAAGTTTTTTGAGTGGACGTCCTGGTCTTCTACACATTTTTTTTATTTTCCCTGTTTCGAGTATGACGACATCCACATCTTTCCCAAACACATATATTCTGTTTTCTGTAAATTTATATTCAGTCCCCATTTTTTATATTCTTCCATTAGTTTATTTATCATATATTTCATATCTTCATCCCCTGCAAAAATTATTTGATCATCTGCAAACAACAATGAATGCAGTACTTTCTTCCTATAGGAATACCCATTTCAGAACATTTTTTATACCACAAGTTAAGAGCCTGGTCTAAATAAATGTTAAAAAGAATTGGTGACAAACTGCATCCCTGCTTAAGGCCTTCATTCACAGAGAATTTTATGCGTTGTAAATCCATGGCAAGAACTACATAGAGGGAATTGAGATTTTTTCAGTTATATTGAGGATACATTATGGACTCATGGCGTGATTTTTCTTTCTGAAAACTTGTCTTTTGGATGCTTCATCCTAAAAAATCCATCGTCAGTCATGGAATATATACAAAAATACAGAAACAACTGGAAATCTCACGTACGAAGAATGTGCAGAACAAGAATACCACGTCAAATCTTAAATTACCAGCCATCAGGCAAGAGATCTTTGGGCAGACCCTTCAAACGTTTGATTGAGACCGTAACAGACCACTAGGTCTATCACATGAAAGGAAGAAGAAGAAGAAGAAAATCCATCGTCTCCACTGGATCTGAACACCCGGGTCCAGTTAAAAACAACGTAACCTTCAGACTACCGAGTGCGGTATATTTGAAATTATATACATAAATTTATTTAATTGAAGCCACAATTAGTTCAAAAACATTCAAGATTAAAAGTGTATAAAACACTGGCTCTTCCAACTCTTTTGTATGGTAGCAAAGTTTGAACATTGAAATAGAAGGATATACAGGGACTTAGATCTGCTGAAATGAGATATCTTTGAAGGACGGCTGGATACACAGTACTAGATCATACAAATTGAAGACATCTTAGAAAAATTCGACATGGAACCTTTAGAAAAAAACTTTCTGATTATATGTCAAGATGTATGTAACATTTTTTTTTGGAACGGAGGATCACAGGATACCCAAACTGATGTTAAGCTACCAACGTTCAGGAAGAAGAAGACCAGGACGTACTCAAAATACTTTTTGATGATGTTTCTATTGAGACCGAGACAGGTCAACAGATGACCTATATTCGTTAATGCAGTAGGAAGATAATTATCTTCTTCTTCTTCTTCACAGGCAAATTGCCTGTTCCGCCTGACAGTTGTTCTGTCCATCTTTTCACTGGCCTTCCTACATTCCTTGAACCTCTTGGCTTGTAGTTGAATACTGCTCTTGGTAATCTTGATACATTCATTCTTTCCACGTGTGTAAAGCATTTCTCTCTATATTCTCTGATTTTCTCATCCAATGGATATATATTTAACTCTGTTCTTATAACTTCATTCCTTATCCGATCCAATCTTGTGCAGCCTTTTGTTCTTCTAAGGAAGTTCATTTCTGCGCTTTGTATTATACTTCGCAGTTTTTTTGGTTATTACCCAATGTTTTATAAAACAAGAAGATAATTATGTAAAATACAATCACTTTAAAAAATACAATCACTTTTAAAAATTCCGGCAGCGGAAATGATATTCCTACGGCTGTGAGAGGCTGTACAAGAGAATAACATATTAGAAATGTGAATACTAGAGACGAACGAGAAGTACAACCACTTTTTCAACAAATAGAACCCAGGAACAATTGGATGGAACATCTGCAAAGAATGACAGAGGATAGGATACCAAAATGGCACTGATGTATAATCCTGGAGAAGATGATCTGTAGGGAGACCAAGAAAGCGCTGGACTGATTAGATGTGAGGTCGGAACTAACACCTAATCCGTGAAGTTTTGATGATGATGATGATTACTTTTAATAAATATATTAATATAAATTTCTGACATACGTGTATGTTGATGTCTGCTTATGAGTTTTCAGTATTTATTTTCCATTTAATGTTATTCAGTTACATTCTTTGTGTCTTTCTAATTTTCACTCAATTTCTCTATGATTCTGATTAGAAAATACAAGCGTTACTGCTATAAAGTAAATATTGTATTATTATATTACACGGATAGTTCGGGTCGTGTCAATTATGTAAGGTGATGGTACCGACCCTTTTGAGGTCATGACCCTCTCAGTATGGGTGTGTATATTTAGTAATTTTGTGCTGCTAAAGAAAGTTGTCCTCTCTTAGCTTTTCTTATTATTTTATGAGAGTGTATTTTTTTTAAAGAGTGACGAGAAAGAAGCTTAAACATTTCGGCCTTAAAATCTTTGTGTGAGTGTAGTATTAGTGTATGGTGTTCATTGGTGTTCTATAGTGTAGTGTATTGTGTGACTAAAGAATATAAAAAATGGGGATAGAATATTAATTTTAAGAAAACTGACCAATAGTAGGATATAAAAGAACAGACAAAAACACAGATATAAGACAACAACTAAAAGTAGAGGAATTAAACACAACAACAGTGAAGTCAGGAAGAAAAAGGAATTTGAGCTCTTTTTGTTATGGCGGCCAAAACAACCAATAAACTAATTAATTCTATTTCCATTCTATTCCTTATACAATCCAAATAATAGACAAAATTTCATCTACCAAAATTTAGAAACACAGAACAAACTGAAAAAAACACTTAGCAAGAATGACTGAGAATAGAATACCAAAAGCAGCGTACAACCATTCATCACGAGGAAGAAGAAGCTTGGGAAGACCAAAGAAAAGATGAAAAGAGCAGCAATTTGGAGCCGGAACAGGCTAGTAAATAGGCTTAAACCATGAAGAAGAGATGAAGAAGAAAACTGAATATTAGCTCTGAAAATGGAAGATTATGATAAGCTGAAGATTAAACAAGATACAATTCACTAAGTCAATAAATCCAAAATTTTTGGGATCCATTTTAGAATCTGATGGAAGAAGTTCAGCCGAATTCGAATAAAAAATACAATTCGAAAAATAATTGGTTAACTGAATTAAGTTCTATGGAGCAAGAATATTGTGAATAACTTAAAATAGTAATTTATAATTCATTAGTTCAAAGTGTAATGCTATATGGAGCTGAAACTTGGACATTAGACAGGCCACATGCAAGTAAATATTTTGCTGCTGAAATTTTCTGTTGGCCTAGAGCTGCAAGAAAATAAAAAATGGATAACAATAGAAGCTAAATAATTAGAGAGGTGATGAATGTGACTAAAAATATTCTTCAAGTAATTGAACAGAAATTGGTGCTTTTTTCTTTGTACTCTTATCTTATAATATATAGATGTGTTGATTTAAAAAAAAAGATATTATTTCAAATTAATTATAGCCTAATACTGTCTTTCTTTTCATAATCACTTGATCGACGACCACTCAGCTATATTGAGGAACCCTTTGACAAAATACTTACCTATAACAGTTAGAGAAGTGAATAAAACCAAAACGGTTTTCTTGTAGCAGTTCATCGTGAAAGCGTAGCAGTTAGAATGTCCAATAACAGATTTAGAGTTATTTATATATGGAAATTATCGCTAACTACGTGATAAAATAATTATATCATAATTTATTCATTTATATTACGTAAGGTCTTAGAAGCAAATCACTAGAAAATAATAATCTAGAAAATTGAGGAAATAATGCCTGTTTTTTACAAATTGAAGGTTATTAAAGCGATTAAATTCTAATCAGGTAAAATTATTCCAAACCATTCGTCAGTAGGTGTAAGGAAATCAAACGGAAATAATTTTTACATCAAAAAGTTCTGATGATCATATCGTTTATAAACGTTACCATGAAATCTTATATCATTATTAACGTAGGGTCATTAATTACAAACAGGAATGAGATGAAGAAAGGAATCAAGGGGAGATCTACACCTTTAACCATTAAAAATATGGCATATTTCAATATTTTTTTCTCACGAACAATGCTGGTTACAGAAATGAAATTTGGTATGTGATATCTATATTACAATGTGAGCATGTTTGTGTACTTAAGTACAATCTAACTTCAGGCGTTATGGTTAATGTGATACACTCAAAATATCAGCTGAAAATTTTGCGATCTCTTGTAGTTTCCCTGATACTTTTCCTAAATTGTAATATATTTTAATGATTCTTGTTTTATTTTACTCATTAGTATTGTAGCTACAAAATATACTACAATTGTTTAATTATGTAGACTGTAAATTTCATAAGTAATGCCAAGAGTGATTTCCAAATTATCGATAAATTCACGACTCACGAAGTGAGGAGTAAATTTATCTAGAGAATTTTGAAATCAAGAGTGGCATTTGTTAGGACTATTTAACGAATAAAATTAAGCTGTTTACTCACAAATCATTATTTAACTATAATTATTTTTAAATATTTATATATTTAATGTACACGGTGATGTTTGAAAACAAATGAGAAATGATTGGTACGTTTCATTTGCTTCCTTTGTTCATCACTGCAACCAGATCATAATATAATTTATTGCCAAAGGATCGCAATATTGTAAGAATGCACCCTAGTGGAGAAATTTATAACCAACGTTATAGGTATTAATTAATTTGATGTTCTATTATGCAAATATGTCAATTATATTTTTTGCAACGTCATTTCCTGGAAAATAATTCGTTTAAGAGAGTGCAAACAGTGTTTTTTTTTTTGTGGTATAATCAATTGTTACAAATGTTTTTATATTATCTATCGCATGCGTTTTCTGTTGACATTCATGCACTATATATACAATCTGGTAGCCGTATTTCTTACTGGGTCAGTCACTGCAAAATAATGCTATGACCTATTCAGAATGTTGGAAAAGGAGGTGCTTTCTTTATTATGATAAACTTTATTTGGTAAATTTTAGGCAAAACACGACTGTGATTGGTTGTAAATAAAAAATCATAGAAATGTGATTGGTCATTGACTCCCATTTGGGGCATGAGTTAAATAGTCATTTTAAATTGATGCATACTCATTTTTGTTTAAATTTGGATTAGAAATATTTTTTGAAAATAAAATATAATATTTACAATACTAATTGCAGTATATTTTGTTCATCCCTGTAAATTACATATACATGCAAAATGTCATCTCAATATCGTGAAACCTTTGGGAGTTATCAAGGAAACCGTATTGAAAAAATTAAGTTACGGAAAACAAGCGACAAACTTACGGAATATGTAGGTACCTTCTAAAATTAAAGGGCTCACTCACGTGATAACATTGCATATTTAAACATACTTCGAAAAGTAATAGAGATATCAATGAAAATCTTTCACTAATTTAAAGATGAACTTTCAATCTATATGAAAAAAATGAAAAATTACTTTTTTTGATCCTCAAAGGTGTCTGTCTCCGCTTAAATATAGGTTCAATTCTGGAAATGCATTTTGTTATGTAATAGGGAGACTGTTGTCATCCTAGCGTCTCTAAAAAACAAACTGAAAATATATAAAACTGTTATTCTCCCAGTTATATTATATGGATGCGAAACATGTACTCTTACATTATGTAAAGATTACACATATTTGAGAATAAAAGTTCTTAGGAAAACTTTTGGACCAAAAGTAGTTAAAAATGGACAAATGGTAGAGACTACATAATAGTGAATTGCATTATTTTGATAAATTTATTACATTTTATAAAGTAATGGCTGTTCCTGTATTGATGTATGGATCAGAATGTTGGACGATCACTAAAAGACAAGAACAAACATTGGAAGCAGCTGAGATGAGATTTTTAAGAAATATAGCAGGATATACTCTGCTGGATAAGAAAAGAAATGAAGATATAAGAAAGGAACTAAATATTTTCAAACTTACAGATCGAATAATTAAATATATGAACGACTGGAAAGAACATATTGATAGAATGCCAGAAAGAAGATTTCCAAAATTATTGCTAAATTATAAACCGCAGGGAAGGAGAAATGTTGGTCGCCCACACAGAAGATGGTCTGAACAATTTTAACAATTCTAGCTTTCATGAAACCGGAACGAGCCAACAGGTTTAACCCCTGGATGATGATAATTATTATTTTGATGGGAAACCAGATATAATAAAAACAAGTTAAGTAGCATAACCTGCTACGCGCAGGACACGTGGCACAAATGGGGAATGAAAGAGGTAGGAAAACCAGCGGGACAGCACCAAATAGGTAGGCCGACAATGAGGTGGAGATTAACATTAACTGTAATTTGAAGGAAGTAGGTTATACAAAGAATGTTTAAAAAACATTTCCTCCAATTTACTTCTTCCATCGCGTAAATTCAGGTGGTAGCATGCATGTTTCCTGACTTATTTGTCCGAGTATGTTACCAGGCGGGAAATTTTAATCGTATTTTTTTTTCTTAAAACTAATTATTCCCGTGGTCACCCATGGTCTGGATTTGGGTAGAGTTTAGGTTTAAGCATCTCTTGGTGCTCGATTAACATTCATAACCCATCATATCATCGGTGTAACGTAACTCCACCTTCCAGGCACCCCAACTCAAGAAGTGGGTTACAATTCCACCAATGTAAGGAGATAATACTAGAAATGCCATAAAGATAACCTGCTGGCATTGGCAAAATAAAACAATATTTAAGGAAAATTTTGTATCATACTTGTCTAAATATATCCAAAACATTCAATTTTGATATTGTAGTGCCTTAACCCTTAAATTGGTAAAACACACATTAATTCTATTAGTTATTTTAATGTGGCGGACCGCAGTGAAAACGGAATCTTGTGTAACTGTTATTATTATGTATATTGTATAATTAGACACATATTTAAGTGGTTTCTTTTTGTTCGTTTTCTTCTGATTTATTTAAAATCATCATCAACAACAAGGATTAAGCCCAATGGCCTGTTCCGATCTCATTATAGCTCGAATTGGTCCTTCCATCTCTTCAATGGTCTTCCCAACATTCTTCTCCTTTTGGTTTATAATTATACATTCATCTTGGTATGCGCTGTTCATTCATTCGTAATACGTGCTGAAGATAAGCATTTTGAGAGTATTTTATTTTTTTCACAGAGATTAAATATATTAAGTTCTGTTCTTATACCTTCGTTTTTCTTTTTATCGTTCCTTTGGTATCCTGCTATTGCTCTCAACATCTTCATTTCAGCAGCCTCTATTTGTTTACTGTCTACCTTTGTTAATGTCCAGGTTTCACATCCATAGATAATTTATTTCAAATATTAAATTAATTAAACAAACTGATGTATCCAAATGAAAAGTGGAATTTAGACTCACCCTGTATATATATAACATGTAGAGAAAAATCAACGTCTGAATCAGAATTTGAACCCGAGATCTCTAATTCTATACGTTAGTGCGATGCCATCTTGGCCACTTCGGCTATCAGTGCAAATATCAATTTTCTTTCCTTTTACATATTTATTTATTTATATACAAAATTTTAATGTTTACACATCTTTCTGTGCCTAAAGTTTTATTTTTCTTCTCCATTCGTCTCGCTCCATCCAATCCATGTCCTCCAGTCCTCTTGCTCTCATTCCAGTTCTTATTTCCTGCATCCACACAATTCCAATGTTTTCCTGGGTAATCTTTCTTCTTGCATTCTTCGTACGTGCCCATACCAATTTAATTGCTTATACCGTATATAATCTACTATTGAATAATCAATATTAATTTTTTCTCTTATGACAGTATTTCTTATTTTGTCTAATTTTGAACATCTTGCTGCTCTCCTCAAGAAATCCATTTCCATCGACATAAGTTTTTGTTGAATTTCCAAACTTCAGCTCCATATGTGACAGTACTTCTCAATATTGAATTATATATTTGTAACTTATTTTTCCTGGTTATATGTCTGTTCCATAAGACTCCATTCATCATTGCTGTTATTGCTCTACCTTTATTTATTCTGTTCTTAATATCACTTTCTTGTTTATCCTTTTTATCTAATTTTACTCCCAGATACTCAAATTCTTCACATCCTCTAATATACCCCTTTTCATCTTCTAATATCAAATCTTCTGTTTCGGCTCCACATCCCATATAAAATGTTTTTTCTAAATTTATTCTCAAACCCCAGTTATCGTATTCGTCCAATAATTTTCTGAACATAAACTCCATGTCTTCATATTCGTGAGCAATTATTATCTGGTCATCCGCAATAAGTATATATATATACTTGTATGAGGAACTTGTAATATGAAACAAAATATTTAATGCATGGGGATTGGAAAAACACACACAAATATTTATATATTTATATAAAATGAAATAAATCGAATATTTAAACAGTAAATTTATATACAATTTCATTTCATGCGTGACAGTGTACCAAATATTCATAGATTATTTTTTTACATCAGAACTCCATTTACGCAGAAATCTCCTGGAAAAGAAAGAAACAGTATTTATATAATATCGAGCTATTCTGCTTGATGCAACACAACTTATTATTACTATTATTATTAACTTATTATCAATATTATTATTATTATTATTATTATTATTATTATTATTATTATTATTAATTACACAAGACATCGAGGATGCTTCCTACATTATAAGAAAACTGACAAAAATATAAAATTTCAATTATACAGAATATTTATCATTTAATGTAAATTTGTGAAAGTTTTGAGTTTGAATATGAGAAAATTAAGAGAAGTAACGAATTAAAATAGTTGGGATCAATATTGGAGTCAGAAGGAACAAGCAATTCTGAGATAAACAAAATAGTAAGTCAAGGAAGGAAACAATTGAAATGTTAAATTCGGTGCTGTGGAGAATAAACTTTCTGAGCAAAACTAAAAAAAACTTATGTACAGTTCAATGGTGGAGAGTGTATTATTCTATGGTGGGGAAACGTGGTCATTAAGCAGAGAGCAAGCACAAACTATTGGTGACAGAGATGGACTTTGGAGGAGGGCTTCTAGAAATTCAAGAAGAGGCTAAGTTATAAATACTAAAAAAAGGACACCTAAGATGATATTAAATTTTGAAGCGAAGGAAAACGTAATATAGGGGAGACGAAAAGAACAGTGGAATCAAGGAAAGCATTGGAGTGTGGTTTCGAGAGGATTAACAGAGGGGAATGCAGATAATAGGCATTTATGGTGGAACAAAATTTACAATTGGTTGTAGGAAAACTACTGTATTGTAGAGAAATACCTAATAATCCATCCATCCATCGTAATTCTGCCCGAGGGCAGGTGTTTCACTGCAATCATAACATTTTCATGCTATGCTTTGCAGTTTTACTAGAGAATTACAAGCGTGGTGGCTTCCCGTTGATTTCCACACCTGTGAAGGATGATGGTGATAATGATAAGAATGATGATGATGGCCGGATGATTTTCGGGGACCGTTGGACTCTAATCTTCCTGACATTTGTCTTACAGTTGAGGAAATACCCCGAAGAAACCTCACCCAGGAGCCTGTCCCGACCGGGAATCTAACCTGGGTCCGCTGCGTGATAAGGCAGCACGCTACCTCGAGACCATAGCGGTGGCCATTCCTAATAAAGCATAAGATTATTTGTATTATTCCTTATTTTGTAATCGTAAATGTACATAGTTTTACCAGAAGAAAGATCCCAGTAGGTAGGCCAAGAATGAGGTGTGAGAATAACATTAACTATGATTTGAGGGCAGTAGATACTGGGGATGATTGGAAAATATTAGCTCAGGATAGGGATGTACAGAAAGCTTATGTCCGCACGGCCATGAACCTACAGGTTCGATAATGCTAGTTGGTTAGCTGCTGATATTATTGTTTTGACACAAGCTCGCTGAGCACTAGAATTTCAATAATGATAGATAGATAGATAATGGAATTTATTGCCTTTTTTTCAGAAGAAAGAAAATACATATGTATTTACATTGCGCACGGGCCTGCTTGGCCGTACGTGCATTATTTTTCCATGAATAAAAAATAAAACTAATAATAATATAAACAAATACCTACAAATACACCTGTATCAAAAAACAATAACAGGCTACATATAAGTAAAATCTATGTCTACACTACATCACGATAATACATATCTACACTCATCCATGAAAAGGCCATGTGTATAAATAAATAAAAAAGTCTCATTCTGTACATTGATATTAAAAAAAATAAACAAATAAATAAAAATTGCTAGAAAACAAATTAGAAAAAAAACTACATTTTTTTGCCCACCTCTAGTTTTGTTATGCGGGATGTCTACAACATTGTATCAAGGGCCTGAGCCATACTTCCTATACAAAAATGAAATAGTTATAATCCTATATTTATGTAGAAAAAATAAATGTGATTCCACTATAGGCCTCAGGAGGACCTTGGTTAAGGCTACCATTTTTTTAGAAATGGCAAAATATATCTATAAGTTATCAGAACTATACATAAAACATTAAAGAACAAAACAAGAAGAGATACTTGATTGAAGTTTTATAAAACATTGGCAGATCCTGTATTAATTTATGGGAGCGAAACTTGGTAATGGCCAAAAAAATTACAAAGTACAATACAAAGCGTAGAAATAATCTTCCTTAGAATAACAAACGGCTGCACAAGATTGGATCGGATAAAGAATGAAGATATAAGAAGAGAGTTATTATATATCCATTGAATGATAAAATCAAAGGATATAGAGATAAATGGTTTAGAAATATAGAAAGAAAGAATGAAATAAGATTACCAAAAGCAGCATTTAACTACAAGCAAAGAGGTTCAATGAATGTAGGAAGGCCAATTATGAGTTGAACAGAACAGTTCTGAGGCCGAACAAGCAATTTGCCTAGTCCGTCAAGTGAAGAAGAGGAAGAGGAAGAAGAAGAAGAAAGTTATCAGACTTGAGTGGCTAATTTCTGTTAGAGGCTGAGTCAACTCCAGGGCTATCTACTACCTGAATATTTAGGTCAGTTTACAAATCCTGACCCCAACCGATATTTGAACCCACGACTTTCCGGCTTGTAGCGTATTTACTTAACTACGGCGCACCTCATATGTATAAAGGTGCTACATAAAATATTCTATGCGATATAACTGGTGATGCGGAAGCGTCTTAAAATAATAAAATGATGTATATTTGTTTACTTACTGACGTTTTGGAACTCTTTAGGACATCTCTGTAAACAAAATTCACAGATAACTATGTTAGTGTAAAATTCATATCCATGACTATTTAAGTCATGTCCCAAATGGGAGTCAATGACCAACCACGTTTCAATTAATTTTGTTTTACAGCCATTGATAGTGGTGTATCACCGCGCTCTTTATCGAATTCTCTTTTCCACCTCCTGATTTTGTGACAAAAAAGTTCTTCCTTTTTAATATTCTGAATAGGTCAGAGCATTATTTTACAGTGACCGACTCTCCAACAAATACATTAAATATAGCAAATAATGAACAGATTCTTTCGAATTACACATTTAATACATGTGTGTTCAATAATTGTGTTCTTAAATAATGATTTTACTGAGTTGTTTCCTAAAAAATCAATAACATATAATGTTAATAAAATATACAGTGTTTCATTTTTTCTTCACTATGATGCATTCTTACAATATTGCGATCCAGTGGGTTATCGCTGATTGCGATCCTATTTGTCAATAAAAATATGATCAAGTTGCAGGGAATAAATAAATGAAACACAACCACACATTTATGATTTTTTCAAATTCTCCGTTTACATTAAAAATATAAATATTTTAAAGTACCCGTAACTGTGTTTAAATAATGATTCTTGAGTTAACAACTTAATTTTTATTCGTTGATTAGTCCTAACAAATGCCACTCTTGATTTCCAAATCCTCTAGATAAATTCACATGTGACATTACTTACGACTATTTAACTCATGCCCCAAATGAGAGTCAATGACCAATCGCTTTTCAACGAATTTTCATTTACAACCAATCACTATCTGTTTCAGCAGGAATTTATCAAATACGTTTATCATATTAAAGAAAGCTCCTCCTTTTTAACATTCTGAATAGGCCATAATATTATTTTGCAGTGACCGATTCTCCAAGAAATACGGCTATCAGATTGTATATATAGTGCACGAATGTAAACACATACTGCTTGGGGGATGCCATAGAAAATATTCGTAGTAATTGATTATACCAAAATAAAATGAAACCATTGTTTACACTTTCTTAAACGTATTATTTCCCAGGAATTCACGTCCCAGAAAAATATAATTTACATCATAGGACATCAGAAATTAATTAATAACCTATAATGTTGGTTATAAACAGTTTGATGTGTTTCATGTTTTCTCCACTAGGGTGCATTCTTACAACATTGCGATCCTTTGGTAATAAATAATATGATCTGGTTGCAGTGATGAACAAATGAAGCATAACATAAACATCGCCGTTTACATTAAATGTATATTAATATATATATATATATATATTAAATAAAAATGAAACGTAGTTTTATTTGATTTTCATATTTATTATATAATTCAGTGACAGCTGTTTCGGTACACTGTACCTTCTTCAGACATGTTAACAAATTATGAATTGTGTTCCAACTGATCTAAGCAACAATACAACAATATTTATTTACATTTTTAAATTTAACAAAGGGGATTCATTCAAATCAAGTTGAGAATTTAACAGTTTTTTACTACTTTTAAATTTATTAATTTCTACAGCCTCCAAAAATCTAACTTCTTACCCTTATCACAAACATGTAAAATTTCAAAATTTGGAGCGAAACAATGATTAAATTGGAATAGGCGGTAAGCATATTTTGAATATTCTAATTTTTTTGTTATATGCTCTCATGTGTTCCTTTATCCTTTATATATATATATATATATATATATATATATATATGGCATCCGACCAGAAATAAGAAAAGAGGGAGACCAAAGTTAACATGGAAGGAAAACATGAAGACATTAATTCAAGCAAGAGGGCTCAGCATTGAACATGTCCAAGATCGTAAGCTTTGGAGGTTTGGCACGGGAAGATGGCAGCAGCTGTAAAAACCCGAAGATGTATATATATATATATATATTAAAATAAATATATTTAAATAATGATTTGTGAGTAAAGAGCTTAATTGTGTTCGTTAAATAGTCCTAACAAATGCCACTCTTGATTTCCAAATCCTCTAGATAAATTGGAAATCACTCGTGGCATTACTTATGATATTTTTTTCAAATCTAACCTGTATACTGAACATTATATGTATATTCTACAGTTGTTAAAAAACTAACCTGTTCTAAAATATTCTCCACACAGCTTTGAACATAGGATGCTATTCTTAAACATTCGTCATCGTTGACGTGTATCCTTTTCCTGGGTTTATCTTTAACAAAAATAAATACAAAAATTAATAAATTACATTATACTATTATTATTATTATTATTATTATTATGATTATTATTATTATTATTAATGGATTAGAAGATCAGAAGGGGTGTATTAAAGTTTGTGAAAAAAATTGAGTATTTGGGAGTAAAAATAGATAAAGAAGATAAACAAGAAAGTGATTTTTTTTGTTCAATGCCACAGGCTGTCATTTCGAAATTTCTGATGTCCACTGCCGGCATATCGTACTTGTAACCCACTTCTGAGTTAGGGGCGCTTGGAAGGTGGGGTTACGCTGCCCCGATATATGATAGTTGATGAAAATTGTAATGTTGCGCCATGAGATGCCTTATACTAAGTTATAGATTACTAAAATATCCCTACCATTCTCGTAAATGACAAAAAACATCCCCTACAGCTCAGTAGTAAAAAATCTGGGTATCTACATGGACAAACACCCAGACTGGAAAATCTAGGTGAATAATACCTGCAAGAAAGTGTTCTCAATTCTTCACTCCCTAAATAGTTTTAAAAAACTTCCTTCCTACAAAATTAAAACAAATACTTGTACAGACTCTCTAATGCCACACCTTGACTACTGCGACATATTACTGACTAATCTTACAACTGATCTATCTGACAGACTACAGCGTGCTCGTAATGCGTGCATTCTATTTATATTCAATCTCCGTCGTTATGACCACGTGTCTCCTTCATTTCAGGCCTTATCATGGCTACGCCTAAATGACAGAAGAACTTTACATTCACATACCTTACTATTCCAAATTCTGCACACATATTTACCAAGTTATTTAACAACACGTTTTCAAAATTTATTGGTTCATCACAATTTAGGAACACGATCGCAAGACTCTTCTTTACTTTTGATACCACAACACAGGACCTGTCTGTACTCTGAATCTTACACAATATCTATGACTAGAGCATGGAACTCACTTCCCAGTCATGTCAGGGACTGTCAATCGCTATCATTATTTAAATCCAAATTTACTGATATCTTAAGTTCGACACAATGAAAACATTAACTGCATAACAACTATATAGAGCATTCCATTAATAATCATGTAGGAAGCTACTTACTTTATTTTATCTCATTTTAATTTATTTTATTATATTCTATGTTTTTGTTAGTATTAGCTAGTATTAGATCACATCATCATTGTATTTTGTTTAGTCTGTATTTTAATAATATCTTAAAATTGTAATATGTATGTAATTTTTGTATAATTCTACTATTCGCTGGTTGAGTGGAAGAGAAGGCCTTATGGCCTTAACTCTGCCAGCTAAAATAAAGCATTATTATTATTATTATTATTATTATTATTATTATTAATCTAATTATTCGAATATGGTATTGATGATAATGATGGCCAGATGATGCTCGGGAACAGTCTGGACCTTAAAGTTTCCTAGGATTTATCATACAGGTGAGGAAAAACCCGAAAAAAACCTCACTCAGGAAACTGTCCCGACCGAGAATCGAACCCGAGAACGCTGCGTGACAAGGCAGCACGCTACCTCGCGACCACAGCGGTAGATTCTAGAAAGTGACATTAAGAAGAGAATAAATAAAGGTAGAGCAATAACAGCATTGATGAATGGAGTCTTATGGAACAGACATATAACCAGGAAAAATAAGTTACAAATATGTAATCCAATAGTGAGAAGTGCTGTCACATATCAAGCTCAAGTTAGGAAATTCAGCAAAAAATAGAAAAATAAGTTATTTCGATGGAAATAGAATTGTTTAGGAGAGCAGCAAGATGTTCAATATTAAAAACAATAAGAAATAATGTCATATGAGAAAAAATGGATAATAAGTATTCAATAGTAGATTACGCAAGATATATGAGCTAGTGCATTTAGATCATCCTCTGTATATCCATCCATAGTAATTCTGCAATCATAGCATTTTCATGCTATGCTTTGCAGCTTTACTAGGGAATTGTAAGTGTGGTAGCTTCCCGTTGCTTTCCACACCGGTGAAGGATGATGATGATGGTCATATGATTTCTGGGACAGTTTGGGCCTTAAAGTTTTCCTGACATTTGTCTTGCAGGTGAGGAAAAACCCCGATAAAAACCTTACCCAGAAAAAACTGTCCCGACCGGGGATCGAACCCGGGCCCGGGTTCCACCTCGTACTGGGTCTATCAACAGGCGTTTTCCCTCTAGTGTTCCTACAATCTCATTCTTCGTCTACAAACTGGACATTTTCCCTGTGGTTTTCCTATAATTAGTTTCCATGCCCCTCTTTCAGTTCCCATTCGTGCCACATGTCCTCCACATCGAGGTCCTCGTGACTTAATTATTCTTATTATATCTGGTTTTCCATATAGATCATGCATCTCACTGCTATGTAGTGTTCTCCATTCGCCTGTCTGTTTATTTATCTTTTATACAACATTTTTCTTAAGAACTTTATTCTCAAATACTCGTTACCTTTACTCCTCCCTTAAAGAAAGAGTTCATATTTCGCATCCATATGATATAACTTGGAGAGAAACAGTTTTATATATTTTTAGTTCAATCAATTGAGTTGGTGTTTACTTGATGAAAATCCATATCTATTAATTAAATGAAAATAAAATTGCAGTTTTATTTGATTTTCATATTTATTAAGATATAATTCAGTGACAGCTGTTTCGGTACACTGTACCTTCTTCAGACATGTTAAATTATGAATTGTGTTATTATAGTACATATCAACTGATCTAAGCAACAATACAACAATATTTATTTAAATTTTTAAATTTAACAAAGGGGATTCATTCAAATCAAGTTGAGAATTTAACAGTTTATTACTACTTTTCAGTTTATTTATTTCTACAGCCTCCAAAAGGTCCAACTTCTTACCCTTATCACAAACATGTAAAATTTCAAAATTTGGATCGAAACAATGATTAAATTAGAATAGGTGGTTAGCATATTTTGAATATTCTAAATTTCTGTTATATGCTCTCCGAGAGATAAAAGGTCTACCAGTTTGTACTATATAGACATTGTCACATGTGCCACACTTCAATTTATATACACTTGATAATTTTTATTTTTTATTTTGGTTTTATTGTTTTTATTAGCTTTCAATACCACATTAATGTTCAACTTTTTAAAGTGTTTAATTTTTAGTTTAACTTTTTTGAGAGAACTTGGGAGTTCGGACGACAAGAGTCCCTGTAATGCACAATAGCATGCATTTCTAGAATTGAGCCTATGTTTAATTTCTTTGTGCATCTCATTCCTATTTGTAATTATTGTTCCTAGGCTTGTGAATTCAATCACATCTTTAAAATTTCTCTAATTTGTCATTAACTGTCCATGTAATGTATTTAAAACTTACTTGCGAATGCCTTTTCGTTTTCGTCGATGCAGAGTGGTGCAATATGTTTGACTATTTTTTTCAAGGTAGATTCGACGTAATAATTCAGTTTCATTTGAATGTATTTGTCTCTAATAATAAATCCATTCTGGTCAAGCTATAAAAAATAAATACAAGTTACATATAATAATTTTACATAATCAATTGAGTTGGTGTTTACTTGATGAAAATCCATATTTATTAATTAAATAAAAATAAAACGTAGTTTTATTTGATTTTCATATTTATTATATAATTCAGTGACAGCTGTTTCGGTACACTGTACCTTCTTCAGACATGTTAACAAATTATGAATTGTGTTCCAACTGATCTAAGCAACAATACAACAACATTTATTTAAATTTTTAAATTTAACAAAGGGGATTCATTCAAATCAAGTTGAGAATTTAACAGTTTTTTACTACTTTTAAATTTATTAATTTCTACAGCCTCCAAAAGATCTAACTTCTTACCCTTATCACAAATATGTAAAATTTCAAAATTTGGATCGAAACAATGATTAAATTGGAATAGGTGGTTAGCATATTTTGAATTTTCTAAATTTCTGTTATATGCTCTCATGTGATCCTTTATCCGAGATATAAAAGGTCTACCAGTTTGTCCAAAAAAAGAAAAATTATCAGGTGTATATAAATTGAAGTGTGGCACATGTGACAATGTCTATATAGGACAAACTGGTAGACCTTTTATATCTCGGATAAAGGAACACATGAGAGCATATAACAGAAATTTAGAAAATTCAAACTATGCCAACCACCTATTCCAATTTAATCATTGTTTCGATCCAAATTTTGAAATTTTACATATTTGTGATAAGGGTAAGAAGTTAGATCTTTTGGAGGCTGTAGAAATTAATAAATTTAAAAGTAGTAAAAAACTGTTAAATTCTCAACTTGATTTGAATGAATCCCCTTTGTTAAATTTAAAAATTTAAGTAAATTTTGTTGTATTGTTGCTTAGATCAGTTGGAACACAATTCATAATTTGTTAACATGTCTGAAGAAGGTACAGTGTACCGAAACAGCTGTCACTGAATTATATAATAAATATGAAAATCAAATAAAACTACGTTTTATTTTTATTTAATTAATAATTTTACAGTTATCGTTCATTTGATTAATATTTAGTTATGTATAATACATACGAATAAGAGTAAATTGTATACACAAATAAATATTCTATACAGTATTGACAAGTGCCCGTGCTCGGGTGTAGTTCAGTTACATAAATAATATATATCGAATATATACATTACAAAGTTATAGCTAAAGGGAGAGAAAAAAAAACAAATTTAGTAGCCAGTTGTAAGTCATAAGATCTTGTTGTATCTTGTAAGCCCATGTTTTCCTTAACAGAGATTTAGGCGCTCTCCCCTACAGCGAAGAATTTCAACCATACTAATTTAGTTACACTTGTTTTCGTATAGATGTCATTTGAGTGGTCCGTGATCAGCGTTCCGCCTCATACTGACATCTAGCGAACCAAGGTAGTAGTAAGATGGGAAAATTCGGTAAATTTTGCTTAGAGGCCTTTTAATTCAGGCTCGCTATCGCTCGGTTTTTAAACATTTCCCTACTTCTGTAAAAACCACTTCCCAACCTCGCATCGTAATATACTATTAGCCATCGTCAGTTTTACTCGGCGTGAGAGGGTCTCTAGACAGTAACACATATTATACAGAGTGATTCAGAAATATGAATATACGTTTGATCGAGTTTTGTGACTAGAATATTATTATTAAAGGAAATGTGATGTTATCATTCGAAAGGGAATCCTTCAAATTACAACAATAGAATAAAAAAAACCTTATCACTGCTCACGTGCAGCTTGGCGGATTGGTTTTTCTGGGCTAGCGTCGAACGCCTCCACAATTCTCTTCGTTGTTTCTGTATCCGTGCTAATGCGAGGCCTTCCAGGAGGTTTCATTTTTTGCGTCCTTCCCGTTTCCAGCAGTCGTTTTCTCCATTTCCCCACAGTCGATGGCTGCAATGCTACGTTAAACTCACGTCTTGCCCGTCTTGCCCGTCTTGCGGCCTCACGATCATTGGCATACTTTATTGTTCATGCAACAATTGTAATTTGCTGTTGCATATTCAACGCCATTTCGACTAATGACGTAAGTTCTACACTGTTTTGTTTTATTCCATTGTTGTAATTCGATTAATTGCCTTTCCAACGGTAATTTCATATTTCCTGTAATGGTAATATTTTCATCACACAACGCGATCAAACGTATAGCCACATTTATGATTCACCCCGTATATACTTACCCAACCTTCGCTTTGACCAACACAGTTTTCATAGCACTATAAAATAGAAATAAATTTGTTAGTAATCTGTACATATTAAAATTATTTTTTGTTATTGATTTCGTACATCTCAATGATGGATAAATCATATTTGAACAGAAAAATTATACGCTCAGACCGGGACTTGAACCCGGGACCAAATCATTGAGATGTACGAAATCAATAATAAAAACTTGGAAAAAGCCGTACTGGCTGTAATGTATAATTCCCAAATATGTCTTCTTATTAAAGGAGCCGCCATTTGCAAGATAGAAGCATGGCTTCACAGCATTTGGTGGATGGGAATTACAATGTATATAGAGAAAGATTTGCGTTTAGATCGGTACTTGCTCAGGTAGCTCAGTTGGTAGAGCACTTGGTCTAGAGAACCAAGGGTCCCGGGTTCAAGTCCCGGTCTGAGCGTATAATTTTTCTCTTCAAATATATTAAAATTAGTTTGTGTCTGCCTGTTTGTCCTTTACGGACTTCAAAAACTACATGACCGATTTGAGAGGGGATTTCCAATCATTACAGACTTTTTCGAGGACAATTAATATATATATAACATATTACCCGACGTACTATAGGGCCTGAACTATATAAAGGGCATCGATGCGCTAAAACAAATCGCTTCTTGAATGCTTAAGTGGCTTATGCTACTATAAGCCATAAAAACGCACCAATTTACGGTGTAGAGAATTGAATATTTTTAAAAAATCTACAAAAAAGTCCGCGACAGTATTTATCTTTTACGGATAACTCACAATAACTATTTTTGTGTTTCAACTAGTTGATGCCAAGTAGATCGGGGTAAGTAGATTCCCGGGCAATGCAGGATTCTTAGCCAATTTTGGAATTCCTTAGATTTGGACAGGGTGTATATTTCTAAAATTAATCAACTTTTATAAGATTCATGATGTGTTCCGTTGAGGTATTATTCAAAATTAAAATATAAAATTATGGAATATTCACCTGAAAGGTCCGTCTCCTCAACTTAATTAATTATTTAACTGTAGCGCTTTATAATGGAAATGGACAGCTAATGACAAATGAGGGAAATTTTGAGGAAGTGGCTGAATTCAAATACCTAGGAACAATAATCACAAATAGGAATGAGATGCACAAAGAAATTAAAAAAAAAAGTAAAGTATTCCCACTACAGGCCTCAGGAGGTCCTTCGGGTAGTGGGAGGTTAAGGCTCCCACTTTTTCTCAACAATCGGCACTTATGTCAGCCGGGTTGTCAGCCCTGCGTGACAGCCGACTTTATCCCAGAACAAGCGTCTGGTACTCATTTTAGTTGGAGGCTGAGTCGACCCCAGGGCCATAGTGCCGCCAGAAGGTTTTGGTCAGTTTAAAAATCCTGACCCCACCGGGACTTGAACCCTCGACCTTCCGGCTTGTAGCGCAGTGCCTTTAACAACTTACGCTACGGCGTGCCCCACAAAGAAAGTTGAAACATAGGTCTCAATTATGGAAATGCCTGCTAGTATGCATTGCAGAGACTTTAGCTGTCCCGTCACAATCCTTTTCAAAAAAAGCGTTAAGCTGAAATAATAATATAAAACTAGATTATTCATCCAGTTATATTACTATGGGGTGCGAACACATGGACTCTTACTTTAACGGAGGAAAGGAGATTACGAGGATTTGAGAATAAAGTTCTGAGGAAAATTTTTGGTACCAGAAAGAGAGATGACTCGACCGGTGAATGGAGAAGACTCCATAAACAATGAACTACATGTTCTTTATAGGAAGCCAAGATATAATAAGAACCGGTAAGTATCGGTATGACATGCGATGGGCAGGACAGGTTGCGGGTTACATGGGGGAATGAAAAGACGTGCATGGGAAATTCTTGTAGGAAAGCCAGAAGGAAAACGCCCCCCACACGTTGGTAGACCACGCATGAGGTGGGAGAACAACATTAACTATGATTTGAGGGAAGTAGATTATACAGGGAATGATTGGAAAGCATTGGCTAAGGATAGGGATGTATGGAGAGCTTATGTCCGCGCGGCCATGAACCTATGGGTTCGATAGTGCCAGTGAGTAAGTAAGTAAGTCTGCCTTGGGCAGGGAATGTGGCACGAATGGGTAATGAATGATGGGCATGGAAACGTCTTGTAGAAAACCAGAGGGGAAAGCGACCTATTAGTAAGCCAAGAATGAGGTGAGAGAATAATATTAACCTTGATTTGAGAGAAGTAGATTATGTAGGAGATGACTGGAAAACATTAGCTTATGATACGCTTTTATGGAATTATGTCAGTGATTTAGTTAGTAATAGTTCAATAGTTCATCAGAATTAAAAAAGAAATCTATATGACCTTCAAATACCCTCTATACAATGTGATACTACAAATTACACTCATCGTGCGCTCTCTCTGTAAACAGTTGAAAGTGAAATATCTAACAGTACACCAGTACCTGAATCAATTTAGGCATACAAATAACATGAAATTATAAATACGAGATTTATGAGAAAAAATTACTTCTAGATTTGAATTTTAAGGCGAACTTTAAGGTACTAGCCAACCGGTACCGACGAATTTAATGTCAATTAAAATAGTTTCTAATAATACTTACAAACAACTCCTCTTCTGTTATGTCAATTACCACTTTGTTTCCATGCCTTTCATCTATAAAATAAAATTTTACTTTAATATATAGAATAAAGGAAAAATGGCGCTCTCGAAGTTCACCACACAATTATCTAGAAATGCTGCCATTAAAAAACATCATTTAGAGATTAGCCTGGAAGCAGAAAGAAGTATAACTGAAAAAAATTGAGGTGAATGAATTAAAATGGTTAGGACACATTTTAAGAATGGAAGATGACGATGGCCCAAAACAACTATATCAATGGCAATCGACCATAAATTAGATAAAATGGGAGACCAAAGTTAAAAATGAAGGAAAGCACGAGGATAGCAATGCAAGAAAGAGGGCTGATCATTGAAGATGCCCATGATCATAGGCTTTGAAAGTTTGACACGGGAAGACAACAGCAGCTGTAAAAAACCCAAAGATAGAAAAACAAACAAAAAAAATGACTAGTCTCATGGGCTAGTGGGGACGCGCCGTAGCATAGTGGTTAAGGCACTGCGATACAAGCCGGAAGTTCGAGGGTTCGAGTCCCGTGGGGTCAGGAATTTTAAACTGACCCAAACCTTCTGGCGGCACTATGGTCCTGGAGTCGACTCAGCCTCTAACGGAAATGTGATAGACCTTTCATGTGATAGACCTAGTGGTCTGTTACGGTCTCAATCCAACGTTTGAAGGGTCTGCCCAAAGATCTCTTGCCCGGAGGCTCGTAATTTAAAATGTCTTGTTCTGCTCATTCTTATTACGTGAAATTTAAAAATCATATATAATTTATTTAGGCGTACCAGCATGTTGCGCGTATGGGGAATGAAAGACGTGCATGGAAGCTTCTTGTAGGAAAGCCAGAAGGAAAATGCCCGGTTGGTAGACCAAGAATGAGGTGGGAGAACAACATTAACTATGATTTGAGGGAAGTAGATTATACAGGTAATGATTGGAAAGCATTAGCTCAGGATAGGGATGTATGGAGAGCTTATGTCCGCGCGGCCATGAACCTACGGGTTCGATAGTGCTAGTGAGTAAGTAAGTAAGTACCAGCGCACGCTTGGGATTAGTTAGGGTATGTACAAAAATACTTACTTTCAATAATTTCAGAGCAATTATGATAGTGTTTTCTTTGCTGTAATTCGTAAGTTTTGTTGTATGTGCCACAACATGACTGAAAAAAAATCATCCAATTAAAACTAATACACTCATGACTCACATCGCCATTTTTTGGGTTGGGCTCATATTCACGAGGAGGCACTACAACACTCAGCCTCCCCTCCCCCCAGAATGTTACTAAGGCTAGGAATCATGTGGAAGCACATTGGTCCCCCCATTAGATCCCACAACCACATATGTTTACACTTGTGGTTCTGCAAATGAAACTGTTTTTAACTCTCATTAAACGAGTCCCTCATTAGATCCCACAACCGTATATTTAAAGCTCGTGGTTCTGCAAATCAAACTGTTTTTAACTCTCTTTAAACGAGCCCCCATTAGATCCCACAACCACATATTTAAAGCTCGTGGTTCTGCAAATCATACTGTTTTTAACCCTAATAAAATGAGATAAAGGATGAATGTAATGAATGAGAAATAAAATTATGTACTACTTTAAGGGATGAGAAAAAATAACAAATATTTGAGAATAAAGTTGATAGGATTTTTTTTTGGGCCAAAGACAGATGAACAGGGAAGACTTAAAATAACAGTAAGCTACATGATCTTTATAGGAAACCAGATATAATAAGAATTGTTAAGTCTCGTAGCCTGCGATGGGCAGGACATGTGGCCCGATTTGAGAGTGAAAGGAGGACATGGCAGCTTCTTATAGCTAAACCAGAGGTAAACACGCAGTTGGTAGACAAGAATGACATGGAAAAATAGCATTAACAATGATTTGAGGGAAGCATATTTAACAGGGGATAATTGGAAAATATTAGCTCAGGATAGGTATGTGTGGAGAATTTATGTCCACATGCCTATGAACCTACGGGTTCTATAGTCTAATGTGTTAGTTATAAAGGTAAGAGTTGGTGGATTGAAATTCGGGAAACGGGAGAACCTTGAGAAAAACCCGTGAAATCCATATGTTACCCATGTAACTAATTTACAATTATGAGAGTTCAGTAAAGCATTAAATATTCAAAAAATGTGTTTAATACTATAAGATTTGAGAAACAAATAACATTTCCGATGCATAAATCACCAACTTCTGTTTACGTTTTGAAGACTTTTAGTGTCCTCCTGTGTAATATGTAGTCCACAATACCACATACATTTATAATATATTTTCTTAATTAAATAAAAATAAAACAGTTTTATTTGATTTTCATATTTATTAAGATATAATTCAGTTACAGCTGTTTCGGTACACTGTACCTTCTTCAGACATGTTAAATTATGTATTGTGTTATTATAGTACATATCAACTGATCTAATCAACAATACAACAATAATTTATTTAAATTTTTTAATTTAACAAAGGCGATTCATTCAAATCAAGTTGAGAATTTAACAGTTTATTACTACTTTTCAATTTATTTCTACAGCCTCCAAAAGGTCCAACTTCTTACCCTTATCACAAACATGTAAAATTTCAAAATTTGGTTCGCAACAATGATTAAATTGGAATAGGTGGTATGTAATATTTCAAAATTTGGATCGAAACAATGATTAAATTGGAATAGGTGGTTAACCACCTATTTTACATACCACCTATTCCAATTTAATCACTGTTTCGATCCAAAATTTGAAATTTTACATGTTTGTGATAAGGGTAAGAATTTGGACCTTTTGGAAGTAGTAATAAATTGTTAAATTCTCAACTTGAATTGAATGAATCGCCTTTGTTAAATTTAAATATTTAAATAAATTATTGTTGTATTGTTGCTTAGATCAGTTGATATGTACTATAATAACACAATTCATAATTTGTTAACATGTCTGAAGAAGGTACAGTGTACCGAAACACCTGTCACTGAATTATATCTTAATAAATATGAAAATCAAATAAAACTGTAAGTTTTATTTGTATTTAATTAATGGATATGGATTTTCATCAAGTAAACACCAACTCAATAGAATATATTTTCTGTTTGTCAATTTACCTTTTTTGAATTGTAAATCTACTTACTTCAAGAGGAATGACATTGGAATCTTCCGTTTTCATAACATTTCTAGCATTTCTTAGTCGACGAAATAATTTATGGGAACTTTTAAAGTCTCCTCCGTAGAAAGTATCCAATTTCAAATCGACTTTTGTGAATGAAGCTGTAAAAAAAATATTACAATTAGCACTTTCAGATTGTCTGGCAGGTGATACTTGAATACAATTCTTACTCTTCGTCTTTGTAACGTGCACATGTTAGTAACGTAGAATGCGTTATTTCTCTGTGTAGATAAACAAAGACAAACTGCGGCAGAAATGAAATTTATGAGACGTACTGCAGGTTACTCAAGAACAGACCATAAAAGGAATTCTGAGATTCTCAAGGAATTACAAACAGGATCAGTCATGGAATGTGTACAAAAATACAGAAACAACTGGAAATCCCACGTAAGAAGAATGAGCAGAACAAGAATACCACGTCAAATCTTAAATTACCAGCCACCAGGCAAGAGATCTTTGGGCAGGCCCTTCAAACGTTGGATTGAGACCGTAACAGACCACTAGGTCTGTCACATGAAAGGAAGAAGAAGAAGAAGAAGTGTTATTTACTATCATATCAGTATTATTGTGTGTGTTTTACGCGTACGTAACTTAAGGAAGCCTTTAACATGTAGATCATTGTAGCGTCTATTAATTTTATTTAATTTTTATTAAATGTCAAAGGTTTGGAATCGTATTCTACAAATGTATGTTAGGGATGTAGTTACGTACAAAAGAAAATTTAAGATGCACATAATTATAAAATATAAGTGAAACAAAAGTTGCAAATGAACGAAACAAAAACTAATTAAATTAAAACCTATAAAATAAGTAGAGATAATAAGAATTATAATGTGGTGAAAATATCATTTACAAATCTTTAAAGTGTTGTGTAAAAACATTGATTTTATTTAATTATATGTTTTATTAATACTGACTATTTAACTCATGCCCCAAATGGGAGTCAATGACCAATCAAATTTCAATGATTTTTTATTTACAACCAATCACAGTCGTGCTTCACCTCGATTTTATCAGTTTAATTTTATCACTGTAAAATCAAACTCCTCCTTTTTAACATTCTGAATAGGTCATAGCATTATTTTTGCAGTGATCGCATGTGGCTACCAGAATTGTACATATAGTGCACGAATGTTAACACATAGTACTTGCGGGAGATAATATAAACACATTTGTAGCAATTGATTATACCATAAAAAATAATCCACTGTTTGCACTTTCTTAAACGTATTTTTCTTTCCAGGTAATAACGTTCCAGAAAAATATAGCTGACATATTTACATCATAGGACATCAGAAATTAAATAATATACAGTTTGATGTGTTTGATTTTTTCTCCACTAGGGTGCATTCTTACAATATTGCGATTATTTGGCAATAAATAATATGATCTGATTGCAGTGACAAACAAGTGAAACATAACGTATCTCATTTGTTTCCAAACATCGCCGTTTACATTAAAATATATAAATATTTTAAAATTGCTATATTTAAATAATGATTTGTGAGTAAACAGCTTAATATTATTCGTTGAATAGTCCAAAAAATGTCACTTTTGATTTCCAAGTTCTCTAGATAAATTCAATCCTCACTTCGTGAGTCGTCAATTTATTGATAATTTGGAAGTCACTCGTGGCATTACTTATGATAAAAATCATATTAAAATTCCTTTGAAATACATAGTCACAAATTAAAATATAAAAATATATACCTGGCAGGTTCCGGCATCCTTATCTAGGTTAAATTTAAAAACAAAAATACTTTTAAGAACTGTAGACCTTTCGGAAATCGGCTTCCATCTTAAGCAGAAGGATATGCACTACTGTCATTGTTGTGTACCGTTTATCCTTCTGCTGAATATGGAAGCCGCTTTCCAAAAGGCCTACACCTCTTGAAAGTTAAAAAAAAAATAATCTAGTTGAGGACGTCGGAACCTGTCAGTTTATCCATCTTAATACAGGATGCGGCATAAGTTTATCACTGCACATAGTTGCAAGGAAAAAAATCAGATTGGTTCGAAACTGGGGTTTGAATAAGGGACCTTCAGAATATAAGCAGTTTGAGATTATATTCTGAAGGTCCTGTATTCAAATCCCATTTTCTACCAATCTGTTTTTTTTTCTCTTGCAACCATGTGCAGTGTGTAACTGATTTATGCCGTAGCATGTATTTTGCTCTGTGATGTTTTACCGTCTTCTTCCTTCCAAGTATTAGGCCAAGGCCTGTTACGATCATATAGAAAATTTTCCCTCCAGCGTTTCATAGGACGGCCCAGTGATCTTCGTCCTCTTGGTATACAATTATAAACAGCTTTGGGGATCCGATTTGAACTCATTCTTTCAAGATGGCGTTTCCAATTTAGTTGGTACTGTTTAATATATTCCAAAATTGCATAGTCTTCAATTATTTTAAGATATCGGTGTTCCTTTTCCGATCCCATCTGGTGTAACCCGCTGTTCTGCGCATGAATCTCATTTCACAAGCCGTTATTCTGCTTTCATGTTGTTTTTTTAGTGTCCATGCTTCACTACCATAGGTCAATACTGGTCTAGCCAAAGTGTTATATAAACGCAATCTGGTGTTTTTTTGTACAAGGGATGGTTTCATAACTTGATTAATATTTCCCAAACTTTTATTATAACTAGTAATTTTTTCAGGGATATCCTTTGCATCCCAGATAGAGAGACAATATCCGAGATATTTAAATTGATTAGATCTCTCTAAAATTTTATTCTGGAGACAGGTTTTGCTTTGTATGGGGTCCTTCCCATGAAAAGCCATAATTTTAGTTTTGTTAATTGACATTTTCATATTAAATTTGGCAGCTGTTTTTTGTAAATTATGAATGTTTCATTATACATTTAATAATATGAAATGGTAAAAAATGATGAAATGTATGTAGATATGAAATTTGAGTCCATGGTTTGTCTTGAGCATCGAGAAAAATTAGGAAAAGGAACTTAATCAGGTTTTTCGTACCGGAATTAGAACCCAGGACCTCTAAAATGCGTGACTCAATAGCTATCGCTTGAGCCAACTAGCTTGGTATATTGCAACTTACCTGTTACACAAAATAAACAGATGAATGTTGTAATAAATAATACGACACAAAATTCCATGTTAGACGAGTGACAGTTGACTGTCACATGAAAAATGACAGTCGTTTTAAAAACTAATATCGTAATGTGTAATGTCGTAATAATGACATTAATGTTAGTATATATAACTAACCGTTTTTTTCACAGCTCATAATGTTCATATATAAAATCTATGTTATATACAGGGTACTTAATAAAAGTCATGCCGGTTGAATGCAGGCTTTCACGGCCGGTAATCACTCAACATTAAAAGTCATGCCGGTTTAATTTTTGGAATATAATCGTTGTTTAGTCCCTTCCTTACAGTAGCCGAATGGTTTAAAACGTGTTATCATAAGTAATGCCACGAGTGATTTCCAAATTATCGATAAATTCACGACTCACAAAGTGAGGAGTGAATTTATCTGGCATTTGTTAGGACTATTTAACGAATAAAATTAAGCTGTTTACTCACAAATCATTATTTAACTACAGTTATTTTTAAAATATTTATATATTAATGTAAACCGCGATGTTTGGAAACAAATGAGAAACGATTTGTACGCTTCATTTGCTCTTTTGTTCATCACTGCAACCAGATCATAATGTTATTTATTGCCAAAAGATCGCAATGTTGTAAGAATGCATCCTAGTGGAGAAATGTATAACCAACGTTTTAGGTATTAATTAATTTCTGATGTCCTATGATGTAAATATGTCAATTATATTTTTCTGCGTCATTTCCTGGAAAATAATTCGTTTAAGAAAGTGCAAACAGTGGTTTCTTTTTTTTCTGGTATAATCAATTGTTACAAAAGTTTTTATATTATTTCTCGTATGCGCTTTCTGTTGACATTCATGCACTATATATACAATCTGGTAGCCGTATTTCTTAGAGAGTCAGTCAGTGCAAAATAATGCTATGACCTATTCAAAATGTTAAAAAGGAGGTGCTTTCTTTATTATGATAAACTTTAGTTGGTAAATTTTAGGCGAAACACGACTGTGATTAGTTGTAAATCAAAAATCATTTAAATGTGATTGGTCATTGACTCCCATTTGAGGCATGAGTCATGGTGAAGAGATAACCTACGGGTTTTGCGCTGGTTCGAGTCCCCATGGGTGAAGTCATTTTTTTCCTGGAAATTCGGTCAATATTGGACCAGTGCCCTCCCAGCATCCTGTGAAAGTTTGATAGGTACAATAAGTAGTTGGTCCAGGTTGATAAAAATAGATATAAGTGTTATGTGACGCCAAATCTGACAATATGCCAGCCTTATGCTGTCTCACATGATCGTCTATCACTGTGATTAACACTTGTAGACATACAGACAGCAGCGGGCTGAACGTCCAAGGGCCGGTCGCGCAAAAAAAAAAGCTCTATGTTGCCATGCTACTAGTTAATAATCGATTGGAAAATAAGTGGTTACTATCATGTTGTAACCAGTTGCTGCTACAAACGGTTGGAGTATACATCACCGTACACAACAACAACGAGTAGCGGAAGCTCAACCTGCAGAAGATGGAAGATAACTTCCGAAAGCGCTCCAGTTAATTTTATATACAATATTTTAACAAAGTTGAGGACGACGGCACCTAACAACAGGTACAATTTAATTTTTAACTTTCATCAAATGCCTGATGTGTCGAAACCAGAAATACATAATAGACTACATAAGTCTGTAGGTTAGATTGCATTTCTATTCCATCACACAAACAAAGATGGGTCCTATAATATAATGCACCTGACAAGTTGCCACATTACGGACATTATAACCCGTGCCCAAACGTTGGCCTAATTTAATCAAGTTAAAAATAAAATGGTTGGATCATATGGAAAAATGAAGGGAAAAACAGAACAGAGAAAGGAGTTGAAAAAATAAATAAATTAAACTGTCAAAATTTTATATGATTATCATAAGCGATGCCACGAATGATTTGCAAACAGTCGATAAATTTACAAGACACGAAGTGACGAGTGGATTTATCTAGAGAATTTGGAAATCAAGAGTGGCATTTGTTAGGACTATTTAACGAATAAAATTAACCTGTTTACTCAAAAATCATTATTTAACTATAATTACCGGCATTTTAATATATTTATATATTTAATGTAAACGGCTGTGTTTAAACGTAGAAATACATTATATAATGTAAATGGGCATCTAATGACAAATGAAGGAAATTTTGAGGAAGTGGCTGAATTCAAATACCTAGGAACAATAATCGCAAATAGGAATGAGATGCACAAAGAAATTAAACATAGGCTCAATTCTGGAAGTGCGTGCTATTATGCATTGCAGAGACTCTTGATGTCCCAACTCATTTCGAAAAACGTTAAACTCAAAATATATAAAACTATTATTCTACCAGTTATATTATATGGGTGCGAAACATGGACTCTTACTTTAAGGGAGGAAAGGAGATTACAAGTATTTGAGAATAAAGTACTTAGGATTTTTTTTGGCAAAAGACAGACGAACAGACATTTGAATGGAGAAGACTACATAACAATGAACTACATGGTCTTTATAGGAAGCCAGATATAATGAGAATAGTTAGGTCTCGTAGACTGCGATGGGCAGGACATGTGCACGTATGGGGAATGAAAGACTTGCATGGAAGCTTCTTGTAGGAAAGCCAGAGGGAAAACGCCCAGTTGGGAGACCAAGAATGAGGTGGGAGAGTAACATTACTTATTATTTGAAGGAAGTAGATTATACAGGGAATGATTGGAAAGCATTAGCTCAGGATAGGGATGTATGGAGAGCTTATGTCCGCGCGGCCATGAACCTTCGGGTTCGATAGTGCCAGTGAGTAAGTAAGTAAGTAAGACTATGTTTTAAAACAAATCAGGAATGTGAGTTTATGTATATTCACTGCAACTTGATCATATTATTTATTGCCAAATAGAATCGCAATATTGTAAGATTGCACCCTAGTGGAGAAATAATAAAACACATCAAACTGTATATTATAATCAACAACATAGGTTATTATTTTTTTAGTAAAACATCTCAGTAAAATCAAGGAATATGTTAATTATTTGCTGTATTCAATGTATTTGAGGAACAAAAATAATGCTCTGAGCTGTTCAGAAAAAAACCTGATAAAGAGAAATCGATAAATAACGAAGTGAAACATCACTGTCATCGGTTGTAAAACAAAATTCATTGAAACGTGATTGGTCATTGACTACCATTTGGGCCATGAATTATATAGCCATCATAAATACCTTGTGATTTATAGTCAAGCGTTCAGTAAGATATTCTGCTAAGATGTTTACATGTATGTGTGTGTATATTATATATATATATATATATATATAAAACTAACTAACCCTCAGGGGTCCTCATCTAGGGGCTATGTGGATGGCGACCATAAGGTGCCCAAGCTGAGCAAAACATTTCTTCCACTTACTTGTGTTTTGCACTCTTTTAACTTTGCTATCTAACCTCTCTTGGTTAACTCTTGCTTTTTTCGACCCCGACGCTATTAGGGCATCCGAGGGCTAGGGAGTCTTTCCTTTCTTCCATTTCTTCTTTCCTTTATTTTCTTTTCTTCTCCAGAAAAGCCTGACCAGAGGCTATAAGATGGCAGCCCCATCACTGGTCTTGCCTTCCTTTGGCCAGCAACCAATCGAAGGGACTATTATTATGCTTTCAAGTCTTATACGAGAATTTCCCGGAATTTTCTATAGGATCGTAACAGGCCTTGGCCTAATACTTGGAAGGAAGAAGAAGAATACTAACTAACTCACTGGCTCTATCGAGCCATACATCCCTATCATGAGCTAATGTTTCCAATCATCCCCTGGATTATATACTTCATTCAAGTCATGGATAATATTACCCTCCCACCTCATTCTTGGTCTACCAACTGAGCGTTTTCCTCTGGTTTTCCTACAAGAAGCTTCCATGCACCTTTTTCATTCACCATTCGTGCCACATGTTCTGTCCATCGCAGTCTACGAGACTTAACTGTTGTTATTGTATCTGGCTTCTTATAAAAACTAGGTAGTTCACTGTTACATAGTCTTCTCCATTCGCCTCTCTGTTCATCTCCATTTGGTTAAAAAATGTTCCTAAGAACTGTATTCTCAAATACTCGTAATCTTCTCTCCCTTAAAGTAAGAGTTTATTACTCTAGTTTTTTTGTGCTGCCATTTATAATTATGTAGTTGCTCAGATCAGCTCTGCCAGATGATAAGTCTACGCTCCCCTTTGCCAAATTTTATAAAAAAGGTCATAAAATTATATTTTAACACTGAAAAATACCCATACTAAATTTCCACAAAATAGTCACAAAAATATTATAATATATACCTGACAACTAGTTTAAAACTATTTAATTTTTTTTCAAATTTAAAACATAAAATAAGTTAATTAAAAAAATAACTTATAGTCTGTCCATAGAACCTGTAGAGAACCTGTTCGAAATAAGCCATGTACGCAAAAGGCGGACACAAAATGCAGGTTAATGAAGCCGCAGAAGGAAGTGCAGGATGCAGAACAGATCACATGACATAAATAATTTCGCTCTTGAACTTCAAGTGAGAAATATGTCTAATCGGAAAGCTGGCAAATTTCTCTACACATTCACGGACAGACCATAGTTGAGGGTGTCAGTACCTGCCAGGCATATTTTAATGTTTTACTTTGTAACTTATATTTTATTTCAGTGTAAAGTACAAAAATCTTTGTAATATTTTAATTCTCGTAATATTTCTTGCATTCTTGCTTTAGATCAAATTTATTTTTCTTGAATACAGGAGAGCATGTGTGTTCTGAAATTTAAACAAACAACGGTATAATCTACTGTTCAAATTATGTTGGTTAGAATCTTTTTTTTTTATTTAATAATAATTCTCATATTCTTTGTAAAAATACGTATATTTTCTGTTCATTTATGACTCCCTAAGGCCCATGGAACTGAACAATCCACTGTACTAGCAATATTTCAGTGACATCAGAGGTCGGAAAGCGTGTTCAGACAGTAGTGTTACAATTTTCGAATAATATTACTTAAGTCATTAAAAGTAGTAAGACTGGAAATTTTCAACCTCCATCAAAAGATTTTAATGAATTATACCCTACTTGTAGTGGAAAGAAAGAAACCCCAAATGTAGAAATATAAGGTATATTTCATATGGACCCTAAGAAGCTAGTTGCACTATTATAATGTAAAGACTTAACCTTACTTATCTGGATTAATATATACGATTTTTTCCCTGCAGTTGTACTATCTCCCCGAACCGGTTTGTTTCCGTGGGTTCCCTCCCCTACAGTTGGTTAGTCACCTCAGCACCTAACTGTATTTGTTCAAATTTCATCATATGGTTCAATAAGTAATGCACATCATTTTAGTTCTCGATTGCACTACGGTTGAGGAACCAGCTATAACGGCTGGGGGACTCGACATGCTAACCACATGTCACCCCTACACTGGCTGTTGATCATCTACCTCTGTGATTGACACATGTGGATGTGAAGGGCCAGCAGCCGGCTGGTAAAAGGGCAACCGCTGAAAAGTGGAAAGACCCTCAATCAATCGGAATCGGATTGCACTACATTGGAAATGAACGAAAGTTAACAGAATATATCTTCAATCCTACGGTGTAACGTTATGAAGTTTCATTATTTTCTGACTAATGGTTTTGATGTACTTTAGTTTTAAAATGTCGGCTGCTCTTAAAACAAGTACAAAGTAGGGGGCTGTGATTGAAAGTTAAGGGGAACTGACTGTCTTTCTTTACCTCGTTCTGTACCCAATAAGGTACAGTACTCATATTCGCTGCTTGACCCCCGAAAACATCTTGTAAGCGTCTCCGAATGTTCGAAATGGTCTTCTGTTCCGCAAAAAGAAATTCAATCATTGCTTTGTCCGTGTTTCACAAGCGGCGCTATTTTGAAATTGAAGTAGATCTTAGTCATCTGTCGGAAAGCAATGAAAGTACTTTTTGTGAAGTTTCGTTCGTTTCCAATGAAAGACTATCGAGAAGTAAAGTTACGCGCATTACATATTGAACGATCTACACTACAGCCACTGTTACTCCGGCTCTGAAGTTTAGGTTATACGAAGGGTAAAGTGAGAAACTTGCCGTCTACTTCCAATAAGGAAATGGTTGAAGTTGGAGTGCACGTCAGCCACAACCAATCACTGCTCTTAGCGCGCTAGTAAGGTTTGAAACTGCTGAGATGTTGTCAGCTGAATGTCTGCTAACCGCATACATAAAGCGGCCCCTCCCACTGAATATCCATATTGGTAACACTGTCGTGAAAACTTCAGGGCCGGTGAATCAGTAGCTGGGTTATAGTAGTTATTTATCCACACATTAACAAAATTTCAGCATCACCCCAATAAGTCGTGCAGGTGGATTCTATTGTGAACTTTCTTGTAGAAATCGAAAGGCGACCTCTGAAGTTGTTTGTTCACTTGGGCTCTACCTACGGGTAGAATATAGCACTGAAGTAAAGTACCAGTAAAGAAGCATTAGAGACGTCCTTCGAACATTAGAATGAACGTCCTTGAAACCATAAAGGACATCCTTTGTCGTTGATTAGTTCCTCATAAATACGTTCCGCGAAGAAAATTATACTCAGAATTTTCACATCTATATTTGTCAAATATTTACTCGTATTTGAGCTGGTTGGGTCGAAGAGAAGACCTTATGCCCTTAACCCATTCGCTTCAGGTTTAAATGTTCAATGCATTTCCCCAGAAATCGAATTTAAGTCATCATAAATTATATTGTCTAATTTCAGATATTCAAAACAAACAAAAGATAACGGTACTTCATATCACAATAAGGGTGAAGGCAAAAAAAAATTCCTCTACTATTCATAAATGTTAATGAAAGGTTACCCTGCCAAGGGATGTACAAAATATTGCAAAATATATAACAGCAGAGTTAAGCGAGTGTACCTCGTCTTCTGAGGCGAATGGGTTAACTCTGCCAGAATAAATAGAACATTATTATTATTATTATTATTATTATTATTATTATTATTATTATTATTATATTCAACCAGTCTCATGGGCTAGTGGTCAGCGTTTCTGACTACTGTTCATGAGGCCCCCGGTTCGATTCCCGGTCCAACTATAGGAATGTTTCCTTAAAGATAATTATTCCTGTGGTTGCCCATGGTCTGGAATTTAGGTTAAGAACTCTTCTGGCACTTCATTATCATTTATCACCTAACATATCGTTGTAACGTAACTCCGCCTTCTAGGCGCCCCAACTTCAGAACTGGGTTACAATTACGCCAGTGACAGGGGAGGAAACCAGATATGTCTTAAAAGACAATCTGGTGGCATTAGAGAGAAAAAATAATAATTCATTAAAACCTGCCAGATTAACGGAATGAATATAGTGAAATAGAATAAATAATTTTTACCCACCTTTTAATCTGAATCGTTTAGGACAGTTCTGAAAAAGAAATAAAAAAGTATTAATACAATTGTATAATTACACTGGTCAACGTGATTTTTGTCTCATGAGTACCAATAGTTGTACTTAATGCAGTTTTTTTATCTTGTTTTCAAATATGTATTCGGAATTTCTCCATCACCCACATATTTTTTATTCCAATTTCAATGAATGGATTTAAATAATTATTTTTTTAAGAAAGGTTTTTTTGTCCATTTGTCCATTGGGCAATGAGCACGGGGACCACTTTCATCAGGAGATTTCAGCTATGTAAAAGAGATATCAAGGTAAATGGAATCCTAATATGCTGACCGATTATTGTTGAACCATCAAGAGGGATGCTCCACAGGCGAAATATAGCAGAAAATAGTCATTTCGTACTTTCTAGGTGAGTCCGAATGTTCGAATATCGTGTAGTTACGAATGTAGAAAATATTAAAGTATTTGAAGTTATAAATTCCTATCTCTCGGAAACCTTGCGTGATGGAAAAAACGGATATCATATTTGAATTCAGGAGAAAAAATACTATCAGAATCACATATTTTTCTTTCTGAGAAAAAAAAAGTTTATTTTTTTCTTGCTTAATGTTATTGATATTTCTATCTATCTTCTATCTCTATCTATCTTCGGTTTTTCACAGCTTCTGTCCCCTTCCTCCCTTTGCCAAACCTCCACAAGCCTACCGGTTCTTTTTCTTTCCTGTTTTTCTTCTTTTGTTCTTTCTCCTTTTTTTTTTTTTTTTTCTAATGTGTGGGGAGCTAGCCCGCAGCATAAACCCCCAACCTGGAGGACCAGGAAAGTTTCTGTCTGGGTTTTCCTCCCATAGCCTTTGAAGATCCCTCTTCACCGCAAGGCAGCGTTTCTCTATTTCCCTTAGAGGTTGGGTTGCCTCTTCCGCCAGATCCGCTGTGATGAAGGACTCCTTCTGCGCCGACTCTGCCGTTGAGATCTTCACCGTAACCCTGGCTAGGGGCCCTTACAGAGTACTATCAGTCGGAGCCAACTGAATCCTGGTTTTTTAACGAGGTTGTTACTCCTCCCCCTCCTCCTTTCTCATCCGGGCTTGGGACCGGCCATGGCGAAGTTGTTTTTGATATTTGTCCATCACTGAGATCTCGAGATAGACTCCTATCTCTTACGAACATGGCCCTAATTCCATATCCGATCGGAATATTTTTCCTGGGTTATGGTTTTTTTTGGAGTTTCTACTCACCTCTAACACATATGCCAGGAAACGTTAAGGCAAAAATTGTAATCGAATATAATCTGACCATTATAATCAGCAACATGCTGACCATTATAATCAGCATTATGCTGACCATTATAATCAGCATTATGCTGACCATTATAATCAGCATTATGCTGACCATTATAATCAGCATTATGCTGACCATTATAATCAGCATTATGCTGACCATTATAATCAGCATTATGCTGACCATTATAATCAGCATTATGCTGACCATTATAATCAGCATTATGCTGACCATTATAATCAGCATTATGCTGACCATTATAATCAGCATTATGCTGACCATTATAATCAGCATCATATTGTTTGGCATATTTAGGATGAATGTGTGTGCGAATGGTGTGTTTTTCTTAAATGTTTGTGCTGTCTCGGAGGAAGCACTGGATTCAGCCCATCACTCATTCCCAGAGGCCATCTGTGTCTTTCTGCTCTATATCAATTAATAGGTCCTTCACTGCAATCATAGCATGTTCATGCTATTCTTGCAGCTTTACTAGGGAATTGCAAGGTGTGGCAGCTTCCCGTTGCTTTCCACATCGGTGAAGGATGATGATGGTGATGATGATAATGATAAGGATGAAGTAAATATCAGTAAAACTAAATATATGGTCACACGTAGAAATACATTATATAATGGAAATGGACAGCTAATGACAAATGAGGGAAATTTTGAGGAATTGGCTGAATTCAAATACCTAGGAACAATAATCACAAATAGGAATGAGATGCACAAAGAAATTAAACATAGGCTCAATTCTGGAAATGCATGCTATTATGCATTGCAGAGACTTTTGATGTCCCAACTCCTTTCAAAAAACGTTAAACTGAAAATATATAAAACTATTATTCTACCAGTTATATTATATGGGTGCGAAACATGGACTCTTACTTTAAGGGAGGAAAGGAGATTACGAGTATTTGAGAATAAAGTTCTTAGGAACATTTTTAGACCAAAGAGAGATGAACAGACAGGTGAATGGAGAAGACTACATAACAATGAACTACATGGTCTTTATAGGAAGCCAGATATAATAAGAACAGTTAAGTCCCGTAGACTGCGATGGGCAGGACATGTTGCGCGTATGGGGAATGAAAGACGTGCATGGAAACTTCTTGTAGGAAAGCCAGAAGGAAAACGCCCAGTTGGTAGACCAAGAATGAGGTGGGAGAACAACATTAACTATGATTTGAGGGAAGTAGATTATACAGGGAATGATTGGAAAGCATTGGCTCAGGATAGGGATGTATGGAGAGCTTATGTCCGTGCGGCCATGAACCTACGGGTTCGATAGTGCCAGTGAGTAAGTGAGTAAGGATGATGATGATGGCCATATGATTTCGAGGACCGTTTGGGCCTTAAAGTTTTCCTCCCATTTGTCTTACAGGTGAGGCAAAACCCCGATATAAACCTCACCCAGAAAAACTGCCCCGACAACGGGAATCAAACCCGGGCCCGCTGCGTGACAAAGCAGCACGCTACCTCGAGACCACAGCGGTGGACAATATATTTGATAATAAACAGATATTGGTAAAAGTAAAGTCTCTAAGAAGAAAACGTAAAAACCATAAAAAAGCACCCCACGCTTTTGATGGTAAAATTATTTTTTTTGTAGATTACTAGTGGTTATTCTCCTTGCCTCTGGTCCCGAGGTCGCAGGTTCAAACCCGGCAGGGGTCGATGGATTTTTTAGGATGGAAAAATCCAAGGAGCAAGTCCTCCGGGAGGGACTTTAAGCCGTGGATCCCGAGTCTGAAGATTTTGACGCTCGTAAAAGATCCTTAAGCCTGAATGAAAAGGCCTCTAAGCAAAATTTACCGATATTTCCCGTTCTAGTACTACCTTGGTTTCGTAGATGTCAGTATGAGGCGGAATGCTGACCACGGACCAGTCAAATGACATCTATACGAAAACAAGTGTAACTAGTAGTAGTAGTAGGACTTTATTAGACAAAAGTAAGATATTTACAATATTATTTACAAATATGGGTCGCACGGGCAGTAAGCCGTACGTGCTTTTGATAGTCCGTTACAATAAAGAAATAATTGCTACTAGTGTGAAGAAAAATAAACAACAAAACAAAAAAAAGCAATAACATTACAATTACATAAAGAAAACGCAATAATATTAAATTATTATGGTTCAAATTCTTTCCTGTAGGGAGAGAGCGCCTAAATCTCTGTTAAGGGAAACATTGGGCTTACAAGAAGAAATTAAGAAGATTACTCTAGTTTTATTCTATATGTGTTGGAAGTATTTTTTTTTTGTTGACCACTTTAATTTTATCTCAAGCGCGTTGGAAATTTAAATTATTTTTCATTTTTGTAGTTTGGTTTTCTAATAAAGCGTATTGTTTTAATTTTTTGAAACTATTATTTATTAGTAATATGGAAGCCTTAACTTTCCATTATCTCAAGGGCCCCCTAAAAGACTGTAGTGGATTCACTTTTACTTTACTTATCAACTGTTTTTAGACAGTTCATTATCATCCTCCATAAATATTAAGTTCTTATGAAATATCTCACCAAATATATGTGTTCATCAATACAGTAATTCACAAGTTCTTCAGCAGGGTTGCACGGTTTGGGAGTTTTCTTCCTCTTGACAATTTCTGTAAAAGAATAAAACTTATTTGCAAGAGCCACTTAAATGACCTTTTTTATCATAAGTAATGCCACGAGTGATTTCCAATTTATCTAGAGAATTTGGAAATCAAGAGTGGCATTTGTTAGGACTATTTAACGAGTAAAATTAAGCTGTTTACTCACAACTCATTATTTAACTATAGTTATTTTAAAATATTTATATATTTAATGTAAACTGCGATGTTTGAAAACAAATGAGAAACGATTGGTACGCTTCATTTGCTTCTTTTGTTCATCACTGCAACCTGATTATATTATTTACTGCCAAAGGAACGCAATATTGTAAGAATGCACTCTAGTGGAGAAAAAATGAAACACATCAAACTGTATATTAATTCATTTCTGATGTCCTATGACAATTATATTTTTCTGGAATGTTATTACCTGGGAAAAAATACATTTAAAAAAGTGCAAACAATGGTTTCTTTTTTTGGTGGTATAATCAATTGCTACAAATGTTTTTATATTAACTCTTGCATGCGCTATGTGTTGACATTCATGCACTATATATACAATCTGGTAGCCGTATTTCTTAAGGGGTCGGTCACTGCAAAAGTAATGCTATGACCTATTCAGAATGTTAAAAAGGAGGTGCTTTCTTTATTATGATAAACTTTAGTTGGTAAATTCTAGGCGAAACGCGACTGTGATTGGTTATACATCGAAAATCATTGACTCCCATGAGTTAAATAGTCAATGTTAAGTTATTATATATTACTAGCTAATGCGCTCCTACGCCTACATAAATAAAATATGATTTTATTTACTTAGGTTTGTATAACCCTAGCTTGAAATTTATCGCGTCGACAACTGTTCGTATCATTCCCTTGTGAGTTAGCTAAATGAGTCGATAAAGTAACTTCCAACCTTACCTCTGGAACACTGGTTGCCTTCCTCAACGCATTTCGGTATCAGTTTCCTGACAGATTCATTCAATTCTTCATTATCGTATTTATTTTTCATGAATTCAAGCATTTCTTCTGTTTTGATATATCCCTCATCATCAATCTAAACAAACAGTTTATAATTCAGTAATTTACAAACAAACAATAGTATATTATGCTATGATACTGTAGTTAGTACATTATTTCACATGATGATGTACGGTAAATGCTTCTATGTGGGATTAATAATCTTATGAAATCGATTAAGCAAGGAAAAATAACGAAAAGAGCATATTAATAGAATGCATGCAGATGGGGTGCGAAAACTTTCAAATATCTGCAACAAAGACACAGCACGACAAGTGGAAAGACCGCCAACACGATAGGAACAGAGTTTGTCAACAAGAAAAAAGGAAAGCAGTTGAAACATACAGGCATTGTCTTACATTAAGAGGAAGAAGAAGAAGAAGAAGAAGAAATTAATTTAATTACGCGATTATGAATTATTAATAATTTTCTGTTAAAAAGTTTTTATTTACTTACTAGACCTTTTTTCGTACTGGCGCATTGAGTTGCACACTGAAACAAAAATAAAAAAAATATATAGGGTGATGGATTAAAACTATAAACTAGAGTAATGGCTCAAATTTAAGATATTTTATTTTACCCATAATGTGAATTATTTTTTTGCACGATAGGCGTTCTGTCGTACTTATAAGAATTCTGACCATGATTGAAAGTTCAATTTCCTGAATTTCGTAATAAATAACTAAATAACTATACTATAATATTACAAAATTACCTACCTAGTAAAGTAAAGTGATCCCACAACAGGCCTCAGGAGGCCCTTGGGGTAGTGGGAGGTTAAGACTCCTACTTTTTCTAGACAATCGGCACTTTATGTCAGCCGGGTTGTCAGCCCTGCGTGACGGCCGCCTTTACCCCAGAACAAGCGTCTGGTACTCATTTCCGTTAGAGGCTGAGTCGACCCCAGGGCCATAGTGCCGCCAGAGGGTTTGGGCCAGTTTAAAAATCCTGACCCCCAACGGGACTTGAACCATCGACCCTCCGGCTTGTACCTCAGTGCCTTAACCACTACGCTACGGCGTGCCCCGATTACCTACCTAGTGTACGGGAAGTAAATCAACTGTCCTTTTTGTATACTATGTACTATATATATATATATATATATATATATATATATATCCATAGTAATTCTGCCCGAGGGCAGGTCTTTCACTGCAATCATAGCATTTTCATGCTATGTTTTGCAGCTTTACTAGGGAATTGTAGGTGTGGTAACTTCCCGTTGCTTTCCACACCGGTGAAGGATGATGACCATATGATTTCTGGGACCGTTTGGACCTTAAAGTTATCCTGACATTTGTCTTAGAGGTGAGGAGATATCATATATATATATATATATATATATATATATATATATATATATATATAAAATGTAGTGTTAATATACATTATATGAAACAAATCACTGCATTTTAAAATGAACTGAACTTAATTTAAAACAATGTAAAACCATAAATTCATAAAAATTAAGAAGTATATGAGGTGAGTGATAAAAGTTCACCTTAATAAATTAATATTTGCCGCAATTTTAGCCCTGATTGGTCTCACATCCTCCTGTAGTCTCAGCTAAATTATTTTCGGCATTTAGCGTATTTACATTGGCCAGACTGCTAACGTCATTCTGTTGTTTATAATAAGCGCAAATATTTCCAATAAATATGTTATTATTCTAGTATTATTTTGAAAATACCATCGTGAAAAAAATAGTATACAACACGTATTTGTGAAGTGTATTACAGAATCTTCTTCTTCTTCTTCTTCTTCGGCTTTCCTCCACTTATAGGTTTGCCGTCTTCAGTTTCCATTTATCTTTATCATTCGAATCTCCCTCTTCCAAATTCCTATCATCCATTATGGTTCTGACGTAGGTTTTCCATTTCCATCTTGGTCTGCCACGTTTATTTCTTCAAGTGGGTGACCATTGGTATATATTTTTTGGCCATCTTTCATTTTCCATTCTTTGTACATGGCCATACCATTTAAGCGTTTGATTTTCAATCCTCTTAACAACAGATGCGGTGACATTCATTTCTCTCCAAAGGAATTCATTTCTTATTTTATCCTGTCTTGTTTTTTGGAGGCTTCTTCTAAAATAATCAAATTCAACTGTTCTAATTATATTTTTTTATAATTCCGTCAAAGACCAAGTTTCACTTTCATATGACAAAATATTCTGAATTATGCTCTTATAAATATTCATTTTAGTTTCCTTTGTAATATTTTTATTCCAAATTATTCCATGTAATGTTTAGTTGGATTTTTTGCCATTGCAATTTTAGTCTGTACATCTCTCTCACAGGTACCTAAACTTGTAATTATTGACCCAAGATATTTAAAAAATTCACACTTTTTTATTTTCCCTGTTTCAAGTATGAGGTCATCCACATCCTTTCCCAAACACATATATTCTGTTTTCTGTAAATTTATATTCAGTCCCTATTTTTTATATTCTTCCATTTGTTTATTTATCATATCATCTTCATCCCCTGCAAAAATTATTTGATCATCTGCATGATTGCAGTACTTTTCCTCCTATAGGAATACCTATTTCAGAACATTTTTTATACCACAAGTTAAGAGCCTGGTCTAAATAAATGTTAAAAAGAATTGGTGATTACAGAATCTCTGAAATTAAAAACCTCGCTGTAGTTTGCTTCTGTAAAAACCAGTTCCGAACATAGCATTGTCTTCTTCTTCTTCTTCTTCTTCTTCCGAATGCATATTGGGTGATGATGCCCGTTCTTTGGCTACAGAAACTGATCTTTCCATCGGTTGAAGGGTCTTCCGAGGTCTCTTTTGCCTTTAGGGTTGAGGTGGTAAATCATCTTTGGTAAACGGGAATTTGACATTCTCTGGACGTGTTGGAACCATTTAATCTGACTATTTAACTCATGCCCCAAATGGGAGTCAATGACCAATCATGTTTCAATGATTTCTGTTTTACAACCAATCAGAGTCGTGTTTCACGAAATATTTATCAGTGTTATAATTACCATATTAAAGAAAGCTCCTCCTTTTTAATATTCTGAAATAGTATGATCTAGTTGCAGTGATAAACAAAAGAAGCAGATGAAGCGTACCTATCGTTTCTCATTTGTTTTCAAACATCGCCGTTTACATTAGATATATAAATATTTTAAAATAACTACAGTTAAATAATGATTTGTGAGTAAACAGCTTAATTTTATTCGTTAAATCGTCCTAACAAATGCCACTCTTGATTTCCAAATTCTCTAGATAAATTCACTCCTCACTTCGTGAGTCGTGAATTTATCGATAATTTGGAAATCGCTCGTGGCATTACTTATGATAATTTTGTATATGTTCAACCATTTCCCTACTATTCCACTGCATCCTTATCTCATCACTTTTCATTCTATCCCTTAATGTTACTCCAGTTAGTGATCGGAGGAATCTCATTTGTGAACTATTAATGCGGGATTTATCTTTTGCTCGAAGTGTCCAGCATTCACTTCCGTATAGTAGAACAGGTTTGGCTATGGCATTATGAAATCTCAATTGGATTTCTTTCCTCATTTGTTTTCCAAAATTTTTCCTAATTATACCATTTAATCTGTTATATTTTTCTAAATTTGTTTCCACATCTTTTTGATTATGAAACTGTGATATATTATTACCTGAATAATTAAAGTGTGTTACTTGTTCTATTGGTTCATTATTTATTATTATTTTTACTCTCGAAAGTCCCTTTCCAGTGATTGCCATGGATTTGGTTTTATTTTCAGATATTTTCATGTTGTATTTTTCCAGGGTATTCTGCAATTTAAACACTGATCTCTGCAAATCATCTTCATTCTCCGCTAGAAGTACTTGATCATCTGCGAAGATTATTTTTTGTATGTAGTATACTTATTAAACCTACGGATATCATTCTACAAGAACCAATGTAAACATTATCATTAAATTTCTAGCTATGAATTTAATAAAATAGGAGATATTTTTAAAATAATGATAAAATTAAGATTTTAATTCATCGTCATCAAAAATAACAAGGCTCGTTCAGAGGCTCAAAACCTGATCAGATCTTCTTCGTAATGTTCTCCCCACTTCATCCTTCCATCTCTATAATTCGTGCACTTTTAGGAAATATCTTAATTATTAGCCATGTTCATCCTGTACTGTTCTCTGTATTACAAGATATCCGTTAGGACAACGTTAAGCTTGGAGACCTTCTTCTGTATTGTTAGATAATGAGGAATCTTATCTGTTGTTGTCTCCTTTTATTTTTATTTCTAAGGGTTTCTGATCTCAAATACCTAGGAACAATAATCACAAATAGGAATGAGATGCACAAAGAAATTAAACATAGGCTCAATTCTGGAAATTCATGCTATTATGCATTGCAGAGACTCTTGATGTCCCAACTCCTTTCAAAAAACGTTAAGCTGAAAATATATAAAACTATTATTCTACCAGTTATATTATATGGGTGCGAAACATGGACTCTTACTTTAAGAGAGGAAAGGAGATTACGAGTATTTGAGAATAAAGTTCTTAGGAAAATTTTTGGACCAAAGAGAGATGAACAGACAGGTGAATGGAGAAGACTACATAAGAATGAACCACATGGTCTTTATAGGAGGCCAGATATAATAAGAACAGTTAAGTCTCGTAGACTGCGATGGGCAGGACATGTTGCGCGTATGGGGAATGAAAGACGTGCATGGAAACTTCTTGTAGGAAAGCCAGAAGGAAAACGCCCAGTTGGTAGACCAAGAATGAGGTGGGAGAACAACATTAACTATGATTTGAGGGAAGTAGATTATACAGGGAATGATTGGAAAGCATTAGCTCAGGATAGGGATGTATGGAGAGCTTATGTCTGCGCGGCCATGAACCTACGGGTTCGATATTGCCAGTGACTAAGTAAGTAAGGGTTTCTGATCCAAAAATCAATGTGGGTTTGGCTGTTATTTTTTGGATTCTTATCTGGATGTTTCTTGTCATATTTTTCTCAAACATTTTTAATTGATAAAGTTCAAATTAGACTACTGTGTTAACTGGTGCCATTGATGACATCTTTGGGCAAATAAAGTAACTAAAATGAACTTGGTCTATTAACTCCAGACAAAGGAGAGGCTATGGCTCAACAATGGGTTACACCATTAATCATCATTGTAAGATCTGCATATTTTCTATTCCCAGTTAATAAATTAGGCTATTTTAGCTTTTTTCAAACTTCCAGTCTAATATTACATATCACCTATTTACTTACGGTTAGTCAGCTGTCAATTATTTCCGTTCTGGCTGGCAATCCCTCCTCTAATATCACCTGTTAACATGTTTTAGTGAAAATGAAAACATTATTCCTACTGAGAGGTTGATGTCAAAGATAATAACCATATTTAAAATACTATTTCAATACAATAATAATATCGTAAATAAAAACCATACTAAAATATAATAATAATAAATAAGAAGAAATAATAATGCTGGCATCCAGAGTAATTCTGCCCGTAAGCGCATGTCGCTTCACTCACTGCAATCATAACATTTTCATGCTATTCTGGATCAGCTTTACTAGGGAATTGTAAGTTGTGGTATCTTCCCGTTGCTTTCGCATCACCGGTGACGGATGAGGATGATAAGGATTATGATGATGAGCGGTGGCCCTATCATTTCGGGGCCCGTTTGGTCGCTTAAAGTTTCCCTGACATTTGTCTTACAGGTGAGGAACACAACCATCCGATAAAAACCTCACTCAGAAAAACTGCCCCGACCGGGGATCGAACCCGGGTCCGCTGCGTGACAAGGCAGCACGCTACCTCGAGACCACAGCGGTGGACGATAATAATAATAATAATAATAATAATAATAATAATAATAATAATAATAATAATAATAATAATAATAATAATATGGTAAATCCAATGAATTTGGTCAACAATTTGGTCCAACAATTTTCGTAAGAAATTTATATTATTTACTTATTGATTTTTTATTATTATTATTATTATTATTATTATTATTATTAATATTATTTTCTGAAGGAAGAAGATGCTCTAGACAGGAACCTCTGTCGACAATTCGCTTTGGGCTGAAGGAGAAACACTGTATTGTGGAATATTCCTAATAAAAATTATTACTGTTAAGAAATTTAATTAAACAAAAAAATATATATATTGAAATTTCAAGTATTGATTTCATAAAGAAACAAACAATATGGTATGGTCATGAAAAAACATTTAGAAAGGCTGCAGATTCCCAAGAAAAATACTATAATGGGTGCCACGTAGTAGAAGAAGAGGCGTGCCAAAACAGAGTTGATGGTGTTTTAAGCAACGTAAAGGAAAAGAGAATGGACTCTTGTATCCTAAATTTGAGATTGCAAACTAGCGTAATGATAGGTAAAACTTCTGACTTTCTTTTTGTTTTGGTTCCACATGAAAAAAAAGTTCAATAATTATGATTAGGGCTAGGATTTGTATGTACTAAAAGGTAAGATTGCAACGTAGTATAATGAGAAGTTAGACTTATGACTATCTTTTGTTTTGGTTTCACACACACAAACATTTTTGAAAATCTATACTATCTGCATTGCAACCTAGCACTAATTACAATATATTTCAATCTTAACTGTTAGAAGGCCTACATAAAATTCCATCAATGCAGATAAAGTATATTATAATTTTTTATAATATTTTTCACTGAGAGTCATTAATATTCATAATTACAAAGAATTAAACGTTATCTCAGTCAAAACATAACATTGACTGAGATAATGTTTATTTCTTTGTAATTATGAATAAAATGCCATGTCTGCTCATACGAGTAAGTATGGGATGATTTTAATGCTATAAGAATTAAAATATTGCAATATAGTACATTTAGAATAAGACTTCTGTCTTTTGTCTTGGTTTCACACACAAAAATATTTTGACTATCTTTTGTCTCGGTTTCACATACAAACAGTTGAATAATATAAATTGAAGTTAGGCTTCTGACTCTCTTTTGTCTTGGTTTCACACACAAAAATGCTTTGACTATCTTTTGTCTTGGTTTCACATACAAACAGTTGAATAATATAAGTTAGACTTCTGACTGTATTTTGTTTCGGTTTCACAAGGAAACAGTTGAATAATATATACCATCTGTGTTGCAATCTTAACTTGTAGTGTATTAAAATCCTTGCCTTACGTCATAAGGCTTAATCCATGAAGCTGACGATGGCAGTGGTGACAGTGTTGGTGAAAAAATGAGGTATTTTGTTATAGATAAATTTACGAGGTACTTGGTGTGGCTATAAGCATATAAAGCAAAGTATTTATAGAACTTACCATATTGTTCGAAGCAGTCATCTATTGTTTTTCTATTGAAATCTTCATGTTCTTTAGTTAAGTTGCCACAACACGTCTGGAAGTTAAACACAGTGTTTTACAACAATGGGTAACACAAGTAGTAGTAGTAGTAGGACTTTATTAGACTAAAAGTAGATAAATGGAATTTTTTAGAAGATAGAAAATACATATGCATTTACATTGCGCACGGGCCTGCTTGGCCGTACGTACATTATTTTTCCATGAATAAAAAATAAACCTAATCATAATATAAACAAATACCTACAAATACACCTGTATCAAAAAACAATAACACGCTACATATAAGTAAAATCTATGTCTACACTACATCACAATAATACATATCTACACTCATCCGTGAAAATACCATGTGTATATAAAAAAAATCCCATTCCGTACATTAATATTAAAATAAATCTAGAAAACACATTAGAAAAAACACACACATACAACCACACACGCCCCCACACATACATACACAGTAGCCTCTGCCCGCTCCTGGAATCTACTTCCTCAAGATATCAGGGGTTGCCGCACACTTGGCACCTTTAAGTCACGCTTATACAGTTACCTGTTGTCTAATAATTAATTTATCTCTATTTATTTAATTTTATACTATGTCATTAATCTTTTCCTCGTTTTTTTATATATCTTGTACATATTATATATTTAATTCGTTAAATTTAGAGTAAATCAAATTACATTATAAATATTAATTGTATTGTATTCATAACTTGTAATCGTTTATATATATATATATATATATATATATATATATATATATATATATATATTAAGCTTGCATTGCTCAATGTTAAACATTTAATTATAACATCGATAAAGCGTCACTGCTATAAAGTAAAATAAATATTCTCTTTAATTTGCTTACTTGTTATAGTCAGCTACCAGATGGCAGTGAAGACAGTGTTCTCGCGGCATCTAGTAATAATGGAGAGTATAATACATATATAAGAAAAATAAGCGTTTGAATTGGATTCGCCTGGTAGTGTAATGGATATCACACTGAGGTACAGACTCAGAGATCCGGGTTCGAATCCCGTCCAGGCATTTATTTTTCTTATCATACCATATATATATATATATATATATATATATATATGTAATTGTATTAGATTTAAAACTATTTTTTTTTGTATTTTTTTTAAACCTGGTTGAGTGGTAGACAAGGCCTTAACTCTGCCAGGTAAAATAAAGCTATTATTATTATTATTATATTATTATTATTATTATTATTATTATTATTATTATTATTATTATTATACCGCACGCGACTAAAAGTAAGATACATATACCATGTTATTTACAAATTTGGATCAGACGAGAAGTGAGCCGTACGAGCTGTTGAGACAGTCCGTATCAATGAAATAATGTCTAGTAATTATATAAAATAGATAGAAAAAAGGCCGGATCTGTGGCGAAAGCTGTTACACGTTCGTCTCTCACCGCTGGGGTCCCAAGATCGAGTCTCGGTCACTCCATGTGGATTTCATGTTGGACGTAACCAAGCTTGGGCAGGTTTTCCTCGGGGTTTTCTCTCGTTTTCCTCTGCCACAATCTGATTCCACCATTTCTACACACCCATTTTATAACTTTCATTTAATTTATCTACGCCTGCGATTGTGCGTCAGGCGTAGTCGGCCGGCACCCTTGTCATTTAGTAGACCTCTATATATGGGGCTTGATCTCATCTCATCCCTCGACTCGATCCTGAGTTGGACACAACTTGAGAATATTTATTTAGCTAGAAAAACACAATAGAAACAATTCAATTACATTATACATTAATTGGGTTACGTAAAATGATTAATGACATATTTTGCCTACAAATTATGTATTTATTCAGACTATTTAACTCATGCCCCAAATGGGAGTCAATGACCAATCACGTTTCAATGATTTCTGTTTTACAACCAATCAGAGTCGTGTTTCACCAAATATTTATCAGTGTTATAATTACCATATTAAAGGAAGCTCCTCCTTACAATATTGCGTTCCTTTGGCAATAAATAGTATGATCTGGTTGCAGTGATAAACAAAAGAAGCGGTAGAAGCGTACCTATCGTTTCTCATTTGTTTTCAAACATCGCCGTTTACATTAAATATATAAATATTTTAAAATAACTATCGTTAAATAATGATTTGTGAGCAAACAGCTTAATTTTATTCGTTAAATAGTCCTAACAAATGCCACTCTTGATTTCCAAATTCTCTAGATAAATTCACTCCTCACTTCGTGAGTCGTGAATTTATCGATAATTTGGAAATCACTCGTGGCATTACTTATGAAAATTATTTATTTATTTATTTATTTATCGGCGTATTCTAACCCATTTCTGAGGTTGGGGCACCTGGAAGGCGGGGTTACCCTGTCCCTATGATATGATAGGTGATGGTTATGGCAATGATGAGCCAGGAGAGGCCTTTAACTGAAATTACAATTAAATAACTTTCTCTTACTGTCAAATAACCATTAACGTTATCCCCATCATCAGATTCATCTTCTTCATCTCTTTTGTACCTCTTCTCCAGTTTGTTATGTCGTTTCATCACTCTTCCTAATCTTCTCCCCAAATTATTCTCAAGTTCTTGTGGATCCACTGTATAATTAAAATAAACAAGAACACAGTTCAATAAAAATATATAGGTAGGGTAAAGTTGAGTGTTTTCATGAAACAAGTTAATTCGTAATGATTTTTTAAAAATATTTCATGAAATTAGCAATCTCCTCAAACTAAGAAATCTCTAGGAAATAGATACTGCCCATCTTTATTGGTACAACCTGACAAAGTTTTCCGATTGAGGGTATTTCCACTTTTCAGCGGTTGCCCTTTTACCAGCCGGCTGCTGGCCCTTCACATCCACATGTGTCAATCACAGAGGTAGATGATCAACAGCCAGTGTAGGGGTGACATGTGGTTAGCATGTCGAGTCCCCCAGCCGTTATAGCTGGTTCCTCAACCTGGAGCCGCTACTTATTGTAGCTACCCAATTGCCTCACGATGCTGGGTGGGCACCGGTCCCATACTGGCCGAAATACCATGAGAAAATTTCTTCCCCCATGGAGACTCGAACCAGCGCAAGTCCCGTAGCTCTGCGCCAAGGCTTTCTACCTTAATCTCTCGGCTACGGCGCGGGACGACAAAGTTTTTAAGAAACGTAAAACAGTACCTGAGATTTCAGTTGTCCTCAATAATCAGCAGTGTTGTTTTGTAGGAGGCCTTTCGAAAACTTCAAGTTTCATCTTCAGTTTTCAGTACCAAACTGAAAGCAGAAGATGATGCTAAAGTTATCGAAAGGCCTCCTACAAAACAACACTGCTGATTATTGAGGACAACTGAAATCTCAGGTACTGTTTTACGTTTCTTAAAACTTTTAACACAGCGACCTGAACGGAGTTTCTTAATGTATTTTAAAAATCTTAACAACCTGAAAAATGAAAAATGGATGATATACGTATTCTCCTCCCTTAAAGTTAGCGTTCATTCTTCGCATCCGTAATTTAAAACTGGGAGAATTACAGTTGTAAAAATTTAATTTTAGAGAAAATGAAGATTGAAGACAATATTTTAGATTATATTAAAACTCAGCAATTAAGATGGTACGGACATGTCCAGCGAATGGAAGAGGATGGGCTACCAAAATCTGTTTTGGAATGGGAACTTGAGGGAAGACGAGGCAGAGGAAGACGTAAAACCTCCTGGAATCAGGGAATATGTTTATACATGAAGGAGAAACATCTACAACCAGGAGAATGGACCGACAAAATTGGCTGTTAGGAATCGGACGATGCCAAAGACATTAATCAACCGATGATCTATCTAAAAATTTAATTGTATATTGCCATGTAGTAAAATTGAAATATTTGCTCAAAATTGAAGTTTTAAGATTCCTTGTTTCATTTTTTACAAAAAATGAAACTTTTATTTTTTATGTAAAGTTGTATACTTTCATGGCAGATGTCTTGATTATTTTATGTCTCTCGGGCTAAATGGCAATGGTCTGGGTTTATTAAAACTCAACGTTTCGTCTACTACTGCGGAAGACATCCTCAGGAGATTCTGCGTTCTCTTTGACCTCCTAACTAACTAGTTTCAATACATAAGGACTTTTTAAACTAAAAGTAAGATACATACAATATTATTTACAAATATGGATCGCACGGGCAGTAAGCCGTACGTGCTGTTCACAGTCCGTTACAATAAGTTGATGTTTGGTAATAATATTCTTAAAAAAACCAATAATTAGATAACAATACAATTACATTATACATTAACTTAGTTATGTAGAATTATTAAGAATTATTGGTAATGCAATTTGTTAACATATTTATTTATTCATGAATAAGTGTTGTTTTTATTTTCCGCATTTTGTCCAGAAATCTACCCAAGTTTATCCAATTTTCTGGGTTTACCAATAACTCGTAGCATGTCAATCTTCCACGATTTGAATTTAGAAATCTTTCCGGTAATAACTGACGCCTCCAATATTCCAAATCGTTACATTTTCCTAATATATGTATCTCGTCTTCAAAGCTCCCGCACATTGGACATATTCGCATATCGTGATCGTCGCTAATTTTTAAAAATTTCCATGCCCCTAACTTGACCAAGCAAACCCTGATCTCTCTTTAAATCCTAGGTTGAGTATATAAGATTCTTTTCCCCAAACGTGTTTTAGGTATCTTTGTAAAAACAGTGATCGTTTTCCCGCACATTCGGCCAAAATATTTTGTCGGTTTATATCTAAGTATGACCTTATTTTTCTCCACACATTCTTGCGATTTCCAGTCTCTTTTTCCCATACCGAACCCATCCCAATCTTGTGGACTTCTCTCCTAACCTTGTCTGCCCAGAATTTCGCATTTGCGCTCCTAATTTGGTGGTCGTAACAAATTGCTCTGAGCATTGTTTGTTCACCTTGGATTAGCCGCAACCAGTACTAGAGTACACGAATTTTGCAGTTTATGTCGTCCTGAAATGGCCCAAATTCATATAAAATTCCACAGTTAGAAACGGCAGTTAACTAACTAGTTAGGAGGTCAAAGAGCACGCAGAATCTCCTGAGGATGTCTACCGCAGTAGTAGACGAAACGTTGAGTGTTAATAAAACCAGACCACGGCCATTTAGTCCGAAAGACATAAAATACTTTATCTTTTGTTAATTCTACAAACATTTTATAACGTGAGTTACCTGTTTTTTGTAGTAAACCCTTCAATTACATATATAGATTATTTTAATGTTAGTATACCTGATAAACAAAATTCAAACGAAAGCAGTATGAAAACAAACATAATCTTGATAATGGACATCTTGTAGGTGCGCTGACCGATCACAAATGGGAACGGAGTCTTAATGGAAATAAAACATAATATTAGCTTATATAATTTTTTTCACTTACGACAGGAAATATATTTTCACTAATGTATATTTCAAAACATTTTTATATAATTAAATCAGCTAAACTATTTTTAACTTATATCTAACCAGAAAACCAAGTTAATGTTCATTTTTTATAATAATACAAGTAAAACTAATGACTTTGTAATTCACATTTATTTAAGAAAAAGGTTTCCTATTTTATATGCTACCAGAAGTCCCGGCCACGCGTTACTGTGGCTAAGGTATACGTTAAAAATATAAATTAAGTTACTGTCTTTCAGCCAGATTTCTTAAAACTAATACTTACACACGAAATTAATAATATTGGAAATAAAATAAATACTGAACACACTTAAATTATGAAATAATCAATATTTGTATTTCAATTGAAATTCACGGTTGCAACAAAAAGCACAACCATCTGGATCTCTCTTTGTTAAATAATAAACCAATTACTTTGAAAATTACCTTACACCGCCATCTGTTAGAATCGTATAGAACACACAGATAATTATAACTCTTTTGTTAAATAATATACAAATAATTTGCAAAAAAAAATATGCGACTATAAATTTAGTTATAAACTACCCTAAGTCCTCAAGTTGGATCAAACTGCACACAGTGTGAAAATTTTTTATTAAAATCGGTTCAGTAGTTTAGGATTCCATCGCGGACAAACAACGTGACACGAAATTTTTATATATTAAGATGTTTATGATCATCATCCGGAATCATGGCAGATGCCGCCGTCTTCCGGAAACCAAACGCCAGTCCTCTCTGTCCATCCACTGATCTTCCTCCAAACCTCTGATAATCATAACTGCTTGTACACCTTCTATCCAGGTTTTCTTTGGTCTTCCTTTCTTCCATTGGGTTCTATTCCATAATAAGTTTAGGCAATCTTTGCTCTGGCATTCTTTTGACATGACCATACCACTGTAATATTTTCTTTTCTATAATGTCTATGATGTCCGGCTCCTCTTGTACACCCATAATTTTCTTTATTTCGTATTCTATCCATTCTATATTTTCCAGCTGATCTTCTTAAAACATCCATTTCTGTACTTAGAATTCTTTTAATTTCCCTGGTAGGAATTAGCCAAACTTCAGCAGCACCATATGTAAAATGCTCTGAACTATGGTTTGATATATTTGTAATTTCCTATTTTTGCTCCACCAAACAGAGTTTAAAGCATATATTGCTTGTTTTGTTTGTGCGGTTCTATTTTCATTTCCACTTTTTTGTATCTACTGAAAATTCGTGACGTATAGACTCCCATTTACTTGTACTAAGATTATGGATTGGCGATATGATACAAAGCACCTTTCACGCTGCCCTGCGATTTACATTACATCAGAAAAATAAAGTGATCGCACTACAGGTCATAGGACACCCTTGGGGTAGTAGGAGATTAACGCTCCCACTTTTTCTAGACACTAGGCACTTGATGTCAGCCGGGTTGTCAGCCCTGCGTGACGGCCGCCTTTACCCCCAGAACAAGTGCCGGGTACTCATTTCCGTTAGAGACTGAGTCGACCCCAGGGCCATGGTGCCACCAGATGGTTTGGGTCAGTTTAAATATCTTGACCCCACCGGGATTTGAATCCTGGACCTTCCCGTTTTTAGCGCACTGCCTTAACTAATTTGCTACGGCGTAAATTATTACTAATTTTCTTCAGAAATATTAATCTTTGATGTTTTTATTTTGTAGTTTAGAAACTATACCAGAATACATATTACTTTTGGACTTGTACTATCGAACCGGTAGGTTCGCGGACATAAGCTCTCCATACATCCTTATCCTGAGTTAATATTTTCCAATCATCGTGTATAATCTCCTTCACTCAAATCATGAATAGTGTTATTCTCTCATTTCATTCTGCGTCTACCAAGTGGGAGTTTTCCTTCTGGTTTTCCTACAAGGAGCTTCCATGAATCTCTTTCATTCCACATTCGTGCCACATGTCCTGCCCATAGTAGTCTACAAGATTTAACTGTTCTTTTTTTTTAAAAAAAAGTTGAGATTATAAATTTAATACATGAGATATCAGTCGTCTTAAAAATTCTTTAAAATTGTTCCATCTTCAGCTGCTGAAGTAGAAATGCTATGTGGGATTCAGATATATCTTCTAATGTTTTGTTTAAACTCCTTCAAAAGAAAGGAAAGTTATAGAAAATTTTTCCGAGAATATTACTCAATTTATTTATCATCATCAACGTCATCGTTATCAGCAGCGCTACAGCCCGATTAGAGTCTCGTCTTCCCTCGGAACTCTCTTCCAGACTTGTCTGTGTCTAGCAACCAGACACCATCCCTCGATTCTCATCTTCCACAGATACTCCAAAATTCCATCCATCCAACGCAGTGTTGGTCGTCCCACATTCCTTCTTCCTTCAAATTTACTTTCCATGATTTTGTTGTGTATCTCATGTTCAGTCATTCTTTGTAGGTGCCCTGACCGTTACATTCTTGAAACTTTAATTGATGTAACCACATCAGTAGACTTATACAACTGATAGAGCTCACGGTTATATCTTATACGTCATCTCCTTTGTCGCATATTGGACCATACATTTTTCTTAATATCTTCTTTTCAAATGAACTCATTCACGATATATCGGTCTTGGACAAGTTCCATGTTTAACTGTCATACATTAAATCTGGTTTTACCATATTTTCATTCATTTATAAGTAGGGAAATTATGCAAGTTGAAAAAAAAAACATGTCCCGCGCCGTAGCCGAGCGGTTAAGGCAGGAAGCCTTGGCGCAGAGCTACGGGACTTGCGCTGGTTCGAGTCTCCATGGGGGAAGAAATTTTCTCATGGCATTTCGGCCAGTATGGGACCGGTGCCCACCCAGCATCGTGAGGCAATTGGGTAGCTACAATCGGCTCCAGGTTGAGGAACCAGCTATAACGGCTGGGGGACTCGACATGCTAACCACATGTCACCCCTACACTGGCTGTTGATCATGTACCTCTGTGATTGACACATGTGGATGTGAAGGGCCAGCAGCCGGCTGGTAAAAGGGCAACCGCTGAAAAGTGGAAAGACCCTCAATCGGAAAAAAAACATAAAAACATAGAAGAAAAACGTTTGAAATGGTATGGACAGTCATAAGAATGGAAGAAGAAAGAATACCAAAGAAGTTCCCTAATTGGAAAGCTAATGGAAGGCATGGAAGAAGTAGACCTAGAGAACGGTGGATGCTTGGAGTTAGGAGAAGTATGGAAGCTAGAGATTTGAGGGAAGAAGATGCTTTAGACAGGAACCTCTGACGACCAATCACTTTGGGCTGAAGGAGAAACACTGTATTGTGGAATATTCCTAATGAAAAAAATTATAATCCTATTTAAATGACAAATGTGTATAAATCCAATAAATGAACATAAAAATTCTTGATATTCTATGAATTTTCTCTCTCAAGTTTTCGAATTAAAAAAAAATGAAGATAAAATGGGAAGTAATTTGTATTACTTTACACACCAATTTCATGAACTTTACGCAATAATTTCTTCTTCTTCTTCCTTTCCAGGATTGGATCAATGTTCCGGTCTCAATTCTATCGTTTCCTTGGCCGTCCCAAAGATCTTTTTCCATATGGTTTGTAGGAGTTAATCTTTTTGGGTAATCTTGTATTGTCCCTTCTGTCACAAATGTTCTTTCCATTGGTATTTGTGCTCTTCTAGTTTATCGACTATTGAAAATATCTCCAGTTCATTTCTTATTGATTCATTGTGTAATCTATCGTTGAGTGTACATCCTTTTACGGATCTCAAAAATTTCATTTTAGTGGCTTGAATGTATGAGATACCTTTTTTGTAAGTACCCAAGATTCAGATCCACATAAAAGAACCGGGACAGCCATAATTTTATAAAACCTGAGCTGAGTTTCTCTTCGAGTCTTTCGGAGGGTTGTTCTTATGTTGCCGCACATCATTTGATATCGGTTTCATTTATTACGACAATTTCTTAAATTAAATATGTGGGAGTTCATATTTTTATAAAACAACATTTCAAAACAATTCAGTATATTTATTTTCCTTAATAATAAGGCTCATACATTTTTACATTTGTAGGATAGATTGTAAAGTACTCTATAATACTGATTTATTTTCTCTATGGGTTGCATTCTCCGTGTGGATCCCAAGTTTTTTCAGTTGCTATTTCATTGCAGACTTCATCTGTAAAAGGAAACATTTTTTTGAACATCAGTTTGGAACGTTGAATACAAAAGCATAAAAGTATTTTTATTAATTACTTATTTTATCCTATTTATTTATTTAGCCTGTTGGAGTTAAGCCCATGTGGCCTTCTCATCCACTCACCAGGACATGTTACGTTAGTATACAGGCATCAAAATAATATCAGGTACTAAACAATTTAGTCACATTAAAGAATAATAAAATCATCATCTAATTGTATCTAATGAATTAATTCGCCATAATTTAGGTTACATATTTGTATAAATATTTACCTATATCTGTATATCTTATGACCACTTAAATATTTTCTTACTGGCTAATACCCGGCGTGCGCTCCTACACCTAAATAAATGATAATGTGTTTTTGCATTTACTTGAATAAGTAGAAGGAAAAATAAATATAAATTTATATCGTTATTATTTTTAGAATTACACATGGAATCTTTAGAAAACAAAATTTCTGATTATAAGTCAAGATGGATACAACATGTTCATCGAATGGAAGATCACAGAATACCCAAACTAATGTTAAGATATCAACCTGCAGGAAGAAGAAGACCAGGACGTCCACTCAAAAGACTTCTGGATGGTGTTTCTCTTGAGGCCGAAACAGGTCAACAAATGGCCTAAATTCGTGAATGTACTATGATGATGATGATTATTTTTAGATATCCCGTGCTGATTACCCAGCGTTGCCCGGGAATCTACGCATTCTCGATGTACTTGGCATAAATGAACTGAAAGACATAATTCGTTATTTTGAGTTATCCATAAATAATACCCGCCGTGCGCTGCTATGCTTGCCCGGGAATCTACTTATCCCGATCTTCTTGGCATCAATGAAAGACAAAAATGGTTATTGTGAGTTATCCTTAAAAGATAAACATATGCTGTCGCGAACTTCTCTGTAGAATGTTTTGAGATATTCAATTCTGTGTACAATAAGTTTTTGTATTTAAAGGCAGCGTAACTCATTTAAGGGTAAAAAGAAGGGACTTTTTCAAGTTCTTCACTACAAAGGGTGTTTTTAAGGGTGTAGGAGTTGAGTATCTCAACTCTCTTTATAGCCTATGTTCGTCCCGGGAATCTCCTGAACATTTTGCAAAAAAAAAAAAACATTATAATCGGATCAACGGTATGGCCTCGCATAAAGTACGAACAAACAAACAAACATTCATTTTTATATATTAGATTTGAGCCTAAAAATGTTTGCTGGTTGAGAGAAAGAGAAGGTCCTATGTCTTAAATATGCCAGTTTAAATACATTATTATTGTTGTTGTTATTATTATTATTATTATTATTATTATTATTATTATTATTATTATTATTATTATTATTATTATTATTATAACTAACTCACTGACATTATCGAACACATAGGTTCATGGCCGCGCGTACAAAAGTTCTAAATACATAACTATTATGAGTTAATGATTTCCAATCATTCCCTGTACAATCTAATTACCTCAAATCATAGTTAGTTATTCTCCCACCTCATTCTTGGTCTACCAAGTGGATTTGTCCCCTCTGGTTTTCCTACAAGTTGTTTCCATGACTCTTTTTCATTCGCCATAAGTTAAAAGAACTGATTACATTGCAATATTTGAGAAAATTAAATAAACTCAGTGCATTGAGAGAGAAAAATGTGTGTATTTTTGAATAATTTCTGTTTGTACAATATTCTATGAATACTGTTTAACGTACCATGTGTCTTTAAATGCTCTGGACACTCCTGGAAAATAAACATAAGTAAATTAGTACAAACATGTCTAACATTCTTTATTAAGTAAATTATATAGATTGTTGGTGAAACAATTGACTCATTTTTTGATGTTTATCTGAAATCACGTCTCTTATGAATCTAGGATTGGAGGTTAGTGTCCACTAACAGAAATATCCACTTGTATACATGCCCAGAAACAAAATCTTAAATTAATTATTTACCAATATGTTTAATATACCAATGCCCAAAATACTGAAATCTCAATTAATCTGAAGAATCATTGGTATGTTGAACTCTGTTGCTTTGTAATAGAAACATAATACACAGAACGAAGAAAACTATATTTCAAGTTATGTTACAAAGCATTTTATTACATGGGTCCGATACCTGGCGAGTAAGTAGAAAACAAGCCAACAAGCTGTTAGCAGTAGAAATGGATTTTTGGAGGCGATCGACAAGAATTTCAAGAAGGGATAAGATCAAAGACAGCACAATAAGGGAAATTACGCAAGTTGAAAAAAATATTAGAAAAAATAGAAGAAAAACGTTTGTAATATAAGAATGGAAGAAGAGAGAATACTAAAGAAGATCCTTAATTGGAAAGTTAATTGAAGAAATGGAAGAGATAGGCCTAGAGAACGATGGATAGATGGAGTGAAGAGAAGTATGGAAGCTAGAGATTTGAGGGAAGAAGATGCTTTACACAGGAACCTCTGGCGACAAATCACTTTGAGTTGAAGGAGAAACACTGTATTGTGGAGAATTCTTAAATTAAAAAATGTGATTTTTCATACCACTTAAATCAAGTAAATAAACAACCAACAACTAGAACATTAAATAAAATACGAATCCCTATAAATAATAATTTTCTGCACAGATGGTAGAATGCCTGCTTTCTGACTAGCGGGACTGTGTTCGATACCCGGCGGGTTGAAAATTTTAAATTGTAAAATTAATTAACATTCTTTAATTATGAAATTTTCAGTCTCTGGGCCAGGAGGAATGCTGATATACAATTTGTAATCGCTGGATTGTGCACCTCATGCATGTATTAAATTGAAAAATCCCTCCACAGTACATATGTTGAGAAGCTATTCGTCCAAATGACGGGGATGTTGAGCCTGGTGCTTTTGACTGGAGTCTGCTTAAATAACTGCTGTATAATTCACCTTCTCATCAACTTCTGTTATATAATAGACTTTACACTATATAAACACATAAAAACACACTTATCCTATCCACTCATCTTATATATAACTTAAGAATACGCCATCTATCCGACTAGTGCGGTACCTGAAGCACCAAACAACTACAACCAACAACAAATCAACAAATAAACAAATCATTGAAGCGAAAAGAAAATCAAAGAACCAAGTAATAACTTTGAAACATCTATCTATGTATAGTGTTCTGCTCCAGTGCTGTCTTTCATTGCAATAATAGCATTTTCATGCTATGCTTTGCAGCTTTACTAGGGAATTATAGGTGTGGTGGCTTCCCGTTGCTTTCCTTATTGGGGATGGTGATGATGGTTAGATGATGTTCCGGAACCGTTTGGGCGACAAAACGTCCTGGCACGTGTCTTACAGGTGAGAAAAACCTCACTCAGCAAGCTTGTATCGACCGTGAATCGAACCCGGGCCCGCTATGTGGCAAGGCAGCACGCTACCTCGAGACCACTGTGGTGGACTACTTTTATACAAAATGCATTCTTTTTTATCCAAATTTTACAACAGTGAGCAAGAAATTGTTTTCGTATTCTGTACACATAAACAGGCCCACTTTGTATTTTGTTCTTTGTAATTAATTTTATAGGAATGAAAAATGGACATTTGACGAAGTTGTTCCTACCATTGTAATTGATAACGAAATAAAATTAATCGTAAAACCAGTTTCGTCAATAAATCATAAATACTTCATAATCACTGGATCATCTTACTTTTGTTGCGTGGAAGTCTAGACATAGCCGAACATATTCTTCTGCTGGGTTACATTTTACAGATCCCTTCTTCTTGTTTTGAATATCTGAAAAATTATGGTAAGACTGTGTTAACAAAATTAAATAACTGCTAATAATTTATTAGATTTGTTAAATGAGCAAGCCATTCATTGGATTCATCGAATTTTCGATTAATTATTACAACTATATTCTTTAATTCTTATTCTTTTTCTTCTTAGTATTTTTCCTTACATGTGATACAATCTAGTGGTCTATTACGGTCTCAATCCAATGTTTGAAGGTTCTGCCCAAATATCTCTTGTCTGGTGGCTTGTAATTTAAGATTCGACGTGGAATTTAATTCTTTACATTGATAAAATACTTGCCTGGTCCATCATCAGTGTTTCCGTCCGGCTTTCTCCTTCGCTTTTTAGTAATGGAAAATTCATCTGGCCGCCTTACAAGGGCTGCGCAGATATAGTTGGGTGGTGGGATTGCCACCTTACAGCCTCCCAACTTGCCATTAACTTATTCATTTCCGATCCCATAATAAGCGTTTATATTAGTATTTTATGTCATCCCTAGAAGTTGATTGTTTTATTGACAAGGCGTATTAATATGGAGGGTAGTGTTACTCGTTGTCTCAGCATGTATACATTCAATCACAGCAGGGGATTAAATAGATGTACGTTATATAGAGATAACTTTATACAATGCATATCTTTACCTATTATGTATTTATTGATCATGAAGATATTTTTGACAGTGTTAAAAGGAAACTGTTACGGGAAATATTAAAAGGTATAAGGGTCGATCTCACTGTACTAAAATAATAAAATAAGTATAAGGTGTTCTGTCAATATAAAGCTTACTTACTTACTCACTGGCACTATCGAACCCGTAGGTTCATGGCCGCGCGGACATAAGCTCTCCATACATCCCAATCCTGAGCTAATGCTTTCAAATCATTCCCTGTATAATCTACTTCCCTCAAATCATAGTTAATGTTGTTCTCCCACCTCATTCTTGGTCTACCAACTGGGCGTTTTCCTTCTGGCTTTCCTACAAGAAGTTTCCATGCACGTCTTTCATTCCCCATACGCGCAACATGTCCTGCCAATCGCAGTCTACGAGACTTAACTGTTCTTATTATATCTAGCTTCCTATAAAGACCATGTAGTTCATTGTTATGTAGTCTTCTCCATTCACCTGTCTGTTCATCTCTCTTTGGTCCAACAATTTTCCTAAGAACTTTATTCTCAAATACTCGTAATCTCCCTTCCTCCCTTAAAGTAAGAGTCCATGTTTCGCACCCATATAATATAACTGGTAGAATAATAGTTTTATATATTTTCAGCTTAACGTTTTTTGAAAGGAGTTGGGACATCAAAAGTCTCTGCAATGCATAATAGCACGCGTTTCCAGAATTGAGCCTATGTGTAATTTCTTTGTGCATCTCATTCCTATTTGTGATTATTGTTCCTAGGTATTTGAATTCAGCCACTTCCTCAAAATTTCCCTCATTTGTCCTTAGCTGTCCATTTCCATTATATACTGAATTTCTATGTGTGACCATAGCTTACAACTGTTATTAACCAGGTTGTAAGAAAAGGGTGTCCACTTTAACCCAAAATGTTAGTGTTTATATTGACGATGCAATATAGAACTTATTACTGATTTTAAATGATATTTAAACTATTACCAATATATGTTTACAACTTTATTCTTTGCTGGTGATAAGATTATTATAGGGAGAACAAAAAATTATATTCAAGAAGCAATCCACAAGCAAAACTCATACTGACATCTAGGAAACCAAGGTAGTACTAGGACGGGAAAATTCGGTAAATTTTGCTTAGAGGCCTTTTCATTCAGGCTTAAGGATCTTTTAAGAGCCTGAAAATCATCAGACTGGAGACCCACGGCTTAAAGTCCCTCCCGGAGGACTTGCTCCTTGGATTTTTCCATCCTAAAAATATCCATCGACCCTGACCGGGTTTGAACCCGCGACACTCGGGACCAGAGGCAAGGAGCATAACCACTAGTCCACCGCGGCCGATTCAATATTTGTACGCCATGAAAAATCCATTGATCACGGCCGTGTTTGAACCCATGAACCATGGAATCAGAGCGGAGGATGGTATATATTAGTCTAGGAGAACCGACTTTGAGTACTGAATTAAGTTATGCCCGGTATTAGTAACAATAAAGTAAAGTGATCCCACAACAGACCCGGAGGCCCTTGGGGTTAAGGCTCCCACTTTTTGTAGACAATCGGCACTTTATGTCAGCCGGGTTGTCAGCCCTGCGTGACGGCCGCCTTTACTCCCAGAACAAGCGTCTGGTTCTCATTTCCGTTAGAGGCTGAGTAACAATATGGTTGAACATATACAAAATTATCAGATTAAATGGTACCAACACGTCCAGAGAATGTCAAATTCCCGTTTACCAAAGATGATTTACCACCTCAACCCTAAAGGCAAAAGAGACCTCGGAAGACCAATCAACCAATGGAAAGATCAGTTTTTGTAGTCGCAGAACGGGCATCATCACCCAATACTGCATTCGGAAGAAGAAGAAGAAGATAAGTAACAATTACCAATTTGTAAATAAAATGAGTTTGATGTTCTTACTTTGTGCGCATTCGTTGCCTTCCTTGACGCATTGAGAAAACCATTTCTTCACAAATTCATTGATCTCGTCTTTTTCAAACATGCTGCTCCTGTGCTTAACCATGCTTTCTAGATTTACGTAACCGGTGTCGTCAGCCTTTAAATAAAACAAATAAACGTCTTCTTAATTTTCTTAAAATTCTCTTTTAAGAAAATATATTTTAAATTTATTTAGATTTCTTCAAGTGAGAGCAGAACACAAAATTTTTCTTAATTGTTTTAATTGTATCTTTTTGGAAGAGAATTGTGTGATTTAGAATTCTAGGTATTGTACCAAAATTCGTATAAATATCCCTAATACTAATAAATCTCTTTGTAAAAGGAAATGCTCGAAATTGATTTATAATTTTAAAGTTGGTAACAAAACCTAAATAATTCCTTAATTTTTATCGATTTTTTTCGGGAAGCGAAATACACAAAATAGGCGATTTAAAATTAAAATGGTTGACGTAAAACCCAGATGTCTTCCTAATCTGATATTTTAGGAAGGAAAATTGTCGAAAATGGCGGCTTGATGTTAAAGAGATTGCTTTAAATACCAGATGTCTTCATAGTTCTAATAGGTGACTATATAACACGAAGAGAAATACTCAAACTGGGGATTTAGAATCCATGATATTGATGTCTTCGTAAATGTATTATGTGACTACTTCAGAAAGGGAAATGCTCCAACTTGGTAACTTATTATTCATAGATGGAGTTTAAACCCATAACTTTCCAAGATAAACTTTTGCTTCATTAATTATTTTAAGTACTTATTTTCACTTACCACTTGTGTTCCCTTAGATACGCATTCTATAAAACACTGCAACATAAATAATTTATGCAAATTAATATTTATTCATACATACAAAATGATATATAAGTCTGAAATAGGCCTATTTGAAATTATGATTATCAGTAAAATATATGATTATAAAATGTTAAATATTTTTGTTGTTGTAAGCGTTACGAAAAAAAAGAGAGTTATAAGTAGGGCTAGGATTTGTATGTACTAAAAGTTAAGATTGCAACATAGTATAATGAGAAGTTAGACTCATGACTGTCTTTTGTTTTTGTTTCACACACTAACAGTTGAATAGTATAATTAGAAATTAGACTTCTGACTGTGTTTTGTTTTGGTTTCACACACAAACATTTGAGTAATCTATACTATCTGCATTTCAACCTTATCCTCTATTACATAAAACCCATAGCCCTAGTTATAACTAATAAAATTTCACATTCATGCTATGTTGCAATCTTAACTTTCTCTGAACATTACAACGAATACATTTTGTAATAGAACTGGACAATTAGGAATATTTTTATTGTAAACCCTCGTGTCTATCAACGAGATTTAGGAATTCTCCCCCTACAGGGGAGAAATTCAACCATAATAATTTAGATGTCATTGAGTGGTCATGGGTCAGCGTTCCGCCTCATAATGACATCTAGGAAACCAAGGTAGTACTATGATGGGAAAATTCGGTAAATCTTGCTTAGAGGCCTTTTTTTATTCAGGCTTAAGGGTCTTATACGAGCCTGAAAATCTTTAGACTGTGGACCCACGGCTTAAAGTTCTTCCCGCAGGACTTACTCCTTGGATTTTTCCATCCTAAAAAAATTAAAGAAATATTATGGTGGTTTGAAATTGTTGCCAGGTGCTGTATATTTATATAATTATATATTTATGTAACTGTATTTCTATCTATTTTTTTAAATATTTTTAATAACGTTCTTACACATATTTTAAACGTGCTTATATAATTCTAAATTTGGAGAAATTTTAAACTTCTTTGATAATATTTATATGGTATCGCATATGTAAATCTAGAGATCAATAACACTGAGCAACAAAAAATAAACGTTTGTCTCAGAAAGAAAAATATGTGATTCTGATAGTACGCGTTCTCCTGAATTCAAATATGATATCCGTTTTTCTCCATCACGCAAGGTTTCCGAGAGACAGGCATTTATAATTTCAAACACTTTAATATTTTCTACATTCGTAATTACACAATATTCGAACATTCGGACTCACCTAGAAGGTAAAAAATTACGATTATCTGCTATATTTCGTCTGTGGAGCATCCCTCTTGATGGTCCAACAATAATCGGCCAGCATATTAGGATTCCATTTGCCTTGATATCTCTTTTCCATAGCTGAAACCATTTGAGATAGCTCATTTGGTTTTATTTTACAATGGAAAAATGGACGAAAAACCGTTTATTAAGAAATAATTATGTAAATCCATTAATTGAAATTGAAATAAAAACTGTGGGTGATGGAGAAATTCCGAACACATATTTGAAAACAAGATAAAAACTGCATTAAGTACAACTATTGGTACTAGTGAGACAAAAATCATGTTGACCAGTGTAATTTGTCTTCATCATCTTCTTCTCTTTTTTTTAGGTCCATGACCTGTTTCATCCATAACTAAGTGCCCCTTCATCTCCTACGGTAACTTATCTCTCGCTATTCGTACAATTCTATCTGGTGTCATGCGGGATATATGTTCATCCCATTCAAATATTCTTTTTTACACCCATTCGCCTATTGCCTGAATATTCAGCTGTCTTTTTCCTTCAATTCTGTTTTGATCTTTACTTGATTTACGTACAATCTTACTCAGAATATTAATTTCATTTGTTTCTAAAGTTTATTTTGTTTTAACAGTATTTGTAATTGTTTTGGAGGCATATGTCAATATTGGGCGTAACAGTGTTTTATACATTCTTGTATTGGACATCAATTCAAAAATGTACATTATTATTTAGGGGCATGGAAATTTTTTAATTTAGCAACGATCACGATATGCGAATATATCCAATGTGCGGGAGCTTTGAAGACGAGATACATATATTAGGAAAATGTAACGATTTAGAATATTGGAGGCATCAGTTATTACCGGAAAGATTTCTAAATTCAAATCATGAAAGATAGGCATGCTACGAGTTACTGGTAAACCCAGAAAATTGGATAAACGTGGGTAGATTTCTGGGCAAAACGCGGAAAATAAGAACAGCACTTATTCAGGAATAAATAAATATGTTAACAAATTGCAATATAATTAATTCTTAATAATTCTACATAATTGTATTGATATCTAATTGTAATACTATTGTGTTTAGTTTTTTGTTTTTGTTTTTGTTTTAAGTATATTATTACCAAACATCAACTTATTGTAACAGACTGTCAACAGCACGTACGGCTTACTCCCCGTGTGACCCATATTTGTAAATAACATTGTATGTATCTTACTTTTAGTTTAATAAAGTCCTTATGTGTATAGATAAAGTAAAATCCAAGCAGCCGAGATGAAATTTTTAAGAAGAGTAAAAGGCTGCACTAGAATGGACCAGATAAGAAACGAGGATATCCGTGAAGAACTGCAGATCTACTCCATAAAAGAAAATATATTTAACAACAAGATACAGTGGAAAGAACATGTATAAAGAATGGAAGAAAGTAGATTACCAAATAAAATCTTCCATTATTTTCCAAGAGGAAGAAGAGATGTCGGACGTCCTCGGAAGAGATGGTCTTATATCTATTAGTGAAGACGGAACAGGCAACTCTTGCCTAAACCAGGAAGTGAAGAAGAAGAAGAAGAAGAATGTGTATAGATGGAAATTTTACCCTAAATATATATATGAAGTGTTCAGGGCACGAACCCACTAACATATATAAGTGCGAAATAGTAAAATATTCAGTTTAATCATGAATTTATTTACCTCCATTGTTTGGCATATAGTTTACGACAATGGCTGTTGTACAACTAAAATAACCTTTATATAAATAAGAAAATGCACATGTGTTTGTGGCAAACATTTGAAGAAGGTTACAATGTACCTAAAACAGCTGTCATGTATATTGATTAAAATAAATATTAATGCAAATCAATAAAACTTTGATAGTTTTATATATAAATGAGCAATATGGATTTTCATTAAGTAAACACCAAATTAATACATTACTTAATAAAATAATTTTTTTTCTAGATTTCAAGGGAAAAGTGACTTAACTATTTTTTCCTTGTGCCCATCATATATGTAACCTGATTCGAAGATATTACCTATTACAAAATAAACGTAATTTACATTATAAGGTATATTTTATAATTACTTACATGATATGCCTCCATGTCTTCTTCCTCAGATGGATCTTTATCACTATATTTAGCTAAGAGTAAGAAAAAATATATTTTAAGTAACCTTTTATAAAGAATTGAGTAGCTTTTTAAAATTAAAAACCAACATTACTTACAAGACAACCCAATACTTTTTAGCCCTTATTCACAAATTTTGAATTGTTTATAAAATTGGATCTCTCATATATCATGAAACATATACAGAAGTAAAAAATGATAAACGTATATTTTTTTTGAAACTTACCATCGTATTCTTTGTAACATTCATCAACAATTTTCAGTTCATTTACTACGTACTCCTTCGTTAGATTTCCACAGCACGTCTGCAAATATGAATAAAACTGGATAACTTATGTCATTACATATTTCATGAAATATTGTTAATTTATTAATAAAAATAAATAATATGTACGAGTAGTAACATATAAATACATCATATAATGGAAATGGGAAGTTAGTGACAAGTCTGGGAAATTTTGGAGAGATGCCTGAGTTCCAATAGCTAATAACAATAATTACAAACAGAAATGAGGTGCAGAAGGAAATTAAACATGTGCCCAATTCTAGAAATTCACGCAGTTATGAATTTCAGGGACTCGTGTCGTTCCTACTTCTCTCAAAAACGTTGACTGAAATTATATAGAACTTTTATTCTGTCTGTTATATTATATGGGGATGTGAAACATGGACTCTTATTTTAAGGGAGGAAAGAAAGTAAGAGTATTTGATGATACAGTTCTTAAGAAAATGTTTGGACCAAAGAGAGATGAACAGACAGGCGAATGGAGAAGCCTGCTTAATATAGACCTACGTGACGACCTTTGGAAACCAGATATAATAAGAGTTAAGTCTCCTAGACTCATATGACCAGGACATGTGGAACGAATTACAAATGAAAGAGGGGTATAGGAACTCCTTGTAGGGAAACCAGAGGAAAACACCTGTTGGTGAGTCAGGAATGAGAATGGACAATTATTTAGCCAGTATTTGGATGACATGTGGCCAGCATGACTTTATAGCATGTTTTCTTAACCTGTAGTCACTACTCATTGTAGCTACCCAAATTCCTCACAAATGCTGGAAGGACATCGGTCCCATACTGGCAGAAATTCCATGAGAAAATTTATTCCTTAATGGGGCTCGAACTAGCTCAAGTCCCATAGCTCTGCAACAATGCACCATATCATCAACCGCACAGCTACTGTACGAGACATGGGAAATATATTTCTGGCTTCAAATTTTCGCCATTTAGATCCAAGTATAGCTGTCAACGCTTTGGGAAGTCCTTAATTACCTTTTTGCGCGATAGTCCGTTTTGTCGTACTTACAGCAATGGCGACCGTGATTGAAAGTTCAACTGCCTACATTTCGGGGTTGCCAACCTAAATAACTAATCTGTAATATTACATTTACACCCATGTGCGGGAAGTAAAACCACTGCCCTCTATATATACTACGTACAATGTATATATAAAAATATCCAAAAGATAGTGTTAATATACATTATACGAAACAAATCACTGTATTTTAAATGAAGTGAACTTTATTTGAAACAATATAAAACAATAAATACGTACTTGCGGACATGTTATCATAGGTAATGCCACGAGTGATTTCCAAATTATCAATAAATTCAAGACTCATGAAGTGAGGAGTGAATTTATCTAGAGAATTTGGAAATCAAGAGTGGCATTTGTTAGGACTATTTAACGAATAAAATTAAGCTATTTACTCACAAATCATTGTTTAACTATAGTTATTTTAAAATATTTATATATTTAATGTAAACGGCGATGTTTGATAACAAATCAGAAATGTGAGGTTATGTTCATTCACTGCTGCTTGATCATATTATTTATTGCCAAATAAGATCGCAATATTGTAAGAGTGCACCCAAGTGGAGAAATAATGAAACACATCAACTATTATGAATACATAGTCTTTTATATAGATTTTTTATTGTTTTATAGATTATTTTAATTATTTAAGCAAAGTCTTTTGAAATAGAGTTTAGACATTCAAAGTCTGTTGAGATAGAGTATAGTTCAGAGCAAAGTCTTGTTTAAGCTTATTTGAAGAGAAAAATTATACGCTCAGACCGGGACTTGAACCCGGGAACCTTGGTTCTCTAGACCAAGTGCTCTACCAACTGAGCTACCTGAGCAAGTACCGATCTAAACGCAAATCCTTCTCTATATACATTGTAATTCCCATCCACCAAATGCTGTGAAGCCATGCTTCTATCTTGCAAATGGCGGCTCCTTTATTAAGAAGACATATTTGGGAATTATACATTACAGCCAGTACGGCTTTTTCCAAGTTTTTATTATTGATTTCGTACATCTCAATGATGGATAAATCATATTTGAAGAGAAAAATTATACGCTCAGACCGGGACTTGAACCCGGGAACCTTGGTTCTCTAGACCAAGTGCTCTACCAACTGAGCTACCTGAGCAAGTACCGATCTAAACGCAAATCCTTCTCTATATACATTGTAATTCCCATCCAGATCGGTACTTGGGGTCTCACAGTAAATTTACAAAAAACAGAATATCTGGCAATAAATAGCAATGAAAGAGAAAACTTAGTATTGGAAGATGGAATCCAAATAAAGCAAGTGAAACAAACTAAATATTTGGGAATGATTATGGATAACATCGAAGGTATAGGCAAAGAGAACATAAAACATAGAATTGAATTGAGTAGCAAAATAATATCATCATTAAATTCCATATGGTGGGATAAGCATATTTGGAAAGACACAAAAAAATATATTGGTAAAACATTGGTGGAATCTGTTGCAATGTACGGAAGTGAGGTATGGACAATCAATAAGTACTACAAGAATAGACTAATAGCTCTAGAAATGGGATTATTTACGAAGAAGTGCCAGAAAGTCTAAATTAGAACGTGTCACAAATAAGGAAATTAGAAACAAAATGGAAGCAGAAGAAAGCATAATTGAAAGAATTGAGGATAAGGAATTAAAGTGGTTAGGACATGTTTTAAGAATGGAAGATGAGCGATGGCCGAAGCAACTATATGAATGGCATCCTAACAGAAAGAAGAAAAGAGGAAGACCAAGGTTAACATGGAAGGAAAACATGAAGACAGTAATGCAAGCTAGAGGGCTAAGCATCGAAGATGCCCAAGACCGTAGGCTTTGGAGGTTTGGCACGGGAAGACGGCAGCAGCTGTAAAAACCCGAAGATAGATAGATATTATATATTATTATTATTTTATTATTATTATTATTATTATTATTAATATGTTGTGGACAAGATTTGAAAGGACCGTCATTCTTTAGTAAAGACAACAGTTGGCATAAACGAGACTACAGGCCTAAACAGATGGGGAAAAAGGATAACCTAGTTACGATATTGGATATGTTATTCAGCACTACGGAAAATGTTAACTATTTTGTGAAACAGTGTGTGAGAGTGTGACGATTTTGACTTGACACCCTGTAACGTCGCATTGAGAATTCAAAGTTTGGAACGATTCCTCCCAATGTGTCATGTGGCAATTTCCATTCCTATTCATATCTCCTGCAGTTTTCTTATTTCCTGATAAACATTTCCAAACTAGTTGCCGCAGAGCTCCCTAGAGTGCACCACTCTACGTGACGCGGATGAATTATGTCGCTTTCTGCTGCAGACAAAAGAATTACCATCACCGCTCGTGGTTCCGGTCTATCGAACTGTTATTTATATCTTGTTACGCGGAATGCCTAAGCCAATATTATATCAGGAGGCACAATCTAGTGCACAACATTCGCACTTATTAATTGTGCTTAAAATGGGGTGTCAATAATATTTTCAATTTAAAAGGGGACATGTACAGACTGTGAGAGGAAAAACCTGGGACATTTTAAAAAGACAGTAATGCACAGAGAAAATAATCCAGCAAAGATAAACGTACACGAAGATATGGAAATCATGAAAGCAGCTCACAACAATGACCATCTGATAAACGAAAACGAACCCAATACATGTAACCCCGTCTACCAGATCTTCAGTGAAACACCATGCCGATGATGGGACAAGTCCGAAAGCGCTACAGTTAAATAATTAATTATGTTGAGGAGACGGACCTTTCAGGTAAATATTCCATAATTTTATATTTTAATTTTGAATAATACCTCAACAGAAAACATCATGAATCTTATAAAAGTTGAAGATGTGGCATTAACAAAATTTTAAAAAAGTTATTTTTATTTTTAAATAGCAGCGTATCAATTATTCAAAATTGCCAGCAAATATAATATGAACATTTCCACTTCAAAATCCAAAACAATGGCAATGTGTGGAAAAAACATACAACGGGTGAAAATTGAGATTGATGGAAAAATTATAGAACAAGTGTCAGATTTCTCTTACTCAGGAAGTGCATTTGCAGAGTATAAGAGTGACATTGATTCAAAATTACAAAAATATAATAAAATGAATGGGGTAATACGAAGACATTTTGGTAAACAGATGAGGACAGAGACAAAACTAAGAATACATAACATCACATCAAAAGCTGCTCTAAAATACGGAAGTGAAATTTAGATTTTAAATAAAAGAAACTCTCATAAACTTCAAGTAAGCCAAATGCGCTTCTTACAATCATTGTTAGGAGTTAATAGACTGGATCACCAAAGGAATACTATTATCAGAGGAAAACTTGGAGTAACAACTATATTTGAAGAGAAAAATTATACGCTCAGACCGGGACTTGAACCGGTCGAAATCAATAATAAAAACTTGGAAAAAGCCGTACTGGCTGTAATGTATAATTCCCAAATATGTCTTCTTAATAAAGGAGCCGCCATTTGCAAGATAGAAGCATGGCTTCACAGCATTTGGTGGATGGGAATTACAATGTATATAGAGAAGGATTTGCGTTTAGATCGGTACTTGCTCAGGTAGCTCAGTTGGTAGAGCACTTGGTCTAGAGAACCAAGGTTCCCGGGTTCAAGTCCCGGTCTGAGCGTATAATTTTTCTCTTCAAATATGATTTATCCATCATTGAGATGTACGAAATCAATAATAAAAACTTGTTTAAGCTAACTGTGAACATCCCTACATTTAGTTCATTGGAATGTTAGTTTGTACAGTTAGGGTGAATTGAGGTCATTTTTAGTATATAACACGTGAGAAGTGAGGGTCTCCTGTCTGTCTGTGTGTGTAAACGTCACCGACCATTTTTTCTTAATAATGTAGTCCATTCCTTTTATATTTGTATCAAGTACCATTAACATTTTTGAAACTATATTTTAGAAAAGGGATATAACATCTTTAATCATGTAGATTTGGTTAGATTTAAAAATTCCACAACTCCCTCTTCTCAACCCCCCAAGAAAGTACTGTAGTTTTAATATAGGCTTAGAATAGATTTAGGGCTAGAGAATACTAAGGTTTCTAATTATTTATACCTTAGAAATAAAATAGTTTAAATAAGACTCCATTTGTTTATTTCAAAACATGTATACTGTACATCCACATACTAACGCTCGGCTAGATAAACGCTACCAGATTTTCCAAGTCCCGAAGGTCCTTTAAGCCTAAGAAATCCAGTTGGGCTTATAACATCAACATTACGGGTTATTCATTTATATTTTAGTAAACAACTCAGTAAAATAAAGGAATCTTTTCATTATTTGCTATATTCAATATATTTGTTGGAGAAAAATAATACTTTGACCTGTTCAGAACATTAAAAAGGAGGAGCTTTCTTTATCACAAAAGCAAAAGCTGATAAAGAGAAATTGATAAAGAGCGAGGTGAAACACGACTGTCATTGGTTGTAAAACAACATTCATTGAAACGTGATTGGTCATTGACTAGCATTTGTGGCATGAGTCAAATAGTCAATAATAATGGTTTCACGGTCTCCTGTTCTTTCAACTAATAAATATTGCGCACACAGTCAATTGTTTATAATAAACGCAAATGTTTCCAACAAAGATGTTATTATTTTACTATTATTTACTATTTTGCAAACACCATTGCGCAAAAAATAACGTACAATGCGCGTTTATGAAGTGTTTGACAGAATGTAGGAACATTTCCTTGATTCTGTAAAAAACCACTTCCCAACCTCGCTTCGTAATATACTTTATGATACATGTCTGTTGGAATATCATGCATTCCTTCTTCACTTGTTAATATCAGCCGGCCTTGACCAAATTGTACACGGTTTGAAATAAGAGACATTTGAACAAACTTTATGCGCAGTTGCAAGTCCGACTATTTTATTTCTCTAATGATGAACGATACAAATCTTTAAAAATTAAGAAAATGTCTAAAAATAAGCACTTACTTCTACGAAGGCGTGATCGTCGTGTGTGCCATGATGCGTGTGTTCATGATGGTCATTTCTCTTGTGTCTTGTTTGCTAGCTTTTCATAATATCGCATTACCTTCCCCATTCTCCTCTCCAAACTTTGTTCTGTCTCATAGGATCTCACTGAAATGTTAAAGCCAATTAAATTATTTATTAATAAATAGGATTTCCACATTGTTAATAGAATTTTATTACACATTATAAATAAATCCAAATTCACCAAACTAAAGTATTCAAATTGCCAACGCATTCCGATAGCGTTATATCAATTAATAGCCTTGATAATGACAGCATCGCTATCGAAACGCGTTTTAATATTTTAATATTTTAGTTTGGTGATTTGGGTGTTATTAATAATGTGTAGTACAGTTAAATTATGATAATAGAAATACATTATTAAATGGGAATAAACAATAAACAACAAATGAGGAAAAGAAAATATAAAAACCAAAAGAGCTCACGTTTGGGAAAAAATCCACATTCAAAAACACAAGAAATATTTTTTTATTAAATGCCACCTTGTTGTCATTTCGACATTCTCGTATTCTCTCCTGGCACGGCGTTATTGTAACCCACTTGTGAAGTTGGGGCGCCTGGAAGGCAGAGTTACGCTGCCCCGTTGATATATGATAGGTGATGATAATGGTAACGTTGCAGCAGGATAGGTCTTAATTCTAAACTCAATTTAATATGAATGGTGATGATAATGATGACCAAATTATATTCGGGGAACGTTTGGGACTTAAATTTTCCTGACATTTGTCACAGGTGACAAAAAACCTGAAAAAAACCTCACCCAGGAAACGTGCCCCGACCGGGGAACGAACTCGGTCCCACTGCGTGACAAGGCAGCACGCTACCTCGAGACCACAGCGGTGGAAAACAAGTAATAAAAACCAATGCATTTTGAAATTCCCGGGGAATTAGATTTGATTCGAAGATTCATCGGTCCACCAACAGATGTAGTAAGAAACAGTGCTCCTAGACGACAGAATATCGATCGTAAAGCTACTGATGATGAAACCGCCTAGGATTTGAAACCGGTCCAACTCTAAGAGGGATATAAGGAGATGTGAAAAAAATTTAAAATGTACGTCTTAGTGTTATTTCCTATAATATTTCAAAAGAGTAATTGTTTGAAGAAGTAGTGGAATTAAAATATTTAGGAATTACAATATTTAATAATTACAAGCAAGAGAAAAATCCTTAAGCCAGAGGGAAAACGCCCAGTTGGTAGACCAACAATGAGGTGGGAGAATAACATTAACTATGATTTGAGGGAAGTAGATTATACAGGGAATGATTGGAAAGCATTAGCTCAGGATAGGGATTATTGGAGAGCTTATGTCCGCGCGGCCATGAACCTACGGGTTCGATAGTACCAGTGAGTAAGTAAGTAAGCAAGAGAAAAATCCTTGGTGCAAGCAGTTATCGCTGGGGTCTCCAGTTCGCGTTTCGGTCACTCCATGTGGGTTTCGTGGAGGGCGGAACGAAATCTGGACAGGTTTTACTCGGCTATTTCCGCCTTTACGCCTGCCACAAATTTCATTCTACCATTTCTGCACACTCATCTCATGCACATAGTTTATTTCGTTCTATCTCGCTTGTGACATCGCGTAAGGCGTGGTGGCAATCTGTATTAGGCTTACCTGAGACAGTAACAACGAAGAAAAATAATACAAAAGTGATACAAGTGCTCATGGTGAAGTATAACTCTCAAATACCAGCGTGTGATGTCTCACAGCTTATTTATAAACGTGTTTTATGCATTTAAAATTAAATTATAACTCATGTGACATTAACTCAGCATTTAGATTCGGAATGAACTTTTTTTGTACATTTACTTGCTGACCTTTAACAGTCTACCTCAACCTTAACCATTTATGTATAATCTAATATATAATAATATTTGTTTGTTTGTTGGTTTGTTCGTATTCTATGAGCGACCATACCGTTCATCCGATTGTGATGGGGCTTTTTGCAAAATGTTCAGGCGTTTCCGGGGATGAACATAGACTATAAGGGAGTTGTAATACTGAACTCCTTCTCCCCAAAAATTACCCTTTGTAGCGAAAAACATGAAATAAAGTCCCTATTTTGACGCTTAAATGGCTTACGCTGCCTAAACCATAACAAATACACCAAATTATTGTATACGGAATTGAATATCTCAGAACACTACAAAAACGTCCGCGACAGCATATGTTTATCTCTTACGGATAACTCACAATAACCATTTTTGTCTTTCATTGATGCGAAGAAGATTGGGATAACCTGATTCCCGGGCAAGCATAGCAGCTCAAGTTTGGTGATAAAAACACAGCGCACGCCGGGTATTAGCTGGTAACACATAATTATGGGCTTACATGTCATGCAAGATTAAAAATGAAGCTAATTATTTTATTACTTCAACCATTATCATTATTATTATTATTATTATTATTATTATTATTATTATTATTGAAAACCTCAGGTAATATGTTTATACATGAAGGAGAAACATCTACAACCAGGAGATTGGATGGACCGAAAAAATTGGCTATTAGGAATCGGACGATGTCAAAGACATTAATCAACCGATGATCTATCTATCTATTTATTATTATTATTATTATTATTATTATTATTATTATTATTATTATTATTATTATTATTATTATTTTAGGATTTTTTCCACAATGGTCTTGTTTTATTACTGCAACCTGAATATATCCTCCAAAAATCTCTATCCTCAGCTTTATTTCCACTCATTCCTCGTTGTTGTCGCTGATTTTTACTCCATCCATTTTCTTGTTATTACAATGTAACTGTCAACCATTTACTACGGTTCTTGAGGTCATAGGAATTTGTCCTTAAGGTAATTATGGTCTCGAATGAAGATTAAGCTTAGGTTATCGCTTAAATTTGTAATGTATTCTATACGATACATCAATTAGTTTATTTTATTTAATATATTTAATAAAACGGAAGAAAACGAACCAGTAGAAATTACTTAAGGGTGTGTGTAGAATTACACAATATACCCAATTTTTTTTTATTATATAAAACTTTCCTCATTAGAGGATTGTCTCAAGGACAAAGTGATACACACAATTTTTGGAATTGATGGAATAAATTTTGTAAATACATTAAAAAAAATTCAACTTGTAGGCCTGATTGAAGTATACATACTATAAAGTAGTAATTTTGTAAATATGTTTTCTTAAAATTGAAATTGATCCTCTAATGGCAGCGATGGCAATTTTAGAAAGATACACCCTGCCCAAATCTAAAGAATTCCAAAATTTGGCTAAGAATCCTGTTATAGTACCTCTTGCCCCGATCATCAATCCTGTGACAGTTATACTATCTAGTTGGTATTTATCTTTGTAATAGTCAATTTTTCGCTCATATATGGCTTTCTTTTCAGAGTCAACTTCCTCAGGTTGGATGAAATCGTTTTCAGTGCGGTCCGCAACATTAATTTAACTGACACGAGAAATTACTGATTTGCTAATTTAAGGTTTAAGAAATATCTGGGTGCTACATTATTACTGTTATTATTATTATTATTATTAATCACATAATCATAAGTAATGAGTGGTTACTAAATGTATTAAGATAATACGGAAATGAAGAGTGACATTAGTTAGGACTATATAACGAATAAAATTAAGCTGTTTACTCACAAATCATAATTCAAATATAGTCAATATAGAAAAACTCATTGTTTTTTTATTTAGAAGTTGTTTGTACTAGAGCATGCCATTAAATCTTTAGAGAATGAGGAAGGCTTACAACTCAATGGTATTAATAAGCTGTTAGTTTATGCTGACTATTTAACTCATGCCCCAAATGGGAGTCAATGACCAATCACGTTTCAATGATTTCTGTATTACAACCAATCAGAGACGTGTTTCACGAAATAATTATCAACGTTAGGATTATCATATATTAAGCAAAGCTCCTCCTTTTTAATATTCTGAACAGGTCTGACCGTTATTTTGCAGTGACTGAGCCTATAACAAATACGGCTACCAGATTGTATATAATAGTGCTTACATGTCAACATTTGTAGCAATTGATTATACCACCAAAAAAAGAAACCACTGTTTGCACTTTCTTAAATGTATACGACATCAAAAATGAATTAATATACAGATTGATGTGTTTCATTTTTTCTCCACTAGAGAGCATTCTTACAATATTGCGTTCCTTTGGCAATAAATAGTATGATCTGGTTGCAGTGATAAACAAAAGAAGCAGTAGAAGCGTAGGCTACCTATCGTTTCTCATTAGTTTTCAAACATCACCGTTTACTTTAAATATAAAAATATTTTTAAATAACTGTAGTTAAATAATGATTTGTGAGTAAACAGCTTTATTTTATTCGTTAAATAGTCCTAACAAATGCCACTCTTGATTTCCAAATTCTCTAGATAAATTCACTCCTCACTTCGTGAGTCGTGAATTTATCGATAATTTGGAAATCACTCGTGGCATTACTTATGATGATGTAGTACTACTGGCCGATAGCGAGGAGATACTAAAGGCCAACACGCACGCACTATTGAGTAACACTAAGAAATTAGGACTGGAAGTAAATGTCAATAAAACTAAATATATGGTCACACGTAGAAATTCAGTATATAATGGAAATGGACAGCTAAGGACAAATGAGGGAAATTTTGAGGAAGTGGCTGAATTCAAATACCTAGGAACAATAATCACAAATAGGAATGAGATCCACAAAGAAATTAAACATAGGCTCAATTCTGGAAATGCGTGCTATTATGCATTACAGAGACTTTTGATGTCCCAACTCCTTTCAAAAAACGTTAAGCTGAAAATATATAAAACTATTATTCTACCAGTTATATTATATGGGTGCGAAACATGGACTCTTACTTTAAGGGAGGAAAGGAGATTGCGAGTATTTGAGAATAAAGTTCTTAGGAAAATTTTTGGACCAAAGAGAGATGACCAGACAGGTGAATGGAGAAGACTACATAACAATTAACTACATGGTCTTTATAGGAAGCCAGATATAATAAGAACAGTTAAGTCTCGTAGACTGCGATGGGCAGGACATGTTGCACGTATGGGGAATGAAAGCCGTGCATGGAAACTTCTTGTAGGAAAGCCAGAAGGAAAACGCCCAGTTGGTAGACCAAGAATGAGGTGGGAGAACAACATTAACTATGATTTGAGGGAAGTAGATTATACAGGGAATGATTGGAAAGCATTAGCTCAGGATAGGGATGTATGGAGAGCTTATGTCCGCGCGGCCATGAACCTATGGGTTCGATAGTGCCAGTGAGTAAGTAAGTAAATAATAGCGCAGTAAAGTTGCGAATTACATAGCTAAAATGAAAGAAAAAATCAAAATCGGTTGACATCTTCCGGTCGCGCAAAGGCTCTGAAGTTTGGCAAAATATGAAAAAAAAAATTCATTTTTGCAATTATTTCTTTTTTTTAATACCAAGTAGGTATTGCTGATCTTTGCTAATTTACGTTTATGTCTATCTGTGGGATCACAGAATCAATACTCTGGAAGTTATTTATCAAATACCAAAAATGCGTAAAAATATATGTAACTTGTTCATTATTCTGGCAAATGTTGGAGCTTATGCACGACTGGAAGATAGCAACTGATCTAAACCAAATTAAAACACAATGTTTTTAGGCTCTATTTGAAGATGTTACAGAGTATTACATTACGAAAACATATAATTAAAAATTAAAGAAATAATCTCAAAAATGAAGTTTTTCATATTTTGTCAAACTTTAGTGCCTTTGCGCGACCAGAAGATGTCAACCGATTTTGTTTTTTTTTTTCTTTTCTTTTGTCTATATAATTCGCAACTTTTCCACGCTATTATTTACTTACTTACTCACTGGCACTATCGAACCCGTAGGTTCATGGCCGCGCGGACATAAGCTCTCCATACATCCCTATCCTGAGCTAATGCTTTCCAATCATTCCCTGTATAATCTACTTCCCTCAAATCATAGTTAATGTTGTTCTCCCACCTCATTCTTGGTCTACCAACTGGGCGTTTTTCTTCTGGGGTTTCCTGTACAAGAAGTTTCCATGCACGTCTTTCATTCCCCATTACGTGCAACATGTCCTGCCCATCGCAGTCTTACGAGACTTAACTCTTCTTAGTATTATCTGGCTTCCTATAAAGGCTATGTAGGTCATTGTTAGGTAGTCTTCTCCATTCACCTGTTATGTTAATCTCTCTTTGGTCCAAAATTCCTAAGAACCCATCCTAAGAACTTTATTCTCAAATACTCGCAATCTCCTTTCCTCCCTTAAAGTAAGAGTCCATGTTTCGCACCCATATAATATAACTGGTAGAATAATAGTTTTATATATTTTCAGTTTAACGTTTTTTGAAAGGAGTTGGGACATCAAAAGTCTCTGTAATGCATAATAGCACGCATTTCCAGAATTGAGCCTATGTTTAATTTCTTTGTGCATCAACCGATTTTGATTATTTTTTCTTTTCTTTTGTCTGTATAATTCGCAACTTTTCCGCGCTATTACAATTTCGAAATAAAAAAAATGAGTTTTTTTCGCCCCACCCTAGTAGACAGCCATTTCTTAAATTATGAATCCAATTTATTCGTGACTACAGATCATTTTGGACAGACGCACATTCACTCAGGCATTTGTACTAATGAAGGCGAATAAGTTATAGATGGTCATGATAGTAAAATATATTTTTGGGGAACGATTTGGTCCATAAAGGTTCCTGAAATTTGTGTTTCAGGTGAAGAAAATGCCCCAATAAACTTCACCCAGGACTTGACCCTACCGAGGACCTGAACCCGTTCCTGCTGCGTGTGAGGCATCGAAGTTACCCCGAGATGACATCGATGGACTTCAAAACTATATTTCGGCTACACAATTGGCCTTCGCTTTGAGAAATTCAGTGATGGAAGTGAGGCGCAGGGTATGTACTAAAATATATCAAATATATATGTGTGTGTGCGTGTGTGTGTTGGTGTGTGGCATTAAGGTGAAAGCACACAAGTCCTATTTTAGTGATTTTATTATGTATATTAATATGTCAAAAATATGGCATTCTCTTCCTCTATCATAGGGTAAAACGTCCTAAATATATATATATATATATATATATAGTATCTTATTGTAGATATCCCTTGGTCTCAAGGATAGCAAATCTACAATTTATTGTTAATATTTGAATATTTAATAACTCCATTACGCAAGAGGCCAAGAAGGATTTTGGCCTATCAGTCAGGTCTGGTCGCATATCAATGTGTGTGTTGATAACAGAGATGGATGTTTATCCAACCTGTGTAGAGGTGATGCTATCTGTTCCAACAAGATGGAGCACCGCCTCACTATCATTGCCAAGTTCGCATCTATCTGAGCCGAGTGGTTCAAGAACGTTGGTTAGGCTGAACTAGGACCTCTTGTATATTTTCAAATTATTTGAGCACTGCGATTCCAGATTTAACCCCATGTGATTGTTTTTGTGTCATTGGTTAAGGCAGGATGCCTTGGTCCAGAACAATGGGGCTGCCGCTGGTTCGAGTCACCATTTGAAATACATTTTCTCATGACATTTTGGCCAGTATGAGACCGGTGCCCACCCAGAATTGTGACGAATTTGGGTAGTTACTATAAGTAGCGGTTTCACGTTAAGAAAACCATTTACAACGGGTGGGAGACTCGATAGTCTGACCTCATTTTACCCTACACGGGCTAAATTAACGTCTACGTCTGTGAATAACACATGTGGATGTGAGGTCAGCTGACATGCTTTTTGTGTCTGGCTGCTGGACTCTAGCATGGATATTATTCGCATTAGACCTGGCGCCCACATCACGGCACTCTTACGCAATGCCTCACAAAAGAAACCTTCTTGTCCAGAGCCACGTATGGGTTATCAATCTACAGCGTGGATAAGATATTGTTTGAATAATGCATTTATCAATATGCAAATCAATTTATTGACACACTGTATGCATTTTTCCAGTGGAATTGGAAATATCAAGTTTGTCTTCTACTTCTTCTTCCTTCCAAGTATTAGGCCAAGGTCTCTTACGATCCTATAGAAAAATTTCCCTCCAGCGTTTGATAGGACGGCCCAGAGATCTTCGTCCTCTTGGTATATAATTATAAACAGCTTTGGGGATCCCATTTGAACTCATTCTTTCAATATGGTGTTTCCAATTTAGTTGGTACTGTTTAATATATTCCAAAATTGGCATAGTTTTCAATTCTTTTAAGATATCGGTGTTCCTTTTCCGATCCCATCTGGTGTAACCCGCTGTTCTGCGCATGAATCTCATTTCACAAGCCGTTATTCTGCTTTCATGTTGTCTTTTTAATGTCCATGCTTCACTACCATAGGTCAACACTGGTCTAGCCAAAGTGTTATATAAACGTAATCTTGTGTTTGTTTTGTACAAGGGACGGTTTCATAACTTGATTAATAATTCCCAAACTTTTATTATAACTAGTAATTTTTTCAGAGATATCCTTTTGATCCCAGATAGAGAGATAATATCCAAGATATTTAAATTGATTAGATCTCTCTAAAATTGTATTCTGGAGACAGATTTTACTTTGTATGTGGTCCTTCCCATGAAATGCCATAATTTTAGTTTTGTTAATTGATATTTCCATATTAAATTTGGCAGCTAGTTTTTTGTAAATTATAAATTGATCGTTGCAAATAATTTTCGGAAAGTGCCAGAAGCGCTAAATCGTCTGCAAAAAGAATAGCATCGAGTTTGAGGTTCCTATTGATGGGTATATATCCCCGTTGTGTTTTCCTCCATTCGTTTATTATTCTATTCATATATATATAATGAAAAGCACCAGTGAAAGTCCACATCCCTGTCTTACTCCTGTGTTGATCTTTTCCCAAGAAGATAGTTTGCCATCTTGTTTAACAGAGATTTCATCTTTATAGATGTTGAAGATACTAGTAATATATTGCTGTGGAACTTTATCATCAGCTAGAATATGTAATAATATATTTCTGTCTACTTTGTCGAAAGCCTTTATGAGGTCAACAAAGGTGTACATTCAAGGTTGTACATTGATGAAAAATAATGAAAAGAGTAAAATTTGCAAAAAAGTAAATCTGAATGTTATAAAGTGTTTATTTATTAATTTAAAATATATTAAAATATCATTTGAATTTATTATTTCAAGGGTACATGGGAATAACCAGGAAAGTCACTTTTTACTAGAAACCTAGAAAAAATACCTTTATTTGTACATCTGGGGATTCTATGCCATCTGCATATTTTCAAATAAAAACACGGAAAAACACACAAATTTGTTGTTGCAATAGGAGAATAATTATAGTCTAAGATCCGGCTGCAGGATTACTACGTTCATCGAGTGTATGAACAAAATCCATTTTTTCATAAAATTGTGAATGAATACATTTCTGCCGCGTTGGCTATTAAAATTCGGCCGCCAGTATGTTTAATTAAAATATATTTAATATATTTATTGATAAAATTATTTGATTCACTTGTTATTAAAATAAATTATAATCGAGTTCGCAGAAATCGATGTATAGAGCTTGAAAAGTGTTGGTTGCCATTGTACACTTGGCCGCAACCTCCTCGTAGCGGGAAGTAAAACCACTGCTCTCTATGTACTTACTTACTTACTCACTGGCACTATCGAACCCGAAGGTTCATGGCCGCGCGGACATAAGCTCTCCATACATCCCTATCCTGAGCTAATGCTTTCCAATCATTCCCTGTATAATCTACTTCCCTCAAATCATAGTTAATGTTGTTCTCCCACCTCATTCTTGGTCTACCAACTGGGCGCTTTCCCTCTGGCTTTCCTACAAGAAGCTTCCATGCACGTCTTTCATTCCCCATACGCGCTACATGTCCTGCCCATCGCAGTCTACGAGACTTAACTGTTCTTATTATATCTGGCTTCCTATACAGACCATGTAGTTCATTGTTATGTAGTCTTCTCCATTCACCTGTCTGTTCATCTCTCTTTGGTCCAAAAATTTTCCTAAGAACTTTATTCTCAAATACTCGTAATCTCCTTTCCTCCCTTAAGGTAAGAGTCCAGGTTTCGCATCCATATAATATAACTGGTAGAATAATAGTTTTATATATTTTCAGCTTAACGTTTTTTGAAAGGAGTTGGGACATCAAAAGTCTCTGCAATGCATAATAGCATGCATTTCCAGAATTGAGCCTATATTTAATTTCTTTTTGCATCTCATTCCTATTTGTGATTATTGTTCCTAAGTATTTGAATTCAGTCACTTCCTCAAAATTTCCCTCATTTGTCATTAGCCGTCCTTTTCCATTGTATACTGAATTTCTACGTGTGACCATATATTTAGTTTTACTGATATTTATTTCCAGTCCTAATTTCTTAGTGTTACTCAATAGTGTGTGCGTGTTGGCCTTTAGTATCTCCTCGCTATCGGCCAGTAGTACTACATCATCAGCATAAACTAACAGCTTATTAATACCATTGAGTTGTAAGCCTTCCTCACTCTCTAAAGATTTAATGACATGCTCTAGTACAAAATTAAATAGTAGAGGAGACAGTGCATCTCCTTGCTTCAACCCATTCTGGATTTCAAAAGTGTCTGAAAACTGTTTGCCTACACGCACCCTACTCTTTGAGCCATTTAGACACATTCGTATAAGTCTAACTAACTTTTTAGGAATTCCGAACTCCAGCAGGATACTATATAACTTCTCCCTCTTAATTGAATCATATGCTTTTTTGAAGTCTACATATAGTTGATGTACAGTGCCCTCTATGTACACTACATGCAATTTATATACAAAAATATATTCAAAAGGTAGTGCTAACATACATTATACGAAACAAATCACTGCATTTTAAATGAACTGAACTTTATTTTAAACAATATGAAACAATATATACGTACTTACCGCCATTTTATTACTGATCGGTGTCACAGCCTCCTGTAGAATATATCGCGAATATATTGAAATCTTATCTTTTATCACATAAAAATCCTGATATTGTAATTAAATATTAACATCGTTCAGATTTCATTTTTGCTAATACATTTATTTAAAAAAACAAGAATATAACAAACTAGAATTAAAATACTGTAGGCCTATGAATTGTATTAAATTAAATTTCAATAAAAGGAATTACAGAAATATCATGTGTAGCTATTATTCACTTGGTGATTTTTGGTGATAGAATGAGAAGATCTGCATTTCATTTATTCAAATTGATTCTAGATCCGAATCCGAGAATTCCGCTTCAATATTGTAATCCGAAAAACTTCTGCATCTGAAATAATTTTTTTAGAATTATTATCAATTTTTCTGATAATTTTTATTAATATTTCTATAAATTAAACTGAGCAACAAAAAATAAACTTTTTTTGTCTCAGAAAGAAAAATATGTGATTCTGATAGTAGTTTTCCCTCTGAATTCAAATATGATATCGCGTTTTCTCCATCACGCAAGGTTTCCGAGAGACAGGCAATTATAATTTTAAATACTTTAATATTTTCTACATTCGTAACTACACAGTATTCGAACATTCGGACTCACCTAGAAAGTAAGAAATGACGATTTTCTTCTATATTTCTCCTGTGGAGCATCCCTCTTGATGGTCCAACAATAATCGGCCAGCATATTAGGATTCCATTTGCCTTGATATCTCTTTTCCATAGCTGAAACCATCTGATTTAGCTCATTTGGTTTTATTTTACAATGGACAAATAGACGAAAAAACGTTTATTAAAAAAATAATTATTTAAATTCATTAATTGAAATTGAAATAAAAAAAATGTGGGTGATGGAGAAATTCCAAATACATATTTGAAAACACGATAAAAAACTGCATTAAGTACAACTATTGGTACTCATGACACAAAAATCATGTTGACCAGTGTTATTACGAACTGATATCAGGGGTACAACGTAAACGATTAAAAATAATCTGAGATATCACTGTCTTCATCATCGTACGGTATCATGACAGCTGCCGCCGTCTTCCGGAAACCAAACGCCATTCCTCTCTGTCCATCCATTCATCTTCCTGCAATCCTCTGATAATCATAACAGCTTGTACACCCTCCATCCAAATTTTCTTCGGCCTTCCTCTCTTCCTCCTTTCTATTGGGATACATTCCGTAATAATTTAGGCAATCTTTGCTCTTGCATTCTTTTGACATGGCCATACCACTATAATGTTTTCTTTTTTATCATGTCTATCATGTCCGGCTCCTCTTGTACACCCATAATTTTCTTTATTTATTTATTTATTTCGAATTCTATCGATTCTATGTTTTCCAGCTGATCTTCTTAAAAGACCCATTTCTGTACTTAAGATTATTTTCATTTCCCTGGTGGGAATTTGTCAAACTTCAGCACTTGATGCTGTCTTCAACTAAGTAAAATTTGATTTAAAAATTTAGAATATTGTCCGCCATGTTGGCACAGGTGATAGTGTGCCTGTTTCCTGACCAGGGATTCCGAGTTCGATATCCGGCGAAAATTTTAATTGTTGAATTAATTTCATTAAATTAAGTTAATTGTAAAATTTTCTGGGGACAGAAACTAATTGGTACTTCAGGTTCTATAATCTGGTCAAAAACCCTGATAGAATTGACATTTAACATCGGGGGCGATTTTCGGTAAAGTCCGGGGGTCTAACTAAGCCACATCCATTCTCCTCACCTCCAAGTAGGGTCCTTCGGTACCTTCTTAAGATATTTTAGGATTTTAAGATGCAAAACAGAGAGTAGAGTGTGGAAAGAAATAAACGGGAAACTATCATATATCCCTAGTAAAGCTGCAATCATGGCATGATGAGTTTTTCCACACAGAGGATAGCAATGGCAAGAGAAGCTTTTAACAAGAAGAGAAACATTTTCTGCGGACCGTTGGCAATAGAATTACGGAAGAGGCTAGTAAAGTGCTTTGTATGGGGTGTAGCATTGTATGGTGCAGAAACGTGGACATTACGATGGAATGAGGAAATACGACTGGAAGATTTTGAGATATGAATATGGAGAAGGATAGAGCATATAAAATGGACAGACAAAATAAAAAACAAAGATGTGCTAGACAGAGTGGGTGAAGGAAGAAAAATGCTGGAACTCATAACGTAGAGGAAAATAAATTTGATTGGTCACTGGATAAGAATAAACTGCCGTCTGAAGGATGCTCTAGAAGGAAATGGTTTACGGAAAGAAGGTTAGAGGCAGAGAAAGACATCAGGCGATAGACAGTATTAAAATAAATTATTTGTTTGCGGATACAAAAAGGAAAGCTGGGTTAAGGAAAGAGTGGGCAATGCTGAGTTTGCAGTGAAAGACCTGCTCTTGGGTAGATCACTATGCATATAAAATATTCAATCTTGGGGCCAGGAGGGATGGTGATGTATTGCTAGATTGTGCACCAGATTCCTGTATTAAATTGTTAATACCCTCGCAGTACGTATGTCGATATACATATGGCCAATACTAATAAAATGCATTGTTAAAACCGTTGAGGTGGAGAATCATAAAATAAAATAAGTTAAAATATACCTTCTTAGGTAAAATCCGTCGTCCTCAACTTATAAGATATGTAATCTTTATGCCTGTAGGCCTTTCAGAACATCCGTTCCATCTTCAGCAGGTCATTCGCTACAACATCTAGTCTGATGGCTGATGCTGCTGATCCTAATGTGGTGTTGTCGTGCCATATGGTACTTTTGACAGTTATTCGTCCGTCGGATTAAGACGTCAATCCTGGCGACCCCCTTGGTGCTTTTTGATAGGAATAAGTTACTACCTAGCACTGGGTTTCACCTTCTCCCTTCTCTTCATCATCATCTCTCATACAACACGCTTTATACTACACAAACATAAACATACATTCATCCTACACTCCTCTATGTACACAATAACTTCTACTTTAACTGGTCTGCCGAAGTGGTGCGTACATTGAAAATAAACTACACTAACACCATCTATTCGTCCCCCGCGGAATCCGATGGGTGGCATTAGACACATGTATTCATGTAGCTTTCGTAATATATTTAACATTTTGTAGTTAAAAATATATAATTAACTAACTCACTGGCACTACGGAACCCGTAGGTTCATGGCCGCGCAGGCATAAGCTCTCCATACATCCATATTCTGAGCTAATGATTTCCAATCAACCCCTGTGTAATCTACTTCCATTAAATCATGGTTAATGTTATTCCCCCACCTCATTCTTGGTCTACCAACTGGGCGTTTTCCCTCTGGTTTTCCTACTAGAAACTTCCATGCACCTGTTTAATTCCCCATTGGTGTACATGCCCTGCCTATTGCAGTCTAGGAGATTTAACTGTGCTTATTATATCTGGTTTTCTATTAAGACCATGTAGTTCACTGTTATGCAGTCTTCTCCATACATCTGTCTGTTCATCTCTCTTTGGTCCAAACATTTTGTTAAGAACTTTATTCTCAATTACTCGTAATTTTATTTCCTCCCTTAAAGTAAGAGTTCATGTTTCGCATCCATATAATATAACTGGACCGACTCCGTGGCGTAAACGGTCAGAGTTTGCCTCTCAGCGCTGGGGTCCCTAGATCGAGTCTCGGTCACTCCATGTGGATTTAGTGGCGGAAGAAACGAAGCTTGGGCAGGTTTATATCCGGATTTCTTCCGTTTCCCCTGCCACAATTTCATTCCACCATTTCTCCATATTCATCTCATTAATTTCGTTTGATTTCGTTCATCGGCCCCCGCGAGAGTGCGTGAGGGGTGGTCTATACATAGGGGTTCATCTCATCTTATCCCTCGACCCGACTCTGAGTTGAACACATGTTGAGGATCATCATTATCATCTGCATTCATGGATTAGGTCTGTTGACCCGTTCCGACTTCAGCCATCTCTTTCTAGGTCTGTCCACATCTCGGGTGCCTTTAGGTTTGTATTTTGTTATTTGTTTTGGATATCTATCTTCATTCATTCTGTCTATGTGTTGCTTCCATTTTTGTCTATATGTATCTATTTTATCAGTTATTGCAAATATTTCAAGTTCCTGTCTTATTTCTGTGTTCTTGATTCTGTCTTCCTTAGTGCACCCTTTAACAGATCTCAAAAATTTCATTTCTGCCGCCGTTATCCTACTTATATCTTGCTTTTTATGTATCCAGGCTTCTGAACCATAGAGCAGTACCGGTACTGCCAACGTTTTATAAAATTTTAATTGGGTCTCTCTTGTTGTTTTGTTATTTAGTGATCGTTTTATCGTACCACATATTCCCTGGAATTTTGCTATTTTATTAGTTATATCATTATCATAATTAAATGAAATGTCACATCCTAGATAATTGAGATGGTTCACCTGTTCTATGATTTTGTTTCCTATTACTATTTTGGATCTGATTTGATTTTTCCCTTGGAATGCCATTACCTTAGTTTTTTCTATGGATATTTTGAGATTATATTGTTTACATATATTATGTAATTTAAAAATATTCCTTTGAAGTTCATCTTCCGTATTTGCTATTATTACCTGGTCGTCAGCGTATAATAATGTTTATGTTGAGGATATTTATAATAAAAATGGGAGAATAACAGTTTTATATATTTTAGTTTAATACTGTTGGGAAGTAGGAACGACTAGTGTCTCTGTGATACATGATCTGTAAATAAAATGAAAAACATTAAGTTCACCTTTTTATATAACTGATGATCTTACGAACGAAATAATCTGCACTCATTGCAATCAACAAGTATACTACGCATGTCGTAAAGTCACAGCTTCCACCTGTAGTCAACCACATTTTTATTTTCTATGCTGCAACAAATTTAAAATCGGGTACTTAATGATACTTTTTGCAGAGGAACAAGTTCTAATATGTAACTCAGAAGATAGTCAACAGAAAGCACTTTTTCAATGAAATAACATTGTACAGAATTATAATTTCAATATATCATCAGACGAGGTTATGCAAACTATTGGGATACTACAAGGAGACCCCATCAGCCCGCTACTATTTAACATAATGACGGCTGACATTGGGAAAGCAACAAACGGGACCACGCTGGTAATGTATGCGGACGACATGGCCATTGGGGCAGAAAACAAAGAAGAATTGCAAAAAGGCATAGATGGGATACAACGATGGGCTATGGAAAATGAGTTCAAGATAAACAGCAACAAGACCGTACAAATGGTTTTCAAGAAAGGAGGAAGAACAGCGGCAAGTGATAATCTAAAACTAGGAGAAGAACCGATAAGAATGGTCAACAAATTCAGATATTTAGGCATAACACTGCAGCGCACATGTGCAGGAGTTAGCAGCAGCAGCTATAAGAGCTATGTGCAGTATCAAAGACATCACATCGTTAAAATTAGTCACAGCCATGAAATTATTCGCATCAGTGATCACCCCGATCGTCACCTACGGGATAGAACTGATATGGGAGAAACTATCGACCAGCGATTTGGAGAGGTTAGAAAAAGTAAAACCAAGATTCATCAAAAAGGCATTAGGTGCAAGCAAATACACACCAAACAGAATGGCCTATATGCTAGCCAGAGAAACCTTCTTCCTAGAGGACCTGAGGCAAAGGATACTACTGCCAGCAACGGAGCCATATAAGAAAGTCATCGAAAAAAAGAAACAGAGAGAAAAAGAGATCGACGAAGATTTCTACGCCTCAGATGCCATGGTAAACAGAGAGTGGACTGGAAGTAACCAACCACAAAGGCACAGAATCATAGGTTTAGCAACACACGGATATCATCACAAAATGTGCAAAAATGCAAAATTCCACCAACCGAGTGATTCGTGTGAATGCAAGATATGCGACCAAAAGTGTGAGCGATACCATTACAAACAATGCAGAATATGGACAGGATCACTGAACCAACTCATAAAAGACAAATCATAAACTTATAACTTAATGCTCTTTCGAGTGCCTCTTACCAATTTACTATTATTAATATATCAGTAAATAAAACGAAACACTACTATCAGAGGAAAACTTGGAGTAGCAAGTTTAAATGAAGATATCCAAAAATACCAACAAGAATGGAAAAATCATCTGAGAAGAATGGCAAGAAATAGACTTCCAAAATTGGCATTCCAATATACCCCAACTGGACATAGGGACCAAGGAAGACCAAAACATCGGTGGAAAGATCAAGACCATCTTCGCTAGGTTTACCGTACAGGCCACATGGCCTAAAACGAATTGCTTCATGATGATGATGATAAATAAAACGAAAATCTTAGCTTTTAAAGGATATACCTTAAGAGCTAAAATAATTCTGAAAGGGAAACTCATATAATGAGTAAACCATTTTAAATAACTGGCTATGAAATCTCCTATTTCAAAAATGAAGATTTTTTAAACAAACTTAATACATTTAATTTTATATGTGGTACATTAAGAGAATATTGAAAAATATGAGAAAATTATAATTTTATAAAACAATGGCAGACCCCTTACCATTGTATGGTAGTGAATTTTGGGTTTTAAGTAAAAGAGAAGAAAAGATCATAGAAGCAGCTGAAATGAGATTTCTGAGAAGTGTAGCTGGCTGCAAACTTCTAGATAAAAGAAGAAATGAAGATATTAGAAATGAGTTAAATATTTTTAAACTTTTAGATAAAATAAAACAATCAAGAACAAAACTGGAAAAACAAGTCCCAAGAATGAAAGGTGAACGCATACCAAAACTTATACTTAATATAAACCAAGATGACTGAGAATAGAATATCAAAAGCAGCATACAACTATTCACCACGAGGAAGAAGAATCTTGGGAAGACAAAGGAAAAGATGGAAAGAGCAGCAATTTGGAGCCGGAACAGGCTAGCAAATAAGCCTAAACCGTGAAGAAGAAGAAGAAGAAGATAAACCAAGAGGAAACAGGAATGTTGGTAGACCGAAAAAGAGATGGATTCAACTTTTTGAATGAGAATCTATGAGATCGGAACAAGCCACATGGGCTTAATCCGTGATTGTTGATGATGATAATGATGCTAATAAAATTAGGGAAATTTTGAAGAAGCCGCTGAATTCAAATACTACGAACAATAATTACAAATAAGAATGATGTGCATCAGGAAATTAAACATATGGTAATAAAAGATTCCGGGCTATGTGGCCGTGGTCTATAACTGGCGTTTCTTCCAGACGTTTCTCCCTCAACTGCGGAGGGCATCTTCAGTGGCGAGAGCTTACAGCTGTAAGCGCTCGCCACTGAAGATGCCCTCCGCAGTTGAGGGAGAAACGTCTGGAAGAAACGCCAGTTATAGACCACGGCCACATAGCCCGGAATCTTTTATTACCATACTGTAAGCTCTCGCCACTGAAGATGCCCTCCGCAGTTGAGGGAGAAACGTCTGGAAGAAACGCCAGTTATAGACCACGGCCACATAGCCCGGAATCTTTTATTACCATGATTACCGGCCGTGAAAGCCTGCATTCCACTATAAATTAAACATATGTTCAGTTGAATAATGCGAGATTGTTAATAGTAAAATTGTTACTCTCCCAGTAATATAGATGCGAAACATGGACTCTTAGTTTAAGGGAGGAACATTTTTTGGGTCAAAGAGAGATGAACAGGCAGACGAATGGAGAAGACTACATAACAGTGAGCTATATGTTATTTATAAGAAAACAGATTTATAAGGAAAGGTAAGTCTCATGGACTGCGATGGACAGGACATGTAGCACGAATGGTGAATGGAAAGAGGGGATCGAAACTTCTTGTAGGAAAATCAGAGGGATAACGCCCAAATGGTAGACCAAGAAAGAGGTGGGAGAATAATATTAACCATGATTTGAGGGAAGTAAATTATAAGGGGAGATTGGAAAACATTAGCTCAAGATAGGGATGTATGGAGAGCTTATCTGCATGCAATTGTGAACCTAAGGAATCGATATTAGCAGTGAGTTATTTTAGTAATTCTGGAAAGTAACAAAAATTGGTCCAAAATGTCTATCTTACAATGTTTTATATAAAATCTTCACCGTACCAACTAAATTTTATCACAGAATATTTGTAGGGAGTTACCAAATATTTAGTCTTATTTACATACAGCTTACCTGCGTTTTTCTAATTATTTTATTGATGTTGCTATTTATTCAAATCTGAAGATTTTGAATTTCATTTATATATGTTGCTATGCAATGAATAACAGTAAATCGCTAAATTGGCGAAACATTGATGTTTCATACCAGTTCCTTGAATGTGTCAAACCGCAATGAAAACAAAATCATGTGTAACTGAAAGTTATAACTGTATTTTCTCTCTCTTGACCTTAGCTTAACCTCTACCTTTGGAGGTACTTTTACATGCCCCACTCCACGTGGCCTTATAGTGACACAACCTGTAGGGAGAGAAATTTTAACTGCAGATCACATACGTATTTTGTCAGCCCAAGGACATGGAGGGCCTTCTTTAGATAAGTGGCGAGCTCAATTCCAGGGCCATTTACGACAAGACATGCCATTAACTCACTCATTTAGGTCCTACATTAAACAAAGCGAATGCTGTAGATCATGTTGCTAAGATGATATTGGAGGATGATTTGGGTCCTAAATATTCCTGAGGTTTGTCTTACAGGTGAATAAAAAAGCCCGAAAACACCTCTCACACGAAATTTGTCCCGATCGAGGATCGAACAAAGAACTGTTAAGTATGACGATGTAAATCATAATACAGAAAAATGAAGACGACTTACAAAAATCTATGCATGCATTAAATGGAATATGTAAATTATATGATCTAAAGATTTCTGTAAGGAAAACGAAGACCATGGCTTTTAGAGGAAGAGATCCAGTGAGATCCAAAATTATTTTAGAAAATCAAAGTATAGAACAGGTGTCTAGTTTCAAATATTTGGGCTGTGATATTGGCTACAATGTGGAAAGAGATATTGACTCCAAAATAAATAAATTTCAGACGGTGTGTGGAACAATACAGACAACATTCAAACATAAAATTAGAAAAGAAACCAATATAAAAATGTATAATGTTATGGCGGTTCCCACAGTATTGTATGGTTGTGAAACTTGGGCTCCAGTGAAAAGACAGAAGGATAGAATACAGACGGCGGAGATGAGGTTCCTAAGACAAGTAAAAGGATGTACAAGGCTTGATAGAATAAGAAATGAAGATATAAGAGAAGAATTGAAAGTACAGCCTTTATTGGATAAGGTCACGAATTACAGACAGAAATGGATTGATCATATTGATGGAATGAGTAAGGAGAGATATTCATTGTTAGCAAGAAATTATCAAGCAAGAGGAAGACGTGATGTTGGAAGACCTAGAAGACGTTGGGCTAATGCATTATGAAGTCGGAACGGACAATTATCTAATCCCTGGAGTGATGATGGTGACGATTTTATCCTGAGATCACATCGGTGAACGTATAAAGTATTAGCCTATTTTTTGTAGAATTGACCACTTTGTTAGCTTTGAGAACTTAATTGTTTGTTGAAAATGAGTAGCAGAGTATGTGCTAGAAAGTAAGACATATGTATATACAGGGGAATTGGATAAGTATTGACAACACTGTTGTAAATCAGCGATCCTAGTGGTGACCATTGTAATCTTGTAGTATGTTGTTGAGTAGTCTTTCTTGTATAAATCTGTAACATTGAAAGTCTGGAAATAGCAATATTTTGTGAATACATTCAATGTTTCGCACATTTAGTAAGTAATACCTGCCTTAAATATTGTTGAGTAGAATTTGTTTAGAATATGGAATTGGGAAGTACTATAACATCCACCAAATTCACCAAACATGAGCCCTTGTGACTATAACTTATTCCCAAAGATCAAATAACCTCTATCAGACATTCGATTACAATAAATAGTTGATATCCAGAAAGCTCTACATCGATCTGATGTGATAGCTATCTAGAAATGGTGCAGCAGATGGAGTGCGACGTCTTCCATGGATTTGACAAAGAGCAGTTGACTTGACAAGAGACTTTAAATTAAGTTTGTGATGTCAAAAGTAATCTAAATGTGTTTTGTGACTATTTAACTCATGCCCCAAATGGGAGTCAATGACCAATCTCGTTTCAATGATATCTGTTTTATAACCAATCACAGTCGTATTTCACGAAATATTTATCAGTGTTAAATTTACCATATTAAAAAAAGTTCCTCCTTTTTAATATTCTGAACAGGTCTCACCATTATTTTGCAGTGACTGAGCCTGTAAGAAATACGGCTACCAGATTGTATATATAGTGCATAGATGTCAACACATAGCGCTTGCAGGAGTTAATATATAAACATTTGTAGCAATTTATTATACCACCAAAAAAAGAAACCACTGTTTGCACTTTCTTAAATGTATTTTTTCCCAGGTAACAATCCAGAAAAATATAATTGTCATATTTACATCATACGACATCAGAAATGAATTAATATACAGTTTGATGTGTTTCATTTTTTCTCCACTAGAGAGCATTCTTAATATATTGCGTTCCTTTGGCAATAAATAGTATGATCTGGTTGCAGTGATAAACAAAAGAAGCAGATGAAGCGTACCTATCGTTTCTCATTTGTTTTCAAACATCGCCGTTTACATTAAATATATAAATATTTTAAAATAACTATAGTTAAATAATGATTTATGAGTAAACAGCTTAATTTTATTCGTTAAATAGTGCTAACAAATGTCACTCTTGATTTCCAAATTCTCTGGATAAATTCACTCCTCACTTCGTGAATCGTGAATTTATCGATAATTTGGAAATCACTCGTGGCATTACTTATGATGTTATATCAGTGTTGTTCCATTACTTGTCGAACGCCCTAGTGTATAAACTCCATGGTGTCACAGCCCTAGTTGGCCATTGGCCTAAGGATCTGCTCCTGATCACACATCAACTCGTGTTTATCACAGAAATGGAAGATTATTGGACCAGTATAACGCGATGGTCTAGGGATGATGTCCCTTGCCTCTCGTCCCGAGAATCGCATGTTCAATCCCGGCCATGTTCATTAGATATATAGGGTGGAAAAATTCAAGGGACTAGTAATGGAAGAAAAATCATAAGAATGTTAAACTCTATATTGTGGAGTAAAAAAATCATTAACAGAACAAAAGAACTAATTTATAAGTCCATCCTAGAAAGTATAATGTTATATGGATCGGAAGTTCGGACAATGGCACAACATGTCAGCTGAATAACTGCAGTTGAAATAGATTTTTGGAAAAGAGCTGCCAGAAAATCTTGACTGAAAAGAATTAGAAATATAGAAACTAGAAAATTGATGAATGCAAAAAGAAGTATAATGGATGAGACTGAACACAGAAGGCTAACATGGTATGGACACGTAAGGAGAATGCAGGATGGAAAACTACCAAAAGCCCTTCATACATGGAAAATTGAAAGAAGGAACAAGAAAAGGAAGACCAAGAACAACCTGGAAGAATAAAATTCAGCATTCAATGAGGGAATTCGGTGTAACGGATCAGGATACAGAGAACAGAGAACGATGGAGAACTTTAATTAAGGGAAATTTGTGAATGTTTGTTGCAAACTGATAGTCTATAAGTCCGTAGTCATTTATGTATTTTTGAAAATTTATATTAATTATTAAGACTGGTTCGAGAAAATCTCAATTACCATTCTCAATGAATACGAGTCCTCCGGCATTGAATTATATGGGATATAACGTCCACCGCTGTGGTCTCGAGGTAACGTGCTGCCTTGTCACGCAGCGGGCCCGGGTTCGATCCCCGGTCGGGGCAGTTTTTCTGGATGAGGTTTTTATCGGGATTTTTCTTCACCTGTAAGACAAATGTCAAGAAAACTTTAAGGCCCAAACGGTCCCCGAAATCATATGGCCAACATCATTCTTCACCGGTGTGGAAAGCAACGGGAAGCTACCATACCTACAATTCCCTAGTAAAGCTGTAAGCATAGCATGAAAATGCTATGAATGCAGTGAAGGACCTGCTTTCGGGCAGAATTCTTCTTCTACTACAAGGTTTAGGCTATGCAACCTGTTCCGGCGAAGTTAAAAGTGGAGTCCATCTTCTACGTGGTCGGCCAACATCTCTTGTTCCTCTGGGATTATACAGGAAGGTTCTTTTTGGTATTTTTTCGTTCTTCATTCTCATTAAGTGTTCTGTCCATTTCTTATTATTTTCGCTGATTTTATCTTCAATTATTTATATAATCACCTTGCTTTTACCCAGTGTGAATTTCAATAGTATGTAAAGCTGTTCGTTTGACTGTACCTTACTGTTTGCACTAGGCCTATTTAGAAAAAGGGAGTGGATAAGATGTCATTTAATTTTATAACAACTTATATAGTGAATATATTCTTTATTAAGATAATACGCATACATTTCACAAGATTTAAACACAAATCCATTAATCCTGATGTATATTTACCAATGTTCTGCAAGAAAATAATTCATTCGCAGACAAAATGCAGAAAAATTGAAATAAGTGAAGTTTTCGTTTTAAGGCATTGTTGTTGCTTTGAAATTCTCTAGAGATTTTCTGAAATGGTTACATCTCTCACCTGAAAAAAAAGAGTACTGTATAGGAAATTGAATTAATACTAACAATATTTCTACTTGGATGTTTAAAGACAATAAAAATCTGGGTCTGAACATTAGTCAAACGAACAAATTATGCCACAATATAAACAAAGTCAAAATATTTTGTATTTGAAAATTGAAAAGAAATAATAATAATAATAATAATAATATAATATATTATTATTATTTTTATTATTATTATTATTATTATTATTATTATTTCAGATTACTTACTTGTATCCTTGAATTGAGGAGGACAGTTCTGAAAGGAATAAAACAATTATTGAGTTTTGGATTTTCAAATTAATTTTCATTTTAACGTTTCTTAATTTAAAAATTAAATACTACAATAGAATATTTGGATACGCCATAGCGTAGTTGCCCTCCATGGTATCTTTACCTTGTCGTGGTGGAGTGGCTTGCGTGCTTAAATGTTCCTGAGAGCTATGCCGGCGGTAGCATTGCTGCCGATAGGGCTACCCATGCCAGACTGATCGAAGGTGATAAGCCAGACGAAAAATGTACCTTGGTCGAAAGAGTGACGATCTTTCACCGTAAAAATACAACCGTCAAGAAATGCGGACATGGGTTCATAGCGTAGTTGGTTAAGGCATCGGTATGAAACTGGAAGTTCGGAGTTCGAATTAAAGTGGGGTCAGGATTTTTAAACTGTTTCAAACCTTCTGACGGGTTCGTGATCCACGGAAATGAGTACCACACGCTTGTTCTGAGGGTAAAAGCGATCATCACGAGGGTTGACAACTAACATCGAGTGCCGATTGTTTAAATATATATTTTTTTGGTTATGGTTATTTTCGGTGTCTACTAGACAGGACTAGCGAAAAAAAACCTTTTTATATTCTGCAGGGAATATAATTTACTATATGCTATGTATCGAGGATTCATTTAATTGTAGGATTTATAGATATTATATTTCTTACCAATTCCACCTCTATCAGAGTACAAATATTCACAAGCGTCATAGCAAGGCTGCATCCGTGGGTTGATGGATCCCTAGCTCTCAGACCTGTAATTAAATATAATCATATATTTCTGAGTTACAGGATTTGTTTCTTGGTGTTCCTGTAATTAATTTACCAGTGTTATTGTTCCTCAGAAGAAAATAATAGGATCTGTAATTTCTAATTCGAGGCATAGACTGCCAAACTTTACCATCTTTCAGAAACAAATTGAAAATAAAATTACTAACAGAAACAACTCACTAATATTACTTTTGAAAATTAATAATTTGTTTTTTCATTATTTAATAAAAATAGTTTTAAGATTTGTTAATATATTTACCTAATGCCTTGTATAATAAGCGATAGATTAATTCATTATAGTTTATTACTCTCTTTGTATTTTTTTTCTTTCTTTTCTTTTTATGTATAGTAGATTCGAGCTGTTATTCCTTTCTGTATTCATTCTATCATTAATTTGTTTTAATTGTATTTAATTTTATTATATTATTAGACATTATTTTCATTATTATTTAATTTGACAGATAATTGATTGTTTAGTCATCACCATCTGCATTCATGGATTAGATCTATTGACCCGTTCCGACTTCAGCCCATCTCTTTCTAGGTCTGCCCACATCTCGGGTGCCTTTAGGTTTGTATCTTGTTATTTGTTTTGGATATCTATCTTTATTCATTCTGTCTATGTGTTGCTTCCATTTTTGTCTATATGTATCTATTTTATCAGTTATTGCAAATATTTCAAGTTCGTGTCTTATTTCTGTGTTCTTGATTCTTGTCTTCCTTAGTGCATCCTTTAACAGATCTCAAAAATTTCATTTCTGCCGCCGTTATCCTACTTAGATCTTGTATCTAGGCTTCTGAACCATAGATCAGTACCGGTACTTCCAACGTTTTATAAAATTTCAATTGGGTCTCTCTTGTTGTTTTGTTATTTAGTGATCGTTTTATCGTACCACATATTCCCTGGAATTTTGCTATTTTATTAGTTATATCATTATCATAATTAAATGAAATGTCTGTCACATCCTAGATAATTGATTGATTGTTTAGTATGACTATTATTGTAATTGTTTGTATTTAAATGTAACATATGGTTGTCCTGGTGAGTGGAAGAGAAGGCCTCATGGCCTGAACTCCACCAGGCTAAATGAATCTATTCTGAATTCTATTCAATATATATTAGGGTGTCCCAAGACATAAAGGAAGTTTTTTTTCGGAAAGTAAAATATGCACATCCTCTACTTCTTTTTCTGTTTGCCACTAATAACTCAAATAACAAACTGCGATTGGATCACGACAACCCGTGCATTCTCTATGCCAAACATAAGACATGAACATTTGTACTGGGTAAGTGTAGAAGGGTTCTGGAACTACAGTAAAAGTTTATTTAGTAAATAAAACATCAGTATGTCCAAAACGTATAACTATTTACTATTCACAAAAAAAGTTATTCAAATTTTCTTTTCAAAGTTAGCAAGTACTCACATCTTTCGAAGGAAGTTGTCACGGGTTGCCTTGGGCCTAAGTACAGCAAATTGTACTTACAATTATTTTAACATTATAAAAGTAAACTTCCCAGTTTGCGAAATATCATACACAGCAGAAACAGATATAAATAACAAACTAAATAAGTTTAATTATATAACAGGAAAACTAAAAAGAACTTTGAAAAATAAAGCCAGGAAAGACTCTATAATGAAATTATACAAGACAATGGCAGTGCATATTATTACTTATGGTCCGAAACATGGGCAGTGACAACACAACAATCTGCCAGGATACAAGCTGCTGAAATGAGATTCCTCAGACCAATAGCAGGATATCAAAGATCAGACAAAAAACATAGCACAGAAATAAGACAACTAAAAGTAGAGGAATTAAACACAACAATAGTGAAATACAGAACAAACTGGAAAGAACAGTTGGCAAGGATGACTGAGAATAGAATATCAAAAGCAGCATACAACTATTCACCATGAGGAAGAAGAAGTTTGGGAAGACCAATGAAAAGATGGAAAGAGCAGCAATTTGGAGCCGGAACAGGCTAGTAAATAAGCTTAAACCGCGAAGAAGAAGAAGAAGACAAATAAATTAAAAGGATATACGTTAAAATTAAAAAAAAACTTAGATTTCTGGGGATACCCTAATATATATTGTAACTCATTGACTGAGTGAATGATATTCTTTGTTCGTGTTATCTCGGAGGTGGCCCTGGAATTGAACTGATCACTCATCCAGGGATTCATGTCATGTCGTTATACGCCAACAATATGTGTATGATCTAGAATTATGAATCATCTTCAGGCAGAAAGTCCTTTGTGGTTTGAGCCAAGTAAAATTTCCTATGAAGAGAGAAGTTAAACTAAGGTTAAGGGATAGAAAGAGAGAGGTAAGTAGGTAGTTACTACCTTTGGCTAATTTGTTGCTGTGATCAACACAGTGATCGGCTTTCTCTCTTGCCAATTCTCTCATAGATGTCTCTGTATACAAATCTGAAGCAAGTCTCATAAATTCTTTCTTCATAACGTAGCCTTCTCTATTCACCTGTAATGTAATTAAATATTTCTCAGAATTTTAGTGATTTCTAAGTCTGAAACAATAAAGTAGTTGTATGATAAGGAAGAACATATTAGAGCAGAAACTTTTACCGTATCTGTTCCAGTACAGTCTTCAGAAATCAATACGGAATTATTTTATAATTTAATAATAATAATGATCATAATAATAATAATAATAATAATAATAATAATAATAATAATAATAATAATAATCATAAGTAATGCCACGAGTGATTTCCAAATTATCGATAAATTCACGACTCACGAAGTGAGGAGTGAATTTATCTAAAGAATTTGGAAATCAAGAGTGGCATTTGTTAGGACTATTTAACGAATAAAATTAAGCTGTTTACTCACAAATCATTATTTAACTATAGTTATTTTAAAATATTTATATATTTAATGTAAACGGCGATGTTTGAAAACAAATGAGAAACGATAGGTACGCTTCTACTGCTTCTTTTGTTTATCACTGCAACCAGATCATACTATTTATTGCCAAAGGAACGCAATATTGTAAGGAGGAGCTTTCTTTAATATGGTAATTATAACACTGATAAATATTTGGTGAAACACGACTCTGATTGGTTGTAAAACAGAAATCATTGAAACGTGATTGGTCATTGACTTCCATTTGGGGCATGAGTTAAATAGTCATAATAATCCTTTCAAAAAACGTTAAGCTGAAAATATATAAAACTATTATTCTACCAGTTATATTATATGGGTGCGAAACATTGACTCTTACTTTAAGGGAGGAAAGGAGATTGGAAGTATTTGAGAATAAAGTTCTTAGGGAAATTTTTGGACCAAAGAGAGATGAACAGACAGGTGAATGGAGAAGCCTACATAACAATGAACTACATGGCCTTTATAGGAAGCCAGATATAATAAGAACAGTTAAGTCTCGTAGATTGCGATGGGCAGGACATGTTGCGCGTATGGGGAATGAAAGACTTGCATGGAGACTTCTTGTAGGAAAGCCAGAAGGAAAACGCCCAGTTGGTAGACCAAGAATTAGGTGGGAGAACAACATTAACTATGATTTGAGGGAAGTAGATTATACAGGAAATGATTGGAAAGCATTAGCTCAGGATAGGGATGTATGAAGAGCTTATGTCCGCGCGGCCATGAACCTACGGGTTCGATAGTGCCAGTGAGTAAGTAAGTAATAATAATAATAATAATAATGACTATTAACTCATGCCCCAAATGGGAGTCAATTACCAATCACATTTCAATGATTTTTTATTTACAACCAATCACAGTCGTGTTTCGCCTAAAATTTACCAACTAAAGTTTATCATAATAAAGAAAGCACCTCCTTTTTAACATTCTGAATTATTTTGCAGTGACTGACTCTCTAAGAAATACGGCTGCCAGATTGTATATATAGTGCATGAATGTCAACAGAAAGCGCATACGAGAAATAATATAAAAACTTTTGTAATAATTGATTATACCAGAAAAAAAAGAAACCACTGTTTGCACTTTCTTAAACGAATTATTTTCCAGGAAATGACGCAGAAAAATATAATTGACATATTTACATCATAGGACATCAGAAATTAATTAATACCTATAACGTTGGTTATAAATTTCTCCACTCGGGTGCATTCCTACAACATTGCGATCTTTTGGCAATAAATAATATTATGATCTGGTTGCAGTGATGAACAAAAGAAGAAATTAAAGCGTGCCAATCATTTCTCATTTGTTTTCAAACATCGCCGTTTACATTAAATATATAAATATTTTAAAATAACTATATTTAAAGATTAATTTGTGAGTATACAGCTTAGTTTTATTCGTTAAATAGTCCTAACAAATGCCACTCTTGATTTCCAAATTATCGATAAATTCACGACTCACGAAGTAAGGAGTGAATTTATCGATAATTTGGAAATCACTCGTGGTATTACTTATGAGAATTTGGAAATCAAGAGTGTCATTTATTAGGACTATGTAAGGAATAAAATTAAGTTGTTTACTTACAAATCATAATTTAAATGTAGTTATTTTAAAACATTTATATATTTAATGTGGGGGCACGCCGTAGCGTAGTGGTTAAGGCACTGCGCTACAAGCCGGAAGGTCGAGGGTTCGAGTCCCGGTGGGGTCAGGATTTTTAAACTGACCCAAACCTTCTGGCGGCACTGTGACCCTGGGGTCGACTCAGCCTCTAACTGAAATGAGTACCAGACGCTTGTTCTGGGGTAAAGGCGGCCGTCACGCAGGGCTGACAACCCGGCTGACATCAAGTGCCGATTGTCAAGAAAAAGTGGGAGCGTTAACCTTCTACTGCCCCAAAGGCCTCCTGAGGCCTGTAGTGGGATCACTTTACCTTTTTTATATTTAATGTAAACGGCGATGTTTAAAAACAAATGAGAAACGATTGGTATGCTTCATTTCCTTCCTTTGTTCATCACTGCAACCTGATCATAATATTATTTATTACCAAAGGATCGCAATGTTGTAAGAATGCACCCTAGTGGAGAAATTTATAACCAGCGTTATAGGTATTAATTAATTTGATGTCCTATGATGTAAAAATGTCAATTATATTTTTCTGCAACGGCATTTCCTGGAAAATAATTCTTTTAAGAAAGTGCAAACAGTGTTTTTTTTGCGGTATATCAATTGTTACAAATGTTTTTATATTATCTATCGCATGTGCTTTCTGCTGGCATTCATGCACTATATATACAATCTGGTAGCCGTATTTCTTAGGGGGTCAGTCACTGCAAAATAATGCTATGACTTATTCAGAATGTTAAAAAGAGGTGCTTTCTTTATTATGATAAACTTCAGTTGGTAAATTGTAGGCGAAATGCAACTGTGATTGGTTTTAAATAAAAATCAGTGAAATGTAATTGGTCATTGACTCCCGTTTGGGGCATGAGTTAAAATAGTAAATTAAATTTATTATTTTTTTAGATTGTGCTAACAGGACGAATACTAACATGAAATAATTACGTGCCGTTTCTACTTATAACTCCAATACGAAATAGTGCCAAATTATTTCCAACAAGGCACCTTAGGGTAACTCCGATCAATACCGACCGCAAATTTCTCGGAGTAGTCGAAGTGACTTCGCAATGCTGGAATATTTTTATTATTAACGTTTAAATAATGCAATTAAACACGTGGCGATTTTCCGAAGCCACGGAATAGAGCACGTAGGTCTATTATACAAAAGCATCTTGGGATGCTATATCGCTGGTCGCTGCTATGGAATCGATTAAATAAGGGTAGAAATCGATTCTACAAGCTACACAGAAAATAATAACGGGTGTAATTTTTGTTCGCAGAGAGAGTACCTTTTGAGTTTTTGAGTGCATGTCAGCTTTTTCTATACCTTTCAATAAGGTGATCGGAATTACCCAAATGTCAGGGGAACTCCGATCAAATCCAGGTACTAGAATATAATTATATTTTCGGATTAGTTGATAGTATATTTTGTATTTTTTTGTGTACCTAAGTAACTAATATAACAGTAAATAATTCTACTTTTTAAAGTAAAGCATAATTGAAAGAATTGAGGAAAAGGAATTAAAGTGGTTAGGACATGTTTTAAGAATGGAAGATGAGCGATGGCCGAAGCAACTATATGAATGGCATCCTAACAGAAAGAAGAAAAGAGGAAGACCAAGGTTAACATGGAAGGAAAACATAAAGACAGTAATGCAAGCTAGAGGGCTAAGCATCGAAGATGCCCAAGACCGTAGGCTTTGGAGGTTTGGCACGGGAAGACGGCAGCAGCTGTAAAAACCCGAAGATAGATAGAGATAAAGTAGTTTTAAGAATAATATTTCAAAATATTCGAGTAATTGCAAAAATGATCGACATTCCCCCCACATCACCCTATATTAACTTTATTGTATAATTGATGTCACATATAACTTACCACACCAAGCTTTTCTCCATAACATTGCACCACACACTGTGAACATAAAAACATCATAAGAATAGTATTAGCGATAAATAATGAAAACAAGATTTTTTTCTGGTGGGTTTAAAATTGTATAGTGAAGGTAAAATTTGACTGGATAAATCAAATTCCGTCTTTGTAGGTACACCCTTCGACAAAAAAATGAGTCATCTCTTGAACGCACATTTCTTCTAAGTCATACTCGGCACAGCGCTGGGTTCAAACTAGGAAACTAGTCATAATTGTGCAGTCCCTGAGCTACTGTGTTATGTGACATGAACTGAAAACAATAGAACAAGAAAGACGGAGGTAAATCTAAGACAAGCAATTGAATAACAAAGGTAACTGTCCAATACCATTAGGAAAACATGTTTGTATCTTATACTTACGTCGTATTTTGGGTGACCGTTAGTGACTTGTCCATCTGAAAAATTAATTTTTATCTACATTAACATAAATACAATGAATTCTGTTAATTTTCTTAACTAACTAACTAACTGGCACTATAGAACCCGAGCGCGTGGACATATGTTCTCCAAACATCCCTATCCTGAGCTAATGCTTTCCAATCATTCCCTGTATAATATACTTTTCTCAAATCATAGTTAATGTTATTCTCCCATCTCCTTCTTGGTCTACCAACTGGGCGTTTTCCCTCTGGTTTCCGTACAAGAAGCTTCCATGCACCTCTTTCATTCCCCAGTCGTGCCACATGTCCTGTCCATCGCAGTCTACGAGACTTAACTGTTGTTATTATATCTGGCTTCCTATAAATACCATGTAGTTCACTGTTATGTAGTCTTCTCCATTCATGTGTCTGTTCATCTCTCTTTGGTGTTAATTTTCCTACTAATTGTTATTTATTGAGTAATATTCTACCTTTTTAATTTTATGATTAAAGTTTAGGATATTTGTTCTATTCTAATCTGTATTTCATCAAATTACTATTTTCTAATTCAAAAAGATTTTCTTTTTTAACTTATTAACATAATATTATATAACACAGCAAGAAATTTCTTCGATTCTAGATGTAAGATTGCAAACTAATATTATTTTTTTTCTTAATGTGTAGTTCAGTCTTACTTTCAGATTCTAAAATTGTAACTAAGCATGATATTACGTTTTATTTCCAGAATTCTAGGATAACCAGCAGTTTCTTTAATATAATCCTTAATTTAACAAGTTGTTCCAATGATGAAATTCAACGTTTGTAACACAGGAAGTCTAAGATACTAGATAAAAATATGTTATTTTCTAATTTTAAAATTTTACGTTAGGAAGATGCTCTATTATAATATCCGGTTCAGATATTTTCTAATGTATAAGTTGATAGGTTAACAAAGGTTATATTTTTATCTTCTACTTTCAAGAAGGTCATATACTATTTCACAAGATTAAATGTTTTATAATTACAAAGAAATACACGTTCTCTCAGTCAAAGCATAAATTTATTATGTCGACGTTTCAATCTCCTTATGTGAGATAAGTTTTTATATATAAGGAGATTGAAATGTCGGCGTAATAAATGTATGTTTTGACTGAGATAACGTGTATTTCTTTATAATTATAATATTAATTAGATTAGATTAGATTAGATTAGATTTAATTAGCCTGGTGGAGTTAAGGCCATGTGACCTTCTCTTCCACTCACCAGGGCAAACATATATTACATCTGAATATAACAATCACAATGAACTCTAATATTAAATACTAAATAAAAATTTGATCAAAAAGATAATATATATTATATTACGATCTATAATGCAACCAGTTAATGTTAGTTAAAATTAAGACTAAAACTAATAATAAAATGTATACAAGCAAGACATATTAAATTGTCCCTGTCTAATGTATATAAAAGGCAAAGAAAAATAATGAGATATAGAAAACTAATTTTACGATTATACAATATTTAAAACAAAGTAAAAGAAAATATTTGTTAATCTTAATATTATTTTCATAAATAATTGAATTTATTAATTGTTAAAAGAATACTATCAGTGAGGTGTATAAGTTAGTTTGTTATTAAATAATTCTTTACTTTGTTTTTAAAGGATGTTATAGTTTGACAGTCTCTGACATAGGGCGGAAGAGAATTCCATGTTTTGGTAAGTGAGACCGTAAAAGATAATGAATAATATACAGTGTGATGAGGAGGGATATAAAGGATAATGTGCTGATGGGATCGAATGTCAAGAGTATGCGTGTCGGATAGTCTGATGAAGCGGCGTGATAAATAATAATTAGGCGATGATGTGTGAAGTAGTTTATAGAGAAGGGATAGGGAATGGACAGTTCTACGATCTCTTAAACGAAGCCATGGTAATTGTTCCAGGGACAGTGTAACATGGTCAAATTTGCGAATACCACAAATAAAACGTGCACAGTTTTATTACTCTCTGTGAAAAATAATTTTAAAAAAGTATAATAAATTTAATGTTTTCTTCATTATAATTTGCATTACTCTTACCTTCGATGGCGTCGTTAGAACACTGATTGTAATAATCATCCATATTTTGTGTAAACTGATTCACTTTATGAGCTGAGCAACACTGGCCATGACCTTCATCTCCACTTGCATAGTGTCCTCCATGATTTGCATTTATAAGTACGATTGTTACGAGATATAGCAAGTAGCTGGATAACATGCCGCCTCTGAAATCGAAACAATGGTCTTAATAAAGTTAAAAATCTAAATATTAAATTCTAAACATTGCTCTTAATACTTGAAGTGGCGGCTTGTTGACAAACACAAAACTTTTTTTTTTCGAAGTCTGAAATGTTTTACAGAAGGTGAATTCCATTGTAACTGACGGAACAATTGCAACAAAATAAAATAATATTTTATTTTTTAGCCTTCGCAAAGTAGGAACTATTTTTCTCTTCAAAACATTTATATGTAGGTTTCAATCTCTTTAGTAACAGGAAATATGAGTTACTTCTATTAATATATCTGAGGCGATATGCTAACCCCACATATAACTTGTTAACAACTGTAGATACTTACTTACTCACTGGCACTATCGAACCCGTAGGTTCATGGCCGCGCGGACATAAGCTCTCCATACATCCCTATCCTGAGCTAATGTCTTCCAATCATTCCCTGTATAATCTACTTCCCTCAAATCATAGTTAATATTGTTCTCCCACCTCATTCTTGGTCTACCAACTGGGCGTTTTCCCTCTGGCTTTCCTACAAGAAGCTTCCATGCAAGTCTTTCATTCCCCATACGTGCAACATGTCCTGCCCATCGCAGTCTACGAGACTTAACTGTTCTTATTATATCTGGCTTCCTATAAAGCCAATGTAGTTCATTGTTTTGTAGTCTTCTCCATTCACCTGTCTGTTCATCTATCTTTGGTCCAGACATTTTCCTAAGTACTTTATTCTCAAATACTTGTAATCTCCTTTCCTCCCTTAAAGTAAGAATCCATGTTTCGCACCCATATAATATAACTGGTAGAATAATAGTTTTATATATTTTCAGTTTAACGTTTTTTGAAAGGAGCTGGGACATCAAGAGTCTCTGCAATGCGTAATAGCACGCATTTCCAGAATTGAGCCTATGTTTAATTTCTTTGTGCATCTCATTCCTATTTGTGATCATTGTTCCTAGGTATTTGAATTCACCCACTTCCTCAAAATTTCCCTCATTTGTCATTAGCTGTCCATTTGCATTATATAATGAATTTCTACGTGTGACCATATATTTAGTTTTATTGATATTTACTTCCAGTCCGTCCCGCGCTGTAGCCGAGTGGTTAAGGTAGGAAGCCTTGGCGCAGAGCTACGGGACTTGCGCTGGTTCGAGTCTCCATGGGGGAAGAAATTTTCTCATGGTATTTCGGCCAGTATGGGACCGGTGCCCACCCAGCATCGTGAGGCAATTGGGTAGCTACAAAAAGTAGCGGCTCCAGGTTGAGGAACCAGATATAACGGCTGGGGGACTCGACATGCTAACCACATGTCACCCCTACACTGGCTGTTGATCATCTACCTCTGTGATTGACACATGTGGATGTGAAGGGCCAGCAGCCGGCTGGTAAAAGGGCAACCGCTGAAAAGTGGAAAGACCCTCAATCGGAACTTCCAGTCCTAATTTCTTAGTATTACTCAATAGTGTGTGCGTGTTGTTCTTTAGTATCTCCTCGCTATCGGCCAACAATACTACATCATCAGCATAAACTAACAGCTTATAACAACTGTAGATAAGTAAGAGTAATTAAATTTGCTCGTTAAGAAACTTTCGCTACGGAGCACCTGTGTCCTCACATAGGACGTATGGGATATATATATATATAATCATCATCATCCGGTATCATGGCAGCTGCCGCCGTCTTTCGGAAACCAAACGCCATTCCTCTCTGCCCATCCATTGATCTTCCTCCAATTCTCTGATATTCATAGCTGCTTGTACCCCTTCTATCCAAGTTTTCTTCCGTCTTCCCCTCTTTCTCCTTTCTATTGGGATCCATTCCATAACAATTTTAGGCAATCTTTGCTCTGTCATTCTTTTGACATGGCCATGCCACTGTAATATTTTCTTTTCTATAATATCTATGATGTCCAGGTCCTCTTATACACCCATAGTTTCCCTTATTTCTTTATTTCGTATTCTATCCATTCTAGGTTTTTCAGCTGATCTTCTTAAAACATCCATTTCTGTACTTAAAATTCTTTTCATTTCCCTGGTAGGAATTTGCCAGACGTCAGCACCATATGTTAAAATGCTCTGAATTATGGAGGAGTTTAAAGCATTTATTGCTCGCTTTGTTTGTGCGATTCTATTTTTAATTTCCACTGTGTTATCGCCTGAATGGTCTAATTTTCTTTATATATATATACATATATTATATATACACTGCCTTCAGTAATATTGTATTTAAAATATACGGTTTTATTTCGGTAACTGACGTAACTGTCGAATGCCATAATTTTGTATAGAATGAGAATAAAATAATCTCAGTGAAGTTTAATTTATATTTCAACAAGAAATTGGGACTAAGGTATGTGTGTGTAATATATATATATATATATATATATATATATATATATATATATATAGGAGGAGTTACAAAATACATGTTTTGAATTTTATGTTCTAATGAACTCTAATCATTAATTATACAAAATAGAAGTAACTCAAGTAACAACTAACGCTTCTGCGTGGTATAAGCATTTTGATTCAAATAAAAAAATTATTTGCTATGTATGAATTTGTTAATATTCTAGAATATTCTAGGATGTAGGCAGTTGAAAATATTTTAATAGTCCCTGTACCACTCTGGGAAGCAGGGAAGAAATCTTCGTTGTATTGTGTCACATTTTGCATGAAATTCGACAGAAAGACTTAAATAGTTCATAAAATAAACATACTGAACGTATTTTTGGTCAGCTTTTGAAGCTATCTTATCATAGATTTCTGAAACACTTTCAATTCTTCGTTAATCATTTTGATGCCATAACTTGGAAATCTAAAATGATTAATTGGGATCTCTAGACAGTATTAAACAAAGATTAAACTCGCTGATACAAAAGCTATCGAACCAGCAGGTTCAAAGCCCCATGCACGTAAGCTCTCGATACATTCAAAGATACTCCTGGGGCCTGTAGTGGAAATTCTTTGTCTTTACCTTTTTACTGGAACGAGATTAACTATCTCAATGGCACTATCGAGCCCAGAGGTTCATGGCCAAGTAAACGTAAGTTCTGCATACATCCCTATCCTGAGCTATTGATTTCCAATCATCTCTTCTATAATCTACTTTCCTTAAATAATGGTTAATCTTATTTTCCCACCTCATTCTTTGCCTACCTACTGACCGCTTCCTCTATTCTTTCTTACAAGAATTTTGAAAACTCCTCTTGCATTCCCAAATCGCGCCACATGTCCTGTCCATAGCTGTTTATGAGACTTAACTGTTCTGATTATATCTGATTTCCCATAAATATCATTTAGCTCACTGTTATGAAACAAAATATGAAATAAAAACTTTACACGAATTAGTTGGCAACGGAGTTACAATCCGAAATCTCCACATATTTATCATAAGTAATGCCACGAGTGATTTCCAAATTATCGATAAATTCACTCCTCACTTCGTGAGTCGTGAATTTATCTAGAGAATTTGGAAATCAAGAGGGGCATTTGTTAGGACTATTTAACGAATAAAATTAAGCTGTTTACTCACAAATCATTATTTAACTATAGTTATTTTAAAATATTTATATATTTAATGTTAACGGCGATGAAAACATTAACTACATAACAACTATATAGAGCATTCTATTAATAATCATGTAGGAAGCTACTTACTTTATTTTATATCATTTTAATTTTATTATATTCTATGTTTTTGTTAGCATTAGCTAGTATTAGATCCATCATCATTGTATTTTGTTTAGTCTGTATTTTAATATCTTAAAATTGTAATATGTACGTAATTTTTGTATAATTTTACTATTCGCTGGTTGAGTGGAAGAGAAGGCCTTATGGTCTTAACTCTGCCAGCTAAAATAAATCATTATTATTATTATTATTATTATGTTTGAAAACAAATGAGAAAGGATAGGTACGCTTCATCTGCTTCTTTTGTTTATTACTGCAACCAGATCATACTATTTATTGCCAAAGGAACGTAATATTGTAAGAATGCTCTCTAGTGGAGAAAAAATGAAAAATCAAAATGTATATTAATTCATTTCTGATGTCGTATGATGTAAATATGACAATTATATTTGTCTGGATTGTTACCTGGGAAAAAATACATTTAAGAAAGTGCAAACACTGGTTTCTTTTTTTGGTGGTATAATAAATTGCAACAAATGTTTCCCGCATGCGGCATGTGTTGACATTCATGCACTATATATACAATCTGGTAGCCGTATTTCTCACAGGCTCAGTCACTGCAAAATAATGGTCTGTTCAGAATATTAAAAAGGAGGAGCTTTCTTTAATATGGTAAATATAACACTGATAAATATTTCGTGAAACACGACTCTGATTGGTTGTAAAACAGAAATAATTGAAACGTGATTGGTCATTGACTCCCATTTGGGGCATTAGTTAAATAGTCCCAAAAAACTAACCTCTGGACCAAATCCCACCTTTTTTTAAATTTTAGGTCTACTTAAATTCAATAAAGGTAAATTGGATTGGGAATAATTGAGAACAAGAAAGGTATATGTATTAATGTATTTTTGTAATGGAATACTCTGGCAGGAAGATGGTCTCCGTGTATATTATAATATTGAATAGCCTTTGTTCCATTAAGACCACGTGACTGTAGCCTCTGAATTGTCACTACAACGCGTCCGGAAGTCCTTTGTTCGACGTCTGGTGACGTCATAACGCCAGACATGTTCAGGGTCAGAATTTCTCTTCTCCATTTAATAAAATTTCCAGCTTTAAATAGCATACTCATTCACATTAAGAAATTACATACTTATTTAAAGTAGAAAATTCCTGTTGTCAAGTTCTCCGATCTAACAGCAGAAAGATTAGTATGTGTTATTGTTGTAACTAACTATCTAACTAACTCACTGGCACGCTCAAACCCGTAGGTTCATGGCCGCGCGGACATAAGCTCTCCATACATCCCTATCCTGAGCCAATGTTTTCCAATCATACCCTGTTTAATCTACTTCCCTCAAATCATAGTTAATGCTATTCTCCAACCTCATTCTTGATCTACTAACTGGGCGTTTTCCCTCTGGTTTTCCTACAAGAAGCTTCCATACACGAATTTCATTCCCAATTCGTGCCACATGTCCTGCCCATCGCAGTCTACGAGACTTAACTGTTCTCAGGGATTGTTGTATCTACAAGTTTTAAAACTCTTTTTCGCCAAAATGCTAGTTAGGGTTGCAGCTTAATCAATAATATGTATGAATTTTAAAAATTCGGTTCAGATATATCAAACCGGTAGGTTCATGACCGTCCGGATATAAGCTCTCTATACATCCCTATGTTGAGTTAATATTTTTCATTTATTTCCTGAATAATTTATTCCCTCAACATGGATAATGTTATTCTCCTACCTCAGTCTTGACCTTCCATTCGTGCCATATATCCTGCCCATCGCAATCTATATTATTATTGTCATTATTATTATTATTACATTGTCAGTTCTATTATTATTATTATTATTATTATTATTATTATTATTATTATTATTATTATTATTATTATTATTATTATTATTATTATTATTATTATTATTATTATTATTATTATTATTATTATTATTATTATTATTGCAGTAACTAAAATTAAAATTGGAAAATATATATCAGAAGAAATTAAAGTAACAAAAGGCCTTCGTCAAGGTTGTAGCATATCACCAACATTATTTAAGATATTTATACATAAAGCGCTGTCAAACTGGAGCAAAAAATGTTCAGGAATGGGAGATGGATCAACAGATACAATATATACACTGTTATTTGCGGATGACCAGATAATAATTGCTCAAGAATATGAAGACATGGAGTTTATGTTCAGAACATTATTGGACGAATACGATAACTGGGTTTTGAAAATAAATTTAGAAAAAAACATTTTATATGGGATGTGGAGCCGAAACCGAAGATTTGATATTAGAAGAGGAAAAGGGGTATATTAGAGGATGTGAAGAATTTGAGTATCTGGGAGTAAAATTAGATAAAGAGGACAAACAAAAGTGATATTAAGAACAGAATAAATAAAGGTAGAGCAATAACAGCAATGATGAATGGAGTCTTATGGAACAGACATACGAGTATAACCAGGAAAAATAAGTTACAAATATATAATCCAATAGTGAGAAGTACTGTCACATTTGGAGCTGAAGTTTGGAAATTCAACAAAAACTTAGAGAAAAAACTTATGTCGATGGAAATGGATTTCTTGAGGAGAGCAGCAAGATGTTCAAAATTAGACAAAATAAGAAACACTGTCATAAGAGAAAAAATGAATATTGGTTATTCAATAGTAGATTATATACGATATAAGCAATTAAATTGGTATGGGCACGTACAACGAATGCAAGAAGAAAGATTACCCAGGAAAACATTGGAATGATGTCCATCTGGAAGAAGGAGGAGAGGAAGACCTCGAAACTCGTGGATGCAGGAAATAAGAACTGGAATGACAGCAAGATGACTGGAGGACATGGATTAGATGGAGAGAGACGAGTGGAGAAAAAAAATAAAACTTCAGGCACAGAAAGATGTGTAAACATTAAAATTCTGTACATAAAATAAATATTGCCATTGGCAGATAATTTAGTTCAAAGGTGATGCGAAGGAGGAATGCTTAAGTGTCTTACCGGTAGTCAAGTTTGAGATATCCTGCGTCCAGTTTATCTGGTTCTTTCTCTGTACCCATCATATGATTTTAAAAAAAGTGAGAATAAAAACTTACCTCATTGTTAATTCCACAAACTGCAGGTTTCCTACGTAATGGTTGACAGTGTTTTGTCTTCCCAAGAGACTGACGTCGATATGTTCACAGTTAGAAAGCAAACTCTCATTTGTTCTCATATAAACATATTCGCGTGTTTTTTAAATGTTTTTTTATATATATTATTTATGTTCCGGTGATATGATTGGACAAAACACGTTCATCCACTGAATAAGGAAATGATTTCTAGGCTATCATAATGGGGACCGATTTAGGTAAATTCATATAAGTATCCATCCATTCCCATACTAATTCTGCCTGAGGGCACGTCTTTCACTGCAATCATAGCATTTTCATGCTACGCTTTGCAGCTTTACTAGCGAATTATAGGTGTGGTGCCTTCCCGTTGCTTTCCACACATGTGAAGGATGATAATGATGATGGCCGGACGATTTTTAGGGACCACTGGGCCCTAAGCTTCCTGACATTTGTTTTACAGGTGAGGAAAAACCCCGAAAAGACCTCAACCAGGAGCCTGTCCCAACTGGGAATCGAACCGGGCCTGCTGCGTGACAAGGCAGCACGCTACCTCGAGACCACAGCGGTGGACTCTTATAGACTAAGTATAGGTCTGTGCATTTTTTCATAAGTAATGCCACGAGTGATTTCCAAATTATCGATAAATTCACGACTCACGAAGTGAGTTGTTAATTTATCTAGAGAATTTGGAAATCAAGAGTGGTAATTTGTTAGGACTATTTAACGAATAAAATTTAGCTGTTTACTCACAAATCATTATTTAACTATAGTTATTTTAAAATATATATATATATATATATATATATATATAATGTAAACGGCAATGTTTGAAAACAAATGAGAAACGATTGGTACGCTTCATTTGCTTCTTTTGTTCATCTCTGCAACCAGATCATAATATTATTTATTGCCAAAAGAATGCGATGTTGTAAGAATGCACCCTAGTGGATAAATTTATAACTAAAATTATAGGTATTAATTAATTTCTGATGTCCTATGATGTAAATATGTCAATTACATTTTTCTGAAACGCCATTTCCTGGAAAATAATTCGTTTAAGAAAGTGCAAACAGCGGTTTCTTTTTTTTTTTTTTGGTATAATCAAATGTTACAATTTTTTATATTATCTCTCGTATGCGCTTTCTGTTGACATTCATGCACTATATATACAATCTGGTAGCCGTATTTCTTTGGGGGCAAGTCACTGCAATATATGCTATGACCTATTCAGAATGTTTAAAATGAGGTGCTTTCTTTATTATGATAAACTTTAGTTTACAAATTCTAGGCGAAACACGACTGTGATTGGTTGTAAATCAAAAATCATGAAATGTGATTGGTCATTGACTCCCATTTGGGGCATGAGTTAAATAGTCAGTAAAAAGTAATACTAACCCACAGAGAAGAAAATTTAAAACATTCAATTATTATATTAATTATTTATTGTAGAGGCTTAATTCTCCATGCTATCTTTTCCTTTTCGTGGTGGAGTGCCTTGAGTGCTTAAATGATCCCCAGATCCATTTCGGCGGTAGCATTGCTGCCGAATGGGTTACCCCATGCCGCACTGTTCGAAGGCGATAAACCAGACGTAAAAAGTATCTTGGTCGAAAGAGTAAAAATAGAACCGTCAAGAAACACGGACATGAAATTGTCCCATCCCACAAAACCAAAGGGGGGGGATCCTCCGAAAAAACATGATGAATGGAGTCTTATGGAACAGACATATAATCAGAAAATCTTCGGAGTTACTTACTTATACACTGGCACTATCGAACCCGTAGGTTCATGGCCGCACGGACATAAGCTCTCCATACAGTCCTATCCTGAGCCAATGCTTTCCAATCATTCCCTGTATAATCTACTTCCCTCAAATCATAGTTAATCTTGTTCTCCCATCTCATTCTTGGTCTACCAACTGGGCGCTTTCCCTCTGGCTTTCCTACAAGAAGCTTCCATGCACATTTTTCATTCCCCATTCGTCGCAACATGTCCTGCCCAACGTAGTCTACGAAACTTAACTGTTATTATATCTGGCTTCCTATAAAAACCACGCAGTTCATTGTTAAGTAGTCTTCTCCATTCACCTTTCTGTTCATCTCTCGGAGTTGGCAACCTAAATAACTATATTGTAATATTACATATTACAAAGCACGTGTGGGAAGTAAAACCGCTGCCCTCTATGTATACTCCATACAAGGTATATACAAAATGTATCCAAAATGTAGTGTTAATATACATTATATGAAACAAATCACTGCATTTTAAATGAATTTAACTTTATTTGAAACAATAAAAACAATAAATACGTATTTGCCGCCATTTTAATACTGATTGGTGTCACGGCCTGCTATAGTCTCAACTAACAAACATTACTTACACTGTTAATGTTAGTCAGTTGTTTATAATGAACGCAAATATTTCCAACAAAGATGTTATTATTTTACTATTATTTATTATTTTAAAAACACCATCGCGCAAAAACTGATGTACAACGCACGTTCATGAAGTGTTTTACAGAATCTTGGGTCTTAAAAACATCGCTATCCCTCGGTTTTTAAACATTTCCTCGCTTATTTAAAAACTATTTCCCAATCTCGCATTGTAATATGCTATTGTTATCCGTCCATAGTAATTCTGCCCGAAGGCAGGTCCTTCACTGCAATCATAGCATTTTCATGCTATGCTTGCAGCTTTACTAGGGAATTGTAGGTGTGGTAGCTTCCCGTTGCTTTCCACACCGGTGAAGGATGATGATGATGATGGCCATATGACCGTTTGGGCCTTAAAGTTTTCCTGACATTTGTCTTACAGGTGAGGAAAAACCCCGATAAAAACCTCATCCAGAAAAACTGCCCGACCGGGAATCGAGCCCGGGCCCGCTGCGTGACAAGGCAGCACGCTACCTCGAGACCACAGCGGTGGACTATTGTTATGAAGAAATGTATAAATACAGATTTGAACGAAAGATGGAAAAGTTAGAAAGTTTTTTATAAAAAGTTGATCACGTGATAGGACATTTAGTTGACTGCAGGACAGGCGGGTTTGCCTACCCAGTGAGGCTGAAGATGGAAACTTGAGATATAGGAAGACGGATGTGAAATTTCAAGATTGGAAACGGAAGGAAAACGTCTAGAAATGGTGGAAATGTGCTGGGGATGGGGGATAAAGCTGCCAGGTGACCTCTTTGTCTTTTCTTCTTCTATATACACACCCCCCCCCTCCGTCTCGAATATCCACTTTCGTTTTACCTCATTTTTATCTTTCAAAGAGCTCGCCTACACTCTCTGATAATATACTCTTAGTGATGGATATTCTTACAACCTGCGCCTTTTTTTATTGAAATGTGTAAGAAAGGTTTTTAGTCCAATCTGTCGATAACTTTACTTCAGTGTCACTAATAATAATAATAATAATAATAATAATAATAATAATAATAATAGTAATAATTTATAATTTAATAATAATAATACAACACTGATTGAAGCAATTCAAAAACTATATTCAGAATCATATGTGCAAGTAAAAATGTGAAAGTACTTGTCTAAAGTTTTTCAAACAAATAAAGGATTACGACAGGGATGCTGTATATCTCCAACATTATATAAGATTTATGCTGAAAAAGCTATTGAAGAATGGAAAAAGAAATGTAAACCGATGGGAATACTACTAGATGATAATTCAACAATATATACACTCCAGTTTGCAGATGACCAATTGATATTGGCTCAAGAATTTGAAGATATAGAATACCTCACTAGAAAATCAATACAAGAATATAGTTTATGGGATTTAAAGATCAATATGGATAAATCTAGATATATGACAATAGGGGATCTTCCTCAAGATTTAATACTAGAAGAAAATTTAGTGACAATTAAATACACTGAAGAATATAAGTATTTGGGAATTAAAATGACTAAAGGTGGAAAACATGAAACAGAGATAAGAAACAGGATCAATATAGGAAAGTATGCTATATCTGCCCTAAATAGAATAGTATGGGACAAACATATCTTCAAAGAAACAAAAAAAAAAAAGATTTTTAATACAATAATCAGAAGCATTATTACCTATGGAGCTGATGTGTGGGCTTTAAATGCACAAATGAAAAAAAAAAAATTACTCGCCACTGAAATGGACTACTGGAGACGTGCTGCAAGAATATCCAGGAAGGATAAAATCAGAAATTCATATATAAAAGAAAAAATGCAGCTACAATATTCAATATTAGATTTTATAAAGAAGAAACAATTAAATTGGTACGGACACTTTAGAAGGATGGAAGAAGGAAGACTACCTAAGATAATCATGGATTGGGAACCACAGGGAAGAAAAAAGAAAGGTAGACCAAATATTACGTGGATTCAGGGAATCAATGAAACTAAGAGGGGATGGGAAATAGAAGAAGATATATGGATGAACAGACAAGAATGGAAAAATGTGTTGAAACAAATGTATAGTTAACTGTGAACATGGGTACCGGAAAAATGTATATTCATTGTAAAAGCCGGGAATAATAAATAAAAAAATAATAATATAATAATAATAATATAATAATTTCTATATGATCGTAACATGCCTTGGCCTAATAGTTGGAAGAAAGAAGAAGAAAAAAATAATAATTTAAATAGGTGAATAATTTTACATATCTAGGATGCAATATCTCATATGAAGAAGAAACGGATGTAAATGCAAAAATATCTAAATTTTTAAGAATTTTAGGGTTAATAAATTCTATCTTCAAGCCACAGTTAGTCCAAAAGCATTCAAGATTAAAAGTGTATAAAACACTGGCTCTTCCCAACTCTTTTGTATGGTAGCGAAGTATGGACGTTGAAACAGAAGGATATACAGAGACTTAGATCTGCTGAAATGAGATACCTTCGAAGGACTGCAGGTTACACACTACTAGATCACAAAGAAAATGAAGACATCTTAGAAGAATTACACATGGAACCTTTAGAAAACAAAATTCCTGATTATAAGTCAAGATGGATACAACATGTTCATCGAATGGAAGATCACAGGATACCCAAACAAATGTTAAGATATCAACCTGCAGGAAGAAGAAGACCAGGACGTCCACTCAAAAGACTTCTGGATGGTGTTTCCCTTGAGGCTGAAACACGTCAACAAATGACCTAAATTCGTGAATGTACTATGATGATGATGAAAAATAAAACTTAGTTTTATTTGATTTTCATATTTTTAAAGATATATTCAGTGACAGCTGTTTCGGTACACTGTACCTTCTTCAGACATGTTAACAAATTATGAATTGTGTTATTGTAGTACATATCAACTGATCTAAGCAACAATACAACAATAATTTATTTAATTTTTTTAATTTAACAAAGGCGATTCATTCGAATCAAGTTGAGAATTTAACTGTTTATTACTACTTTTCAATTTATTTATTAATAAATATATCCAGGAGTAATATGTGATTAGCACATTGCTTCAAAGAGACATCTAGGAGATATCTGAGGATATATGTAATCCGTCACGAATTCTAGACCTGTTTTAGCCCCATCTAGCAGTCTTTTAAGAGGTGATATATATATATATATATATATATATACATATACAGATTTTCAATATTTACACATTTTTCTGTACTTAAAGTTTTATTTTCCTTCTTTTCCAAGTTATACAGTCCTCTTGTGATCATTCCAGTTCTTATTTTTTATATCTATGAGTTTCGAAGTCTTCCATTCTTTCTTCTTCCAGGTGGACACCATTCCAATGTTTCTTTCTTGCATTCGTTGTAAATGCCTCTACCAATTTAATTGCTTATATCTTATACAATTTACTATCGAAAACTTAAAATTCATTTTCTCTCTCTCTCTCTCTCTCTCTCACACACACACACACACACACACACACACACACACACACACACACACACACACACACACACACACACACACACACACACATATATATCCCAATCCGGAAACGAAACGCCATTCCTCTCTGTCCATGTATTGGTCTTCATCCAATCCTCTGATATTCATAGCTGCTTGTACCCCTTCTATCCAAGTTTTCTTCGGTCTTCCTCTCCTCCTCTTTTCCATTGGGGTCCATTCCATAATAATTTTAGACAATCTTTGCTCTGCATTCTTTTGACATGACCATACCACTGTAATATTATCTTTTCTATAATGTCTATGATGTCCGGCTCATCTTGTACACCCATAACTTCCCTTATTTCTTTATTTCGTATCTTATGCATTCTATATTTTGCAGCTGATCTTCTCTTAAACATCCATTTCTGTGCTTAAAATTCTTTAATTTCCCTGGTAGGAATATATATGTAAGAGTGTGTGTATGTATGGCTATTTTAATGCTCTAGCGGCCGCAATTTTTCTTTTATCAGAACCGAGCCTGGAATATAGCAATAAAAAAGTGAGGTTGAGTCCGTTAACCAGCAAAATCGGACCGTAAGTTCGACTTGCAGATAAATTTGTATAGTTCACGCAATTCCTGCGTGACGGAATTTTTATGAACTGATAAGACACTTATAGAGTACATAATACTATTTTATTTACCGGCGGTCTTAATCTTATATCGTTATTTGCGTCGATATTCAAATCCGGACGTAAAAGGGCTTTCAAATTATGCTTACAAAGCCCTTATTTCAATCTGGAAGTGCGTTTCACTTACATTAAATTGTCACCAATCATATTTAACTGCATGTTAAGCTAGGGTGTCCATTCGTCCCGTTTTTCTCGGGGCAGTCCTGTTTTTTTAAATGTCCCGCTGTCCCGAAAGTTTTCTTGGGGACGCTCAAATGTCCCGCTTTTGGGATGATACTTTGTCCATAGATTACTTACTTACTTACTTACTCACTGGCACTATCGAACCCGTAGGTTCATGGCCGCGCGGACATAAGCTCTCCATACATCCCTATCCTGAGCCAATACTTTCCAATCATTCCCTGTATATTCTACTTCCCTCAAATCATAGTTAATGTTGTTCTCCCACCTCATTCTTGGTCTACCAACTGGGCGTTTTCCTTCTAGCTTTCCTACAAGAAGTTTCCATGCACGTCTTTCATTCCCCATACGTGCAACATGTCCTGCCCATCGCAGTCTATGAGACTTAATTGTTCTTGTTATATCTGGAGTCCTATAAAGACCATATAGTTCATTGTTATGTAGTCTTCTCCATTCACCTGTCTGTTCATCTCTCTTTGGTCCAAAAATTTTCCTAAGTACTTTATTCTCAAATACTTGTAACCTCCTTTCCTCCCTTAAAGTAAGAGTCCATGTTTCGCATCCATATAATATAACTGGTAGAATAAATAGTTTTATATATTTTCAGCTTAACGTTTTTTGAAAGGAGTTGGGACATCAAGAGTCTCTGCAATGCATAATAGCACGCATTTCCAGAATGAGCCTATGTTTAATTTCTTTGTGCATCTCATTCCTATTTGTGATTATTGTTCCTAGGTATTTGAATTCAGCCACTTCCTCAAAATTTCCCTCATTTGTCATTAGCTGTCCATTTGCATTATATACTGAAAGGAATATATTAAATGTAATAATCCCTGGCTTTGTCAATGTATTTATTAATGGCGACTTAAGTTTTATTCTTTACTATGTAATTATAAATATGAATGTTAGAAAGCGCCAGTTGTTTGGACCATAACATTTGTTTTTTTACTCTCATATTTTGGTAACTGGTACATTTTTCCAATTGTCAATCCATGATCAGTGCAGCCAATGTCGGAGATTTCCTGCTGATTCTGGTACTTTGGCGGTGGACAAATACTATTTTAACTTGGATGAAAGAGATGTAGTTGTGGGTTTTATACTCCTTGCAGCAATAAATAAATATTTTGAAACGTAGTAAATAATGACTTTCGTGCTTTTTTATTTGTGAATTGTCGATTCTTATACATTTGTATTGGCAACAGTGTCGTGGTAAAAATAAAATCATCATCATCATGAACAAATTCGTTTTAGGCCATGTGGCCTGTACGGTAAACCTAGCGAAGATGATCTTGAACTTTCCACCGATGTTTTGGTCTTCCTTGGTCCCTATGTCCAGTTGGGGTATATTGGAATGCCAATTATGGAAGTCTATTTCTTGCCATTCTCCTCAGATGATTTTTCCATTCTTGTTGGTATCTTTGTATATCTTCATTTAAACTTGTTACTCCAAGTTTTCCTCTGATAATAGTGTTCCTTTGGTGATCCAGTCTATTAACTCCTAACAATGATCGTAAGAAGCGCATTTGGCTTACTTGAAGTTTATGAGAGTTTGTTTTATTTAAAATCCAAATTTCACTTCCGTATTTTATAGCAGCTTTTGATGTGATGTTATGTATTCTTAGTTTTGTCTCTGTCCTCATCTGTTTACCAAAATGTCTTCGTATTACCCCATTCATTTTATTATATTTTTGTAATTTTGAATCAATGTCACTCTTATACTCTGCAAATGCACTTCCTGAGTAAGAGAAATCTGACACTTGTTCTATAATTTTTCCATCAATCTCAATTTTCACCCGTTGTATGTTTTTTCCACACATTGCCATTGTTTTGGATTTTGAAGTGGAAATGTTCATATTATATTTGCTGGCAATTTTGAATAATTGATACGCTGCTATTTAAAAATAAAATAACTTTTTTAAAATTTTGTTAATGCCACATCTTCAACTTTTATAAGATTCATGATGTTTTCTGTTGAGGTATTATTCAAAATTAAAATATAAAATTATGGAATATTTACCTGAAAGGTCCGTCTCCTCAACATAATTAATTATTTAACTGTAGCGCTTTCGGACTTGTCCCATCATCGGCATGGTGTTTCACTGAAGATCTGGTAGACGGGGTTACATGTATTGGGTTCGTTTTCGTTTATCAGATGGTCATTGTTGTGAGCTGCTTTCATGATTTCCATATCTTCGTGTACGTTTATCTTTGCTGGATTATTTTCTCTGTGCATTACTGTCTTTTTAAAAATGTCCCAGGTTTTTCCTCTCACAGTCTGTACATGTCCCCTTTTAAATTGAAAATATTATTGACACCCCATTTTAAGCACAATTAATAAGTGCGAATGTTGTGCACTAGATTGTGCCTCCTGATATAATATTGGCTTAGGCATTCCGCGTAACAAGATATAAATAACAGTTCGATAGACCGGAACCACGAGCGGTGATGGTAATTCTTTTGTCTGCAGCAGAAAGCGACATAATTCATCCGCGTCACGTAGAGTGGTGCACTCTAGGGAGCTCTGCGGCAACTAGTTTGGAAATGTTTATCAGGAAATAAGAAAACTGCAGGAGATATGAATAGGAATGGAAATTGCCACATGACACATTGGGAGGAATCGTTCCAAACTTTGAATTCTCAATGCGACGTTACAGGGTGTCAAGTCAAAATCGTCACACTCTCACACACTGTTTCACAAAATAGTTAACATTTTCCGTAGTGCTGAATAACATATCCAATATCGTAACTAGGTTATCCTTTTTCCCCATCTGTTTAGGCCTGTAGTCTCGTTTATGCCAACTGTTGTCTTTACTAAAGAATGACGGTCCTTTCAAATCTTGTCCACAACATATTAATAATAATAATAATAATAATAAAATAATAATAATATATAATATCTATCTATCTTCGGGTTTTTACAGCTGCTGCCGTCTTCCCGTGCCAAACCTCCAAAGCCTACGGTCTTGGGCATCTTCGATGCTTAGCCCTCTAGCTTGCATTACTGTCTTCATGTTTTCCTTCCATGTTAACCTTGGTCTTCCTCTTTTCTTCTTTCTGTTAGGATGCCATTCATATAGTTGCTTCGGCCATCGCTCATCTTCCATTCTTAAAACATGTCCTAACCACTTTAATTCCTTATCCTCAATTCTTTCAATTATGCTTTCTTCTGCTTCCATTTTGTTTCTAATTTCCTTATTTGTGACACGTTCTAATTTAGACTTTCTGGCACTTCTTCGTAAATAATCCATTTCTAGAGCTATTAGTCTATTCTTGTAGTACTTATTGATTGTCCATACCTCACTTCCGTACATTGCAACAGATTCCACCAATGTTTTACCAATATATTTTTTTGTGTCTTTCCAAATATGCTTATCCCACCATATGGAATTTAATGATGATATTATTTTGCTACTCAATTCAATTCTATGTTTTATGTTCTCTTTGCCTATACCTTCGATGTTATCCATAATCATTCCCAAATATTTAGTTTGTTTCACTTGCTTTATTTGGATTCCATCTTCCAATACTAAGTTTTCTCTTTCATTGCTATTTATTGCCAGATATTCTGTTTTTTGTAAATTTACTGTGAGACCCCATGATTCATATGTGCTTTTCAACCTTTTTATCATGAATTCCATATCAAAAATCGTCTTGCGCTAAAACCAGTTGATCATCGGCAAATTGTAATGTCAGCAAAATTCTATTGCCTATTGGGATCCCCATACCTTTGCAGCTTTGTTTCCATTTCGTTAATATAAATTCTACATAAATATTAAATAAAATTGGTGATAGACTGCACCCTTGTTTCAATCCCTTTGAGGTGTTTATAGGATTAGACATTATATTTCCCATTTTAACATAAGCGGAGTTATCTTTATAGGTTTGTTTAATAATTTCTATTAGGTTTCTGTCAATATTGTATTTCTCCAATACTTCCCATAATTTGTTCCTCGGAATTGAGTCATAAGCTTCTCTAAATCTATCATTGTCAAATGGGTTTCTTCTCCAACTGCAGTCCGTTTTTCAATTAACTGTTGTATTGCAAATATATTGTCAACACATGACCTTCCTGGTCTGAATCCATTTTGATCTTCTCCTAATTTGTCTTTAACATCTTTTTGTAACTTTGTTTTTAATAACTTCGTAAATATTCTATATAATGTGTTATTTATACTTAGTCCTCTGTAGTTTTTTGCGTCTCTTCTATCGCCCTTCTTGTATATTGGTACTATGTAGCTTATTTTCCATTCATCAGGAATCTTCTGTATTGCAATGCACTTATTATACAAGTCCCTCAATCTACCTATTAAATTTTTTGGGCCATATTTAATTAACTCATTTGGTATGTTTCCTGGCCCTGGTGCCTTTTATTCTTTAGGGTTTGAATTTCTAATTCTATATCTATTGTATCAAATTCCAGGGCGTTCATTTCTATGGATGGATTTTCTGATGTTTCCATAAACTCATTTCTAGTTTCTGACAGTAAAGCTTTGTAATGTTTTTCTGCGTCTGATTTTGATAACAAATTTATCTTGCTGGGTCCTTGGTTGGTTTTCAGCTTTGATTGATTTGGTCTTTTAGCATTTTGTTTTTTTTTCTAATGTGTGGGGAGCTGGCCCACAGCATAAAACCCCCAACCTGGAGGACCAGGAAAATTTCTGTCTGGGATTTCCTCCCATATAGCCTTTGAAGAGCCCTCTTCACCGCAAGGCAGCGTTTCTCTATTTCCCTTAGAGATAGGGTTGCCTCTTCCGCCAGATCCGCCGTGATGAAGGACTCCTTCTGCGCCGCACTCTGCCGTTGAGGTCTTTCACCGTAAACCCTGGCTAGGGGGCCCTTACAGAGTACTATCAGTGCGGAGCCAACTGAACCCTGGTTTTTTAAACGAGGTTGTTACTCGCCTCCCCCTCCTCCTTTCTCATCCGGTCTTGGGACCGGCCATGGCGGAGTTATATATAATAATAATATAATATAATATAATATTAATATTAATAATATAATAATAATATTAATAATAATAATACTAATAATTTAATAATAATAATAATATAATATAATATAATATAATTAATATCATATAATATAATATAATATAAGATAAATATAAGATATATAAATAATATATTA